>JAGDQO010000820.1:0-600000 GCA_018342035.1 Solanum appendiculatum
TAGGGGGTCTATGGGTAGCCTAGCTCATGTTGATATTGGTGATAGGGAAATGGCTAGGGAGGTACATCGGTTGGCTAGGTTGGGGGTTAGGTTGGAAGAGGTTAGTAATGGTGGTGTGGTCGTTGTTGATGGTGCTAGGTCTTCCTTGGTTGATGAGGTAATAGCAAAACAAGATCTTGATTCTTCCTTGTTTGAATTGAAGGCCTTGGTGAAAGAGAGCAAGGTGGAAGTTTTCTCCCAAGGGAGAGATGGTGCCCTTAGGTACAAAGGTAGGTTGTGTGTGCCTTGTGTTGATGGTTTGAGGGAGAAAATTCTTGAGGAGGCTCATAATTCTTCCTACTCCATCCACCCCGGTTCCACCAAAATGTATAGAGATTTGAGGGATGTGTATTGGTGGGGAGGCATGAAGAAGGACATTGCCAAATTCGTCTCCGGTGGTCATAGTTGTCAACAAGTCAAGGCCGAACATCAAAGGCCGGGTGGTCTAACCCAAGACATAGAGATTCCTACTTGGAAGTGGGAAGAAATTAATATGGATTTTGTAGTTGGTTTACCCAAGACTAGAAAGGGTTTTGATTCTATTTGGGTGGTGGTTGATAGGATGACAAAATCGGCTCATTTTTTACCGGTAAAGACAACATATGGGGCGGAAGATTATGCAAGGTTATAATATTCATGACTTGGTAAGGTTGCATGGGATTCCTCTATCCATCAATATCGGACGCGTGGTTACTTCAATTTACTTCACACTTTTGGAAGTCCTTTCCAAAGGGGTCTAGGGTACGGAGAGTCAAGCTTCTACGGCCTTTCACCCGCAACGGATGGACAAGGCCGAAAGGAACTATCCACACTGAGGATATGCCTTAGGGCTTGTGTATTGGAGCTTATAGGGTAGTTGGGATGATCATCTTCCATTGATTGAGTTTGCTATAACGAATAGCTATCATTCCAGCACGGTAATGGCTCCTTTTGAGGCTCTCTAATGGGAGGCGTTGTAGATCAACCGGTTGGGTGGTTTGAGGTTGGTGAGGTGGCCTTGTTAGGACCAGACCTAGTTATGGAGGCTCTTGAGAAGGTTAGGATGATTAGAGAAAGGTTGAAGATGGCCCCAAGTCGCCAAAAGTCCTATGCCGATGCGAGGAGAAGGGCTCTTGAATTCCGAGTTGGTGATTGGGTTTATTTGAAGGTGACACCCATGAAGGGTGTGTTTCGTTTTGGTAAGAAGGGCAAGTTGAGCCCAAGATACGTGGGTCCTTATAAGGTGATGAGGAGAATTGGCAAGGTAGCTTATGAGTTGGAATTGCCTAGCGAGATGGATTTGGTTCATCCGGGTAATTTCACTGTGTCTAATGTTGAAGGAAGTGGTGTGGGTGATCCGAATGCCATTGTGTCTGCTTGATGTTGTGGGTGTTGTTGAAAGATAATTTGACCTATGAAGAGGTTCCGGTTCAGATTTTAGAACCTAGACAAGTGAAGAGGTTGAGAAACAAAGAATGTGGCTCCCATTAAAGTCCTTTGAGAAAATCAACAAAGTTGAAAGTGCTACTTGGGAGGCCGAAGCGGAACATGCAAAGGTCGATATCTATCTTTTCCACCTCCAGCTCGAGGCCTAAGGTATTGATTCTAAGCCCTTTATAAAATCTCAGGTCTTAAGTTCAGCCCGCGCATGTCATTGCAATACATTTCAGTTTAAAGTTGACATAGTTATTGTGGTTTTTTACAACTATGTTGGGGTTTTGAAATAAGGTGTAAGTGCATTGTTGCATCCTTATGTGGGCTGAAATTGCCATGTTTGTGTCTCTCATGTACGTTTCTTTAACATTCGGGAACGAATGTTCCCAAGGGGGAGATATTGAAACGACCCCAAAAATGCCCGAAAATGTGCTTCGGAAACACCTATAATTGTAATCTCCATATATCTCAAAATCCGTGCATGATTTCGGAAATTCGACTTCATATTCTTATTTGTGGGGTCAAATTGAGTAGGAAATGGGTCTAACCCGAATTTTAGAGCAACCGTATCAAAATTCGAAAATCGCAAAAATTGCGATTTGGAGGGTCAACTTTAAAGGGTCATATCTCTTAGCACACAAGGAACTGGAAGGGCTGCACACCTGTCAAACTTAAAGCTCTTTGCAGTTTAAGCTTTCCAACGCACTTGGTTTCACCTTATTCCGCGTTAGGATGAGGGAGTTATAACCATTTTCGTAAAACCTGTCAGTGCAGAATTTCCAATTCCAGTGAGCGAATTTTCTAGGCGGGTTGGAGTCATTTTTTATAAAAAGGGGATATGTCCCATATTTAGTCATTTTCTAAACTCCAAAAAACACTCTCTAAGCCCTCTCCAAAAATTCCACCAAAATCTTCAACCAAATTCAAACATCTCAAGCTCTAATTCCGGATTCAAGACTCAATCTCAAGCTTCGATTCTCCATTCCAATCTTCATCAAGGATTCTCCAAAGTTGAGGTATGTGGGTTTGATTGTGGAAACCTTCCTTTCCACAAGTGCAACCATTTATCCTCTATTTCTACTTCAAATTTATGGGTCCTCATGATCAATTATGAACTCTTGAATTATGGAATTACTACTACACACCCTATTATGGTCCTTTTTGCATATTATCATGAAATGGAAGTTTTATGTGATGTTTATGGTTTACATGCTTCCATGATCAAATTATGAAGGTTGATATATATATGTATGTTGTTGTGGGTCTGATTTCTATGGATTTTGGAATTGGTTGGACTTAGTAAATTCTTGAAATACATGATTTCATTTACATGAACACTTGCCCCACCTTGTGTTTGATAACAATGCCCATGATAGAATTCTAGGAAAGGGAAGGTCCAAGGTACGTCTATGAAGCACGGATGGTTATGTAATGTACTGAAATATGATGAAATGGACACAATGGTATATGATTTCTCTAAAATCGTGTTGTGTATATCGACCACCATGCCTAGTACGGGGGGTAGTGGCCCGTATAACCATATAGAGGGGTTGTAACATTGGTTGCCTAGTACGGGGGGTAGTAGGCCCGTATAAACCATATCGAGGGGTTTTGTTACCTTGGTCCTAGCACGTGGGGGTGGGAGGGGCCCGTGTAACATCTCGAGGGGTTTGTACCTTGGTCCCTAGCACGGGGGGTGGTAGGCCCGTGTAACCATATTGAGGGGTTTGTACCTCTTTCGCCTCTCCAAGGGGGTGGTAGGCCTTGGAAATACTATATTGATGGTCACTCGCCACACCTGTACTACGTCCCATTAAATATGATTTTTATGTAAGCATCATTATACATATTATTTTATTAATATGCTATCTATTGGGTATGATTACGCATTTTTCCTATGATGTCCATCTAATGTAGCTTTGCATTGCATCCCATATACTTAGTACATTCAAATGTACTAACGCATACTCTATGCCTACATGATGTCACCATGTAGGGACCGGAGCACCGCTTGACCTTCCTCCTCCGCGTGGCTAGTACGATTTTCTTTAGTGGTTATTGGTGAGTCCTCCATTTCGGGGACGTTGCTCATGATCTTTTGCTATGTATAAAACTTTTCCTTTCTAGTTATGTTTTGACTATGAGGGTGAGCCCGGTAGTTTGTCTTGGCCCCCCGCTAAGTACTCATGTTTAGAGGTGGTGTTGGACAAGTTGTGTATTATGCTTGAGCTTGACTCATCTATGGTATTTATGTATCATTTTTTTTTTTATTTCTTGCTCCCTTAGTCCGGATTTCCCCTTGTTTATGCTTATCGCTTATGGTCATTTAATTGCTTCCGCGACCAAGAATGTGTAATGATACACTATGAGGCTTGTTTGGGGTTCCTTCGGGTTCCCCATTCGCCGGTCACACCTAGGCCCTAGGCTTGGGTCGTGACAGTAGGGAAACTTTTGGGTGTGTAATATAAACATTAATATATTACCGCATAGTACTTATTGTTAGTGCATAGTACTTAATTTTTGAGCTTTTCAAACTAGTAGTATGTCTTCAAATTAATGGGAAAATTGGATTTTAGGGGTGTATGTATTGCCTTTTAGCTATTCCATTCCTTGTAATAACTTGATCTATTTACCTTCAAAGTTTTATATAAGTAAAAATTCAAAAAATTTCAATTTTTCTAATTATATAAAATATTTTATTGAAGAGTTGCCTTTGTATGATTTACAGGTCTTACCATAATTAAGTTGGACACAAATTCGATTTAGTTAATCATTACCTAATTTAAATTACTAAATATAGTATCATATATATTAGACTCTTTAATTTTAAAATATTTTTTTACATCTATTTTAGGATATCTTAATTATTAATTCTCCTAATAACTCTTACCATATAATTTACTCTTACCAAATATTTTATGACTACTTAATTTTTAAAATATATTTCCCTCTTACCATATATTTGAAGACTCCTAATTCTAAATATTATAAAAATAACTAAATAATAATTTGACAAAATAATAAATGACATTTTGTCTGTTGTATAGTCTTTTAATGAACCAAAAAAGTTCAATTAATATTTCTAAGGATCTTTATATTAATGTTTCTAAGGATCTTTATGCTTTTAATATAATATAATTAGATTAAATTAAACAAGAATTATAATCAATGGTGAGGGGTGGTTTAATTAAAAAACAACTAAAACAATGGCTTAGGGCCACAACCTTTTTAATGCCCCAGTTGTGCTTAACCATACTGGCAGCATGCACATATTACATATTTCCTTACTGAAAGTTCGGAAAGACCCTTAAATATTGACTTTTCCATCAGGACACAATGTTTAGAGTAACTAACGTAACTTAGTTGCATATGCCATAAGTTTGCAGTCTCGTTCTTTCTTGTCTTGTCTATATATGTGGATTCTTTTACATAGGCACAAGTTAATCTTTGCCCCTTCGTCACTGTCTCTTCCTTAATCTCAAAATTATAATATCTCCTTATATCTTGCAGACCTAAGTCCTAACAGAACAAAATGACCCAAATATGTCAAAACTACTATTTGGATACACTATAGTCTTACCGATGTGATCTTTCAGTAATTTTATGTCATCAGTTGTCACGACCTCATAACTTTCCTTGTACTCAGACAAATTTTGCAACTTCTCTTTTTCACTAGTCATATAGCTTGCAATGACCCTCAAGGTCAATTCTCTTTTATTGTCTTATTTTCATCGTTTACAGCGTTCCTATAGCGACCCTAATTTATTTATGACTTGACGGGACTGACAGTCTGGTCACCTTGTCGTTCATTTGGTTTTTGTGCATATTTCTATACTTTGTAGCTTTTGAAACTTGAATGGTTGACTTTGGTCAAAAGTTTAGGATGAAGGCTTAAAAATGCAATTTTTAAATATTTGTTAGCTCGAGAACATCCAGTTTGGTTTAGAAGGACCCTCTATGCAGATCTTGCGGCTTATGGGCTAGCTCATCTCGAGCCCGATGTAGAATTTGGGTATATGATTCATTTTTATTGAGACGACCTTGGTTGGAAGTTTCAACATTAGCGTTGAGTCCAAATGTCTAATTTATTGGGGTAGCATATTTCATTTGCGTGCACAGGTTGTAAAGATATGACGCATGAGCCTAACTCAACCCAAAAAACTAGCTCAAAGGGAGGAGGATTGCCCAAGCCTCAGTTCACCTATCTCATTAACCACCAATGTGGGACTTTTATCATTCTTCAACACCCCACCTCACGCCCAGTGCTTACAATCTTGTGCGTGGGCAATTTTGATTATTTTTGGGGTCCCAACATTGGGTGAGATGGGTCCTACTTTGATACCATGTGAAATTATGTCTTGAGCCTAACTCATACCCCAAAAGCTAGCTAATGAGGGAAGGTTTGTCCAAGTCCATATAAGAAGACCAAATTTCCATCCCTCTACCGATGTGGGACTTCTTAACACTCCCCCGCACGCCCAGACCTTATTTGGAGCATGAACACTTCTAAATGGGGACCCAACATCAGCTGATGTGCATCAACTGGTGCAGCCTGATATTCGTCTTGGCATTCGCGGGCCCTGATCGCGTTGGTAATGATCAATGGATCTAGTTTCCGTGTTCGCTAGGCCTGTGCCATGTTTTCGATGGGTAGGATTGGGGTCAATCTTTCACAATCGCGTACAGGGTCCTGCATTCACGAAGGTCATTTAACTGGTCTTTTATAAAATGACTAGAGTCGCAAACCAACCCTCTCTTTAAATTTCAGTTGATGATTTCTTGAGGTGTAGAGCTCCAAATTGGTAAATTATGGTTGTGTCTAGTCCGGAAAGTGTGTGGCTTCATAGTGGAGTGTTCGGCAGAAGTGCGAGAAGCTCGTATTTGAGGTAAATTTCTTCCCGAAGGGACTGCCCAAACTCTTATTTGGTGATCTTTGTGTTGATTTAATACATGTATTGTTTTCTACCTTTACAAGCATTGAATTGTGTCCCATTTTGAGACACAAGCTAGGTAAGTCAGTTAGGACCTTTTGACAGAGTCAATTTTTGAATTCTTGGTGGGTCCCACATTTCCATTTTGACGTAATTTTTGGTCCATCTCCAATTATTGTGTTTTTTGTGTCAAAATGTCCATAGTGACATTATGATTCTATTTTTGATAGATGGACAGCGAACGTAGGCGTTTAAAAAAGGAAAAGATCCAGAGTCATGGTTTGGGAGCGCGTGGTCAACTTTTGAGGTAGGCTATCTCTTGCAATTGTAGATTAAACTTCTTACTATGAATTCATGTTGATTATGTTGCGTTGGGATGTGTTTTTGGGTTCTTTCATGTTCAGTTATTAGAATTCATGTTTTAGGAGTATTCCGGGTAATTTGAGCATGCCTATCTCGTTGTCGTGATTTTTTTTTACCTTGTATTACCTCTTGGGTTGCTTAAATTGTTATTGTTAGTTGGTTATCATCCTTAGTGTAGATATAGGCTAGTAATGCCTTAGACTTGCATATTTGAGATGGTAGGCCTTTGAAATTATCTGACACTGCTTTGGACTTCTTAGCTCCCTGTAGAGTCATATAGTAGACATGAGTCTATTAGCATAAGCCATAGCTAGGAGGTAACCTAGCTCTTATGACCTTTCATCCATAATTATCTTGTTACTACAGCCCGATGATTCTCCATTGTGACTTCGGGCTTCGTTTGGCAATTCAAGGTTTTATTTGGTTTATGCTTGGAGTAGTTCATTGGCAACTTTGGGGAGGACATCTATTCAAGGTGACCTATGAAGAAGAATTTTTCTATGGGATTCTTCCTTGACGGTTTGTATAGTCACGGATTCAAGGTCCAGACATACCGCTCTTTTAATCGCATATTCAAGGTCTAGGCACATGATCTTCAGCCGCTGTCTACATTTCGGTCACATTATCCTCTATCGAGCTAATTCGAAGCGGCGTGGTTCTATTGGGCTCTTTGGGAGTCTTATCAGCGGTTCAAGGTCCGGGCTAACACTCTCCAATTCTGGATTCACTAGTTCTCATACTTAATAGTTGTAGTTCTTCTGTGTACTCGTCGGGCTTATGAGGTTCCATTTGGGTAATTTACTTAAACTTGTGCACGAGTGTATCTTCTACGTATATGGAGGTCCAGTTAGGTTATATCTAGTTATTCCTTTCCTTTCCGTTCATTCCTAGACTTGTGACTCTAGTTTCATTACTGTTATCTTTCTGCTCTTTGATCTCTAGCTAATTAGTGTTATTTCTGGCTTTTAATTATTTTCTTTACTTTCCAAGCTTAGTCGGCCTATGATGGCTACTGGCTACCTGTTGTTTCGGTACTCATACTACGCTCTGTATCTACTTTTGTCATGACCCAAAATACCCTAGATGTGACATGGCGAATAGAACCCCGAGAGGCCCTAAACAAGACACTTGACATAGGCATGACATAATGAAATAGAATTTAAGAGATATAATCGACATAAGTCTCAAACTATAAGATGGCATAAAAGATACCAATGGAGTATATATGAGATACGTGGAATACTAATAAGTATGCCACAAGTCGTTCTACTCAACATAAGAGTGGTTGGGACGTAACCCATACACCACGTACAAGTCTGAAACAAAAGACATCAAAAGCAATAAGAACATCAATGGCCTTGTCCTCGGAGAATGAGGACTCACCAATCCAAGTAGTAAAGCTGAGCAATCCCGATCTAAGCACGTCTGGAAGGAGAAATGTCAGACCCTATATTATAAAATAATATAGGCACAAGTATGCCTTAGTACATTTAATGTACTATGTATGGGGAAATACATAAAGACATAGGCATGATAATGGGGAAACATTAAACATAATATGCATGACCAAGTAAAGCATAGTAAAAACCATGGTAGAATTCATGAGTCATAATCAAGGCCAATGCATACTTTATACCATCTGAGAAGCTTTCATAAAACCTTTTGAAGAAAACATAGTTCATTTGTGGGATATTTACCGTAATCGACGATAAGGCCATGAGAGCTATAACATGGAATCCGGCATGACCGTCACACTAAAAATGGGAAACTACTTGCCAAGGTAGAATTCTGTAACATTCATTCATAATTACTATTATGGATCCACTAGCTTGGTCATTTAAGACATTCCTACGGGGCACATAGTTTGGGAATAGGAAATTGCTACTAAAGACCAAACCTCTACTAGCAGTAGGACCTCTATTCAAAAGTCCTCTCGGTGCTAACTAAATTTCAACGGAAAAGACATAGTCATAATAATATAAAAATACTTGGACAGACACAATTAAACTACCAATCAAATCATAAGTAATTATAGAGTAGCTCCTTTAAAATCATGATGTCATAAATCTCTTCATAATAGACATTTACCTTTCTAAGAATCTAAATCATGATTTCATTCATATGTGAGAAATCCTTTCACAAATCATTGATACTTATCTCAAAAGCATCCCTAGTTCATAACTCGTCCTTTTATAAAATATGCATAGCTTTCATAAATCATGAGTTCATAAGCTTTGAACACAATTCATGTTCATAAAGTAGTCATTGGATGTTTCCATATGAAGTCATTTGAAATCCATTTAATTGGATCTAATCATGCATAATAAGTTTGAAAAGAAGCAATTAAATAATTATAAATAGGACCCACGAAGAATCATATGAAACCCTAATGGAATTTGGGTGAAATCAATTTAGGAGATTGAGATTCTTTTGGAACCCAATAGATGAAAGAAATTCTTTGGTGAATTCCCGCATACCTAGATAATCAAATCCCCAAGAAAGCAAGAAGATTGAGACCTTGAAGCTTGAAACCCTAGCTCTTCACCTTGGAGTTCTTGAGAGAATTTGGAGAAGAAGACTTGAGAGGTTTTGGTGGAGTTTGAGTGAATGAGATAATTGGGTTGGGATTTGAAGAGTAAAAACGGTTATAGGAGTAGTTATAGGGCCAAAACAATGTTGTTTAGGTGTTAGTTGGGTAGGAAAAGACCAAAATACCCTTAATTAAAAACTGTCGGATGACACCTATGATTCTTACCAATGGTCTGTACGACTTCCTACTTACCGTCCTAGTCAATCGTAAGGTCCAATACTAGGACTCAATTTTCTGATCAATTCCACGAGACCTTACTACAACCCGTTCCACTTTTTACGGCTCATAGAACCAACTCGTAAATCTCAAGTTCAAAGTTTCTCTATGTCTGGATTGGATCACCTCTATGGAGTAGTCATACGACCTGTCAAACATCCTACAATTTGTCTTGTCCATTCGTAGGTCATATATTAGAGACTTGACATTTCCCAAAACTCAAATAGGTTCATACGAGAACCTTCCTACTCCCCGTAGGACCTCCTATGGTACGTAGACAGGACTCGTAGATCACTACTTCAGTGCCAAAAAGGAACATTTTCCTTTCCATCTCAACTTCCAATTTCTGAGGCGTTACAATATCCCCTCCTTAGGAACATTCATCCTTGAATGGGACTCAAGGTAGCATTAATAGAGTGGGAGAAATATTATCAACCCAACATGAATGAAATTTCATCAAAATGCACATAAACAAGGAGATATCACTCCAAGTTAAATCATAAAATGGAAATCAAGTTTTGATGAATATGCATGTATTATTGAAAAATGAGAATGACTAAAACGCATTGATCCAAAAGAATGAACCATGAAGAACTAATACCTCAAGCTGGAATAGGAGAAGAGGGAAAGAGATGAGGATACTTACATCATATCGGCTTCAACTTCTCTAGTAGCACCCTCAACTAATTGATTCCTCCAAATGACATTCACGGAAACAACTTATTTATTTCTTTATTTCCGGACTTGACAGTCTAAAGTATATATCCGAACCTCTTTATAAGAAAGACTTTCCTTAATTTCAAAACTTTCCAATGGCACTATAGACGTCGGATCTCCAATACACTTTATCAAGAATGAGACATAGAATATTGGATGTACCGATGCTAAATCATTAGGTAACTCTAATTCATAACAAACCTTGCCAATACATCTCGAAAACTAATATGGGCCCACATAATGGGAACTAAGCTTCCCTTTCTTTCTGAGTCTCATCACACTCTTCATAGGTGAGATTTTTAAGGAAACCTAATCATCAACATCAAAATCAAGCTCTCTTTTTCTAACGTTGGCATAAGAAATTTTATCGATTTTGTGTCATCTTCAACCTTTCATGAATAAGTTAAACCTTTTCATAGCCTCATGCACTAACTCGGGCCCTATAGAAGCTACCTCACCAACTTCAAACCAACCAATAGGAGACCTACACCTTCTACCATAGAGAGCCTCAAATGGAGCAATTCTAATACCCGAGTGGTAGCTTATTATAAGAAAACTCAATCAAAGATAAATAATCATCCCAATTACCTTTGGAATCAGTTACACAAGCCCTTAACATATCTTCCAAAGTTGGAATAGTACGCTCAACTTGTCCATCAATTTGAGCATGAAAAGCCGTGCTAAGCTTTACTTGGGTACCAAGACCTTTCTAAAATGACCTCCAAAACTAAGATGTAAACTGAGTACCACGATTAAACATAATGGATAAAGGCACCCCATGCAACCTCACCATTTCTCGAATATAAAGCTTGGTGTACTCTTCGACTAAAAATGAAGTCTTTATGGGAAGAAAGTGAGCCAACTTCATCATTCGATCCACAATGACCGAAATTGAATCAAACTGATGATGGGTACGAGGTAAACCGGTAATGAAGTCCATGTTCAAATCTTCCCATTTCCAAGTAGGAATGCTAATATCTTGGGCCAAACCCCCAGGTATTTTATGCTTAATTTTCACTTTTTAACAATTAGGACACTTAGCTATAAATTCCACAATATCCTTCTTCATCCCATTCCACCAATAGACCTCCTACAAATCACGATACATTTTTTTGGATCCGGGGTGAATGGTATATCAATAACTATGAGCTTCTATCAAAATTTGAATTCTTAACTCATCAACATTCGGAATGCATAACTGACCTTGGTATAGACGAACACCATCTCCCCCTTGGGAGAAATACTCAACGGAATTTTTTGAAATTGACTTCTTCAAATCAACCAATATCGAATCAAGATCCTACTTAGCCTTCACATCGGATACAAAAGACAATTCCAAACTATTTTGAACATTCACACCACCCTCATAAGAATTAACAAAGCAAACACCCAATCGGGCTAACCTATGAACATCACGAACTAGCTCTTTCTTACCATCCTCAACATGAGCAACACTACCCATCGATTACCGACTAAGAGCATCCGCCACTACATTCACTTTACCTAGATGATAGAGGATACTCATGCCATAATCTTTCAATAACTCAAGCCACCTTCTTTGGCAATGATTCTAGTCCTTTTGGGTGAACACATACTTCAAGCTTTTATGGTCATTAAATACATCTACATGAACACAATATAGGTATTGCCTCCAAATCTTTAGAGCAAACACTATTGCCGTTAACTCCAAATCATGAGTCAGATAATTCTTTTCATGCACCTTCAATTGCCTTGAAGCATAAGTGATGAATTTCCTATGTTGCATTAAAAAAACCAAGACCAATCCGAGAAACATCACAACAAACCACAAAACCATCTGATCCTTCTGGTAATGTCAATATAGGGGCTGAAGTGAGTCTATCCTTCAACTCTTAGGAACTTTTCTCACATGCTTCCGACCATAGAAATTTCACCTTCTTTTAAGTCAACATTATTAAAGGTGATGCAATAGATGAAAATCCTTACACAAACCTTCTATAATAGCTTGTCAAACCCAAGAAACTCTTAATATCTAAAGCGGACAATGGTGTAGGAAAACTATTAACTGCCTCGGTATTCTTAGGATCAATTTGAATACCTTTACTAGAGACAATATGACCAAAGAAAGAAACGGACCCCAACCAAAACTCACATTTGCTAAACTTCTCATATAATTCTTGATCCTTGAGGATTTGCAACACAATCCTCAAATGCTCAACATGCTCATTCTCACTCTGAGAGTAAATCAAAATATCATCAATAAAAACAATTATGAACATGTCAAGATATTGTTTGAAGACCCTATTCATTAAGTTCATAAAAGCTGCCAAGGCATTAGTCAATCTAAAACACATTACCCAAAACTCATAATTACCACACCGAGTTTGAAAAGTCATCTTATAAATGTTATCTTCCTTAACCCTCAATTGGTGATAAACTGAACGAAGGTCAATCTTGGAGAAGGAACTCACACCTTTAAGTTGATCAAACAAATCATCAATCCTTGGAATATGGTACTTATTCTTTATGGTAACCTTATTCAATTTTGGATAGTCGATGCACATTCAGAGGGAACCATCCTTCTTTCGAACAAACAACACTAGAGCACCCCATAGAGAGATAATCGGTCTAATGAAACCTTATCCAACAAATCCTTCAACTGGTCCTTTAATTCCTTTAGTTCTACCAGAGCCATACGGTAAGGAGGAATAGAGATAGACTGTGTACCTGGGAGATGGTCAATACCAAAGTCTATTTCCTTTTGGGAGAAATACCAGGAAGATCAACGGGAAACATTTCCAAAAACTTATTTAAAATTGGAACTGACTCAAGAGTAGGGATTTAAGAATCTGTACCGCTAACCCGAACAAGATGATAAATAAAAACCTTAGAAATCATTTTCCTAGCCTTTAGGCAAGATATAAACTGACCTTTAGGAGTATAATTTCCCCCTTTCCATTCGAAGATAGGTTCGATCGGAACCTGAAATGTGACCAATCGGGTCCAAAAATATATGGAAGCATAAAAAGAATGAAGCCAATCCATCCCAAGAATAATATCAAAATTTAACATATATAGCTCTACAAGATTAGCATCAGTGACTCTATGAGAAGCAGAAATATGGTAATTTCTATAAACTCATTTAGCAACAAGGGAGTCATCAATAAGTGTAGAAACAAAAAGTGTTAGAAAGCATTTCGGGACCAACATCAAATCTCATGGCCACATAAGGAGTAATAAATGAAAATTTATCACCCAAATCAAGCAAAGCATATATATCAAGATGGAAAACTTTTAACATATAGATCACCATATACCCTCGTGATCTTGTCGAGTCTGAAGGGCGTAGAACCTATTCTGACGAGGAACACCCAAACATGAACCACCAGGATGAGCCTGCCTACCATCTTTTCCCTTAGTAGTTATCAAGGGAAAATCCCTCATCTTGTAGCAACTCTTCCCACGACAAAAAAAATCCATACTGGCCAAACATTTTCCCAAGTGAATTTTGCTACACTTTTGCTAAACGAGAATAGAAAATCCATTACCACCTCTTCTTTGAGGCTTAGGGTTAGACACCCTATCTTTTTTTAACTTTGAAGCTGAAACATTAGAAGAACCATGACCGGAGAACTTTTGTTGTAATTGAGGACAACTATGTCCACCAGACCTAGAATGAGAAAAGTCACCATGATCGGCCATTGCCCTCTTTGATTCCATGGATTTCTCTTTTAGCTTTTCATTTTCAATTGTAGGGCATGCATCATCAAACGAGAGATATCCATCTCTTTGATCAACATGGCGATACCTGATACAAACTTTCTCATCTTTACGCTAGAGTCGGCAACCATATTCGGAGTATACTTAGCCAATTAAGTAAACTTCAAATAATACTCTTTCATACTCATGTTCCATTGATGAAGATTAATGAACTCAAGCACCTTCACCTTCCTCATCTCAAGAGGAAAGAAATGATCAAGAAAAGCCCCTTTGAATTTCTCCCAATCAAGAGGACCCATATCAATATCCCTCTATTCCTTCCATTGGTTGAACCAAACTTGACAAACACCTTTGAGTTGATAAGCGGTCAATTATGCCTTCTCCACCATTGATACTTCTATAATTTTTGCTATCTTATAAACCTCATTAATGAACTTTTAAGGATCCTGATCAACTTTTGACCCATGAAATTTCAGGGGATTCATCCTAGTGAAGACCCTCACCCTTATCGCCGCCATACCCACATTTGTTTTCACGGGGACAATGGCCTATCTATTAGCTTGGGCCATCATAGCTTGAGCCAACACTTGGAAAGTGGCTAGGAATTTAGGATGAGTCACTTGCTCATCCAAAGGATCCATCGACACGTGAGGAACCTCAGGCCCCACCTCATTAGCCGCATTCCTTCTTGTGTTAGCTCTTTAAGGAGGAATGTCCTAAAAAGAATAAGACAAGAGTTAGGAGAAAGACCCTTGCAGAGATAAACTCTATGGCATGACTTTAGAGTAGTGAAAAAAGTGAAGTTTCCTAAATTCTTTGTAGTCTCCTATTCATAAATGTCGCGCACTTCACACTTATGAACAAGACTCTACTCGACGCAGCTTGTTAGACAACCTAGGACCTTTTATAAAACTTGATGCTCTGTATACCAAGTTTGTCATGACTCATAGTACCCCAAGACGTGACATGGTAAATAGAACCCTGAGAAGCCCTAAACAAGCCACTTGGTATAGGCATGGCGTAACGAAAGACAATTTAAGACATATAATCGATATAAGTGTATAATTATAAGAAGACATGAAAGTTATCAACAAAGTACATATGAGATACGCAGAACACTACTACGTTTGACACAAGCCTTTCTAATCAACATAAGAGCGGTTTGGACGTAACCCATACACCACGTACAAGTCTGAAACAAAAGACACCAAAAGTAATAAGAACATCAATGGCCTTGTCATCGTAGCATGAGGACTCACCAATCCAAGTAGTCAAGCTGAGCAATTTTGATCTAAGCACGTCTAAGAGTGTTTTTTGATTATTCAATTGATCTCATGATTTAATAGCTTTTCCTAAGGAATTGATCTCTCCTAGGACTTGCCTATCTACATTGATTTAGCTTGTGAGAGTTAACTGAGGTTGGGTAAGATTGATTGGTTCATTAATTGAGCTTTAACAACTCATTTGTTGGATTGTTGCTAGAAATAGTGAATCCTTACATTGCCTTTAATTGGATTGCTTGTGTTGCCACTTGATTAGGTTCGTGAGAACTAGTTGAGAAATATTTGCCTACGTTCAATAGAATTAGGTAGATAATTTAGAGTCCGAGGCATATATGATTTTCCCCATGAATAATTGAGAGTGTATGATGCTAATGTGCAATGTATTGTATGGGTATTGATCGATTTCCCATTCCCAAATCCCTTTGGTAATCTTGTTCGATATAGCTTTGTTCCTTGTTTTTCACAATCCCCTATCGTAAATTAGTTACTTGACATTTTCTTATTTTATAATTGTACCTTTCATTTCGGATTCAAACAAGTAGCTAGCTATTCTTTGTTTCTTCAATGGCCTTGCACATTGTTCCTCATGGGATCGACCCCAACTCTTCGTTGGGTTTATACTTGTTAGCGACCTCTCACACCTTAAACAATGATAGGTATTGTTGAGCGTTATCAATATGCAATCTAACTTCAAGCTTATCAACAAAAAGTTGAAACACCAACCTTTATGCTGAAAAACAAGCCAGAAACTGAGGTATCAGGGTTGGGTTGACTCAAACATCAAGCAAATGCACTCCTAGCACCTTCAATCTACTCACACGAGCCACACAAACACTCAAAATGCACAATGCAAGCCAAGGGAATTGAAAAGGTTTTAAAAATTTCAAAGGTTTTGAGTTTTGAATTTAAAATAACCCTTGGCCTTTTTGTACCAGGCCCATTCAGCGCACTCACTAACGTCACCGAACATGTTCGGTGAATCGCTATCTAGATCTTAAGCTATTTGAACACGATTTACCTAATACCCAAACCTGGAAGCTGCTTCGTCGAACCCGATGGAGTTCGCCTAGTGTGCTTCGACGGATCGCCCTTCGGAGTTCAGCTCATCGATCTTGAAAGTACACTTTCTCATCAACTACATCAAAAAATGATGGATAAGAATTAGTCCGCATAGTGCCTTCGGTGCATCACCGATTTGGATTGGTCATCACCTAAACTCCCATTGTCCATCTTTTAACCTTTTCTCAACTTGCACTCACAATGCACGTTATTCGAAAGCAATAAAATTAAAAGTAAATACTTGGGTTGCCTTCCAATAAGCGCCTTATTTGACGTCGTGGCACGAGATCATCCTCATACTCAATATTCATTTTTAGGGTTCGGGATGCTATGACAAGGCAATGTTCCTTTTTTCTATGGATTGAGATGACTGGCAATTTGACCCAGTTCGGTCTCCAGCATCTTAATGGAAACTGAGTGAGAAGTCACTCTCTTTGATAAAGTAGAGAAGTCATGTTTCAAGTCCTTCATCACCTTATCGGACCCTACAGCCTTGTTGTATATCCTTACAAGCATGTCCTCAGTTTGGCTTCCTTCCAGCCCACTTTGTTCTTTTGGGCATGGACGATAATGGGAAGGCACATACCTATCTTTTTTAATCTCCCTATGTCTCCAATTTCCACCTTGCCAATCTTTCCAACCACTATCTTTATCCTTGTTCTAACCTTGGTTTCCACCTTGTCGTTGATAATTGGTGCGAGAACTCCCCACTTGGTTTCCCAAATATTGAACGTCTTCATTATATAATGCCTCAAACTTGTCATCCTAGCGACACTGTCCTATGTTAGTTCCTACCGCATTTTTTTAGTTGGTTCCACCTCCCATGACATGTTTGGACAATAAAACGATTTGGGTCATCATTTTGACCATGTTTTGATCACTTTTATTGTTCTTCTCAATTTGTTCTTTAGTTAAACCCACTTGTTGAGTAGGCACTTGGTCTTCTCTAGTGTACCATGCTAGGTTAACCTTAGTAATATCATCAAGCAACAATGCAGCTACCTCATACGGTTGTCTCATTAGTCCACAATGGACTAATTGATCAGCTACACCTTTGTTGACTGAATTAAGGCTAAAATAACCTCTTTAACCTCAGCCATGTCTCATGCAATGGTTCACCTCCAGTACGCTTAAAATTTTTTATTTGCATCCAGAGTTTAACCATCTTCGCGGGTGGAAAGAATCTCTCCAAAAAAGCATCAGTTAGCTCATCCTAAGAAGTAATATAATCATTCAGCAACTCCGCCAACCATCTTGTAGCATCTCCCATTAAAAAGAATGGGAATAACCTCGACCTTACGGATTCTTGAGAGATATTCTTGAACACAAAGGGTCCACATACCTCCATTAAATTCCTAAGGTGTTCATGGGGATCTTCATGAGCTAGACACCAAACATCCCTTTCATTTGGAGCATTTGGATCATTGTTCCGATGATGTGAATTATAGCCCTACCAGTTGGAGGAGGTATCCAAATTGCTCATGTAGTTTCACTGAAATTAACGTGCATGTCATTTAGATCACCTATGTTGTCATTTTGAACATAGTGACTATCATTGTCACTCCCATGGTAACTCATTTTGTCAACCTACAAATCAGCCAACAACAACACCAAACAACAAATCTACTACAACTAAACAAATCTAAATCTAATTTCTCAATTAGAATTCTCAACTAACAGTCCCCGGTAGCGGTGCCATTTTTCGATAAAGCTCAAATCACCCTCAAAAACTGAAACGATCCAAATGCCCGAAAATGTGCTTCGGAAACACCTATAATTGTAATTTCCATATATCTCAAAATCCGTGCATGATTTCGGAAATTCGACTTCATATTCTTATTTTTGGGGTCAAATTGAGTGGGGAATGGGTCTAACCCGAATTTTAGAGCAACCGTATCAAAATTCAAAAATCGCAAAAATTGCGATTTTGAGGGTCAACTTTAAAGGGGCATATCTCTTAGCACACAAGGAACTGGAAGGGCTGCAACCTATCAAATTAAAGCTCTTTGAGTTAGCTTTCCAACGCACTTGGTTTCACCTTATTCCGCGTTAGGATGAGGGAGTTATGACCATTTTCGTAAAACCTGTCTGTGCAGAATTTCCAATTCCAGTGAGCTATTTTCTAGGCGGGTTGGAGGTGTTTTTTTATAAAAAGGGGATATGTCCCATACTTATTCATTTTCTTAACTCCAAAAACACTCTCTAAGCCCTCTCCAAAAATTCCACCAAGATCTTCAACCAAATTCAAACATCTCAAGCTCTAATTCCGGATTCAAGACTCAATCTCAAGCTTCGATTCTCCATTCCAATCTTCATCAAGGATTCTCCAAAGTTGAGGTATGTGGGTTTGATTGTGGAAACCTTCCTTTCCACAAGTCCAACCATTTATCCTCTATTTCTACTTCAAGTTTATGGGTCCTCATGATCAATTATGAACTCTTGAATTACGGAATTACTACTACACACCCTATTATGGTCCTTTTTGCATATTATCATGAAATGGAATTTTTATGTGATGTTTATGGTTTACATGCTTCCATGATCAAATTATGAAGGTTGATATATATATGTATGTTGTTGGTGGGCTGATTTATATGGATTTTGGAATTGGTTGGACTTAGTATTCTTGAAATACATGATTTCATTTACATGAACAATTGCCCACCTTGTGTTTGATAAAATGCCCATTTATAGAATTCTTAGGAAAGGGAAGGTCCAAGGTACGTCCTATGAGTCGGATGGTTATGTAATTACTGAAATGATGATGAAATGGACACATGTATATGATTTTCTCTAAATAAGTGTTGTGAGTCGACCATGCCTAGTACGGGGGGTAGTAGGCCCGTATAACCATATCGAGGGGTTTGTACCTTGGTTGCCTAGTACGGGGGGTAGTAGGCCCGTATAACCATATCGAGGGGTTGGTACCTTGGTCCCTAGCACGGGGGGTGGTAGGCCCGTGTAACCATATCGAGGGGTTTGTACCTTGGTCCCTAGCACGGGGGGTGGTAGGCCCGTGTAACCATATTGAGGGGTTTGTACCTTGGTCCCTAGCACGGGGGGTGGTAGGCCGTGTACCATCGGAGGGGTTTGTACCTCTTTCGCCTCTCCAAGGGGGTGGTAGGCCTTGGAAATACTATATTGATGGTCACTCGCCACACATGTACTACGTCCCATTAAATATGATTTTTATGTAAGCATCATTATACATATTATTTTATTAATATGCTCTCTATTGGGTATGATTACGCATTTTTCCTATGATGTCCATCTAATGTAGCATTGCATTGCATCCCATATACTTAGTACATTCAAATGTACTAACGCATACTCTATGCCTACATGATGTCACCATGTAGGGACCGGAGCACCGCTTGACCATCCTCCTCCGCGTGGCTAGTACGAGTTTCTATAGTGGTTATTGGTGAGTCCTCCATTTCGGGGACGTTGCTCATGATCTTTTGTTATGTATAAAACTTTTCCTTTTTAGTTATGTTTTGACTATGAGGGTGAGCCCGGTAGTTTGTCTTGGCCCCCGCTAAGTACTCATGTTTAGAGGTGGTGTTGGACAAGTTGTGTATTATGCTTGAGCTTGACTCATCTATGGTATTTATGTATCATTTCTTTTTTTCTTCTTGCTCCCTTAGTCCCGATTTCCCCTTGATTATGCTTATCGCTTATGGTCATTTAATTTCTTCCGCGACCAAGGATGTGTAATGATACGCTATGAGGCTTGTTTGGGGTTCCTTCGGGTTCCCCATTCGCCGGTCACATCTAGGCCCTAGGCTTGGGTCGTGACAAAAACTAATTAAAAAAGTGAGCAATCGTAGTCAGTAGAAACCCAACAAAGAGTCAGGGTCGAATCCCACAGGGAATATTGCAGCATAGAGAATCCTTACAAGGAAATTTGGATTTTAAATTAATTCATTTGTAGTGGTAAAACATTTGGGTGGATAGAACCACCAACTTAATATGAAACTTGGGTTATCAAATATCACAAATAAACAAGAGATTAAACGAAATCAAGAGTTAATAAATAATCTAGGGGTGCGGGGATTAGAAATCATTCTAACATAGGGGTAGTTGTGCTGCTCTATTGTGATAAACATTCAAGAATAGGCTAAGTCATCTTCAATGACACTAATCTTCTTTCGATCTCAAAGCATCCTTGCATTGAATCTCCTTTCGGTCTTATCTATATGCCAATTCTAAACGACCCGATACCTTACTATATCCTTTATTTCATGAATAGGGCAAATAGGTCCGACCCATAACCTCTCTTTCAAGCAAGCTACAAACATCAAACATAAATTGCTAGTATTGAACTAATTATCCGCTCAAATCATTCTCTTTCGAGCATCAACCACAGATCGAAAGTAGGAATTAAGTTTACAACCTTAACCCATCAATTAACCTCATGGTATTTAGACCAAATTCATGTATGAAAAGTAACAAAACAAAGCATAGCACAGTGCCCACCACATTAAATTAACTCCCAAACTCCTAGATCTTGGGGTTTTAGCCACCCATCACAAAAAATAAAAGAAATTATACCCTTCATGGTATTAGCTATGGGTAGCATGAAATTAAGCAATTACAAGCAAACACACTTAGGATTCAATTTCAATTTTTAATATTCAAGCACAAAGCTGTAAAACCCTAAAAGCTAGAAAAGTGTTCTTCAAAGGTTCAAAGTATCCTCTCACTCTAAAAAGTCTCTCAAAAACTCGCTATTTTAACTCTCCAATCGAACTCCTACAAATTCACATTCTTTGGGCTATTTATAATTTTCCAAAATTCAGCCCAAAATTCTAACGTCTAACCGCTTCGGCGACATTAGTCGGGCTCGCCAAACCTAATTGGTGGATCGTCCTATGCTTCTCAGCTCAGCTTGTGATGCTCTAGGCTTCAGGTGTTTGAACCATAGTTGGCGACTTCGATTGTGACTGCCTTTCACGTTCGGTGCATCACCAAATATCTCCTTAATTCACCTTTTGAGAATTAAATATTTTCCTTGCACGCTGTTACTTATGTGATACTGTGCTCAGAAGGCGATCCACCCATCATGCTAGGCGATCAACAATTTTCACTTTATTCAACTCTCCAGTCGAACTCTCCTAAATATTCACATTCTTAGGGCTATTTATATTTTCCCAAAATTCCAACGTCTGACAACTTTGGTGACATTAGTCGGGCTGGTCGAACCTACTCGGTGGATTGCCCTCTGCTTCTCAGCTCTCCTTCTGATGCTCTAGGCTTTAGGCGTTTGAACCTCAGTCGGTGATTTCAATTGAGTTTGCCTTTCACGTTCGGTGCATCACCGAATACCACCTTACTTCACCTTTTGAGCATTAAATCTTTTCCTTACATACTGTCACTTTGGGCGATGTTGTGCTCAGTAGAAGATCCTCCCATCATACAAGGAGATCAACAATGGTCACTTTTGCACTTTCTTTTGCATTTTTGGCCATTTTTTCAAATGTTAGTCCTTGCCTTGTCCAGTTTCTTTCACAACTGCAAATAATCAACATTTTCTTAGAAAAGGACATAATTAGGCATTAAGGCCACTAATTATTGAGCTAAATAGGCCTTAAATGAGTACAAATTTACCACTCATCAACACCCCCAACTTAAACTTTTGCTTGTCCTCAAGCAAATCGAAAACACAATAAGCTCAATAAGGGTGTCTGTTGCAGTACTCAATGAGAGCTAACATGCAAATGCCATGTCAAGACTACTTTCAATAGCATGTTACCCTAAATCATGATAAGAAAGCTTCAAATGATGACTAGCTAGTCTCAACACAAACTCAAGCTTTCTATAGCTTCTTGTCTAATGCAAGAACATGTTTCAACAAATGCATTCAAGTGCCCTCACATCAAAAATGATTCCATGCTCTCACAAAGCAATTACAACAAAGGTGTAAGGAATCAATGCAACTCTCACTCTTAAAAAAGAGAAATACATGCTAGTTTTGTCCCATAGGTTTGCCCATATTTTCAAATCATCACAAGATCCAGTTCTTGTGAGATCTCAAGAGTTTTTTAGGTTTGTAATGGGGCTGAGGGTTAAGGTATGGTCAATTTTGGATTAGTGACTTCACCCTTTCAAAGCATTATTGCAATCATCATCACCTCTTCTCAAGTTCTTTTTCTTTGTTTTTTCAATTGAGGACTCAACTTATGGCTTTTCATTCACTTTATATGGAATCCCCTTTTTATTTCGTTCAGTCCTCTTTTTCATTTCCATTTCCCTCTCATTCAACACATTTTCTCTCTTTTTTTTATAAGAAGGGTTCCTTCTTTTTAGTAACATTCTCAAAGTTGAGACTCATTTCATCTTACTTTTCTCTTTACTTGGGCTTCATTCGTCCTTCCTTATCGACCGAAGCTACTATCCTAAAATCAGAAACTCCTAAATTAAAGAACTACAGGAAAGGATACCACATCCCCAACTTAGGCTTTTTGCCTAAGTTGTCTATTCAAACATTACAATTCTTCGAAAAAGGTTTTTGGTGAGAAGGTAGGGATAATTTGGTTCAAGAGGCTTCTTTTTGTTGACAACAAATGAAATCAGGCTCAAATGGTGCCAAACTGGTTTCACACCCTCACAAGGTAGTTACAATTTGGTTCCCTCATTGAATTTTTGCCCAAGATCATGCCTCAGTTTCTCCAAGATTCATACAATTGGACTAATAAGGCAAATTCTAGGACTCCGCATGCATGTTTTCAAGTAAAAACTCACCATATATGGCACTTCGCAATACACTCATTTAACACATCCTGAAAAAATCAAAAGCACACGTGTGATGTTTATTGCAAGGTTCACATCAAAACGCAGCTAGTCAATAAAAGACTCATAAAGATCATTCAAAGGTGTAACCACATAAATTTTATTCTCACAAAACCAAGACTATGCAACATGCTCATCATGAGTACTATTTAAGACATTGATATGGAACAAAATCGATTCTCAAATTTTTATCAACGAAAACTTCAAGCATTTTACAATTTAAAACTCATGGGGGGTTGCATTCTTCAAGAGAGAATGAAAAGAAAATGAATTAAGGAGACACAATTCCCAAAAAAAGAGCACTCTAATATAAACAAGCAACAACTACAATAACTATTTGAAGGAAAAATTAACAAAATACAAACAAAAAGGGAAATATTGGCACGAAGGCCCTCACTCCATCAAAAATAAAAATGTAGTGTTCTTAACGCATAATAAATGAAAGTATTGGGAGACTAAGATATAGGATCCCCTTGATAGGCTATGCCTGTGGTGCACTCTCATCTGGAGTCTCAAAAGGAGAAGTCTCAAGTGGGGCATCAATGCCGTGCAGTAGGATCAGAGGAGGTGGCAATGAAGACTCAACTAGGGTATCATCACCCGTCTAAGCATCAAGAAGTGTGGTAAAGTCTGGAGTAACTCCACTATACCCGACACCTATAGTATCTCTATGGGATCTATCCAGGGTAGCCTGTAGGATAACCTCTTGTATCTCCTGCATCTCTATAAAGGACTCAGCAATCCCGTGATCATCTTCGTGCAATATTTCCTCATCAGTCTCCTCGGCCAACTCCTCGTCAACTTCATCATCCTTATCCTCAGCTATAGTACCGACATCCTTAGGCACAAACGGGCAAGGTGCAACACTAGGCCTCTCATGTAAAGGGGAAGCAACATCTAAAAGGGGAAGCTTGACCCACAGTGTAGAGATGTCCATGGACTGTATCTTAACAACCTCAGCCCTCAACATGGGATCCTTAGCTCTTAGGGTGTCCACAACACTAGAACTACCCTCAGTCTCCTCTAAAATTGCTATTCTAGCAGTCAAATTATCTAAGTTCACAGTATGGCCGTCAATAACTTCACCACACTTGACCACCCGCTCAGTCAAGGAAGCCAAGGCATTCTCTATAGCCTGCTCAATGAGCCGGGGCAAGTCCTTCTCAACCTGGGCAACTCTAACATCAACTGACCGAGCAAGACTGCCCATCTAATAGTAGACGATGGGCAACAGTAGAGAGGGGAGTCCTCATAGAAGTAGTCGACACAGAAGTAATAGGAATAGTAGAAGAAGTAGTAGTGGGAGGTGCAGAAATATCTACCTGCTCCACAGAATCAATTCTATACTAGATTTTCACGGCCCAAAGTACCCCCTAGACGTGACATGGCGTACAAGACCCCGAAAGGCCTCATACAAGCCACTTAGCATACATACATCAAGATAATAGAGATTAAGAGTTCAAAAGAGATTTCCATATCAAAGCTTTTATAAGAAATAGCGAAAGTCTACATCTCATGTCTCAAAGTCAATCTAACATAGAGAAATAAAGTTTGGGACGTAACCCAATACAACATCCGAAATGGAATACATGACAATAAGCACAACTCGGCTATGTCCTCGGATGGATGAAGACTCACCAAGTCTTCTATCAATCTTCTACTAATGCTCTAGCCACGAGTGGATGGTGAATCGCCAAATCAAAGAAGTTAATGTAGGCAAGAGTAAGCGTTAGTACAATCAAATACCAAGTATGATAGCAATGCACAGAAGGCAATTAAAACATGCTAGAATAAGACATTATCATGACATGCAATGATATAGCTAAAACATGCAAAAAATGAGACATACTCATAATCATGCAATGACCCAAGTGAAACCATGGTAAAAATGGTGGAAAAGCATAAATCATCCTTTAAGGTCAATGCAAGCTAAACATCTTTAGTTTACTCAAAATCATGATAAAAACACTTGTACTCATTAGTTGTAGGGAGTAAGCCTTAACTGACATAGACCATGTGAGCTATAACATGGAATCCGGTGTCTACCCCACACCGAAAAGAGGTTGCCTTACTTGCCAAGGTAAGACCTTAACTTCTAGCTTACGTGGATCCACTAGCTAATGTCTACTTAAAGACAATCATCATATGGTGGCACATAGTTTATGGGATAAAGAGATTGCTTACCCGACCTCTACTACGGGAGCTCCTTCTAGAAAACCCCGCCTCTACTATGGGAGAGCTTCCATCTCAATATCCACTCGGTGCTAAGCATATTTCCCACTTAATAGTTATTTATCATACTCATATCATTATCCATGGAAAGGTACAACTAGGGTTACCAAAACAACCTAAAATTATGTTTATAGACATTTCATCTTCCATGGACCAGTCTAAGCTTACGTCATTAGAATAGCTCCTTATGAACATGGGCAATCGCCTCTTTGTTCATTAATTCATAGTGTGAGCATTACGTGAGAAACCCTTTCACAACTCAACACAACATCTTCATGTCATAACTTTGGTACTTCACTCTCACAGTACCCTTAATTCATCATTAAATTCATATGAGACATGCATAAGTTCATAAGTTTCATCTTTGCATAGTTCATCATGCTCATAATTTAAGAATCCTAGAGTTCATATGGGTTCATATTAGTTCAACTTAAATCATGCAGTTCAATGCAAACTCATGCTTAGAAAGTCATAAATAAGACAATTTTCCCATACTTGAAGAAACTCACATAATAGAGGAAAATTCATGCTTTTGACTTGAACATACTAAGTTTCATAAAGTCATCCTCAATTCATTTATAATTCATCCATAGATTCATAGAGATTTCATAAAATTCCTCAATTCATAGCTCAACCCACCAGTCAAAGCATAGATTTGGAAATTGGGGAGAAATAGCATGGGTTCATGGGGATTCATTCAATCTTTACATCAAATCATATAAATCATGCTAATTCGTGCACTAAATTGCTTTATCACGCTAGATCGTGCACTAGGAATCATAAAATCAACAATTGAAATCATAATTGAAGAACACATACGAATTAATCAAAAACCCTAATTCAATTGGGGAAATTGAACCTTGAACACCTTGAAGAAAGTTGAGGACCCATTGGAGGAAAGGGCTCCAAATGGTGAACACTATCATACCTCAACAAAACCCACAAGAAATTGATAGAAATTGATGACCTTCAATGGAGGATCTTAGTCTTCTTTTTTCTTGAAGCTTGAGAGAATTTCTTAGAGAGAGAAATATTTGAGAGAGGAGAATTTGGGAATGAGTTAGAATGAGTGAAATTAGGCTTAGAAAATATATATAGGGTCAGAGTTAAGAGTATAACCGACTTAGATTAAAAGTTAGACATTTAGGGAAAAGACCAGAAAGCCCTTAAATAAAAACTGTCAGGGGCAATCTACGGTCAGGACCTATGGTCCGTAGGTCAGATGACAGACCGTCCTGACCCTCCGTCGTTTGATTCAGAGATCTCACTTTGGGTTGAAAATTTGGCTAAGTTTGGAAGGGATCTACGGGATCCATCTACGGACCGTCAATCGATCGACGACCCGCCCTGTTGCATCATAGGTCGAGTTTCATAGACTTGGAAATCCTGAAAGTTCACAGTGCCATCGACGGCTCCCACCTACGACCCGTCATTCCATCTATGGTCCGTAGGTGTCGTCCGTAGTCACTGGCATCAGGTTGTAAAACTGCATTTTCTTTTCTTAGAAAACTTGGGGTGTTACATTATCTCCCCCTTGGGAACATTCATCTTCGAATGAGAATCAAGACATCATAAGGAGGGTAAGAGACACGGACTAACAATCCAACCTAAAATGCAATCACATAAATGAACATTTTCGAGGAGGAAACATCAACTCCAAGCTAAAGCATATTCAACACATTATTTCATGAAAACTTTATGCAACTCATACTCAATGCACAAAATCATAGATAAACCAATCAAGCTATGTCATCTTTACATACTAGACTCTTCATGAACATGCATAATCAATGAATCATGGAAATAACTAAGACACATGAGACCAAAAGAATGAACCATGAGGAACTAAGGTCTCAACTAGACCCGAAGGTAGAAGGAAAGAATGATAGGGATACTAGGACATCACATCACCTCCGACCTCTCATATAGCAAACCATAACAAGGAACTCCTTCCGGCAACTTATTAGTCCCCACACTTACCTGTCAAGAAATACACTATCTCCCCCTTCGGAGCAAACCCCTCTAATCTTTCCGAATCCATCTCCCTTAATCCAGACATAGTACCAAAACCTTAACAATCATGGAACCATTGCTACAAGTAAGCACCTAACAAGTCTCCACAAGGATTTCAAAGTCGACCTTAAACACACTAACCACACATGGAGTCTTATCATAGACAACCAAACACCCAACATTAATCAATGCATAACCACAAACTAAAAGACCATAACTTACCAATCTTTGCATCTGGGGAACCCTCAAGATCTTGTCGATCCCGAAGTGCATATGCCCTACCTTGTTGCTGGCTACCACTAGATGGTTAAGGTTGAGCCCGCCGACATTTATCTCCCTCATTTCTAGCAACCGAAGGACAATTCCTTATTTTATGATCCATTTTTCCACAATCGAAACATGCGTTTGAACCGGCTAAACACTTGCCTCTATGGCTCTTTCCACACCTTTGACACTCGGATACCATTTGTTAACTAGAACCATTACCTTTAGAACGATTTCCTTTACCGGACCTTGAATGCGAAGAATCTCCATCATCTCCCCTTGCCCTCTTTGAATCCCTAGTTTTCTCCTTAAGCTTTTCTTCTTCTATTTGTTGTGCATGAACCATCAAATGGGAGACATCCATCTCTTGACAAGCATGGAGGTTAGACATTCCTTGACCACCAATTCGGAAGCACCCGACATGAACTTACTCATCCTCGCCCTTGGATCAGCGACCATAGTTGGAGCATACTTGGACAATTGTGTGAACTTCAAAGCATACTCCTTCACATTCATATCCCCTTGACGAAGGTTAATGAACTCAAACACTTTTGCCTCCCTCTTCTCAAGGGGAAAGAACCTATCTAGGAAAGCAATCTTAAATTTCTCCCAATCAAGAGGACCCTCATTAACTGCCCTCTCACTCTTACATTGGTCGAACCAAATTTGGGCAACACCCTTGAGTTGATAAATGGCCAACTCCGCCTTTTCCTCCGACGTCACACTCATGATCATCAACACCTTGTACACTTCATCAATGAATTCTTGAGGATCTTCCTCAACCTTAGAACCATGAAATTCAAGAGGATTCATTCTAATGAAGTCCCTCACTCTTGTTGCCGCCATACTTACCCTTAGATTCACGGGAGCCACAACCTCTCTATTTGATTGGGCCGTCATAGCTTGAGCCAATGCGTGAAATACGGCCCGAAACACATCATTAGTCACTTCCTCGGCCAAAGGGTTGATCGGCACTTGGGGAACCTGTTGTCTCTCATTTGCACCAACATACCTATTCCTTCTCACGGGATTCCTTCGTGGAGGCATATTCTGAAAAGTACAAACACGGGTTAGGAGAGAAAGACCTATAAGGATAAACTCTATCGCACGACTTTAGAATAATGAAAGAAGTGGAATTTCTTAAATGTCTTACAACCTCTCATTCATAAATGTGGCGCACTTCACACTCATGAACAAGACTCTACTTGACACGGCTTATGAGACATCCTAGGATCTTTCTAAAACCTTGTGCTCTGAATACCAAGTTTCTCATGACCCAAAGTACCCCCTAGACGTGACATGACGTACAAGACCCCGAAAGGCCTCATACAAGCCACTTGGCATACATACATACAAGATAATAGAGATTAAGAGTTCAAAAGAGATTTACATATCAAAGCTTTTAAAAGAAATAGCGGAAGTCCACATCTCATGTCTCAAAGCCAATCTAACATAGAGAAATAAAGTTTGGGACGTAACCCAATACAACATCCGAAATGGAATACATGACAATAAGAACAACTAGGCTATGTCCTCGGATGGATGAGGACTCACCAAGTCTTCTATCAATCTTCTACTAATGCTCTAGCCATGAGTGGATGGTGAATCACCAAATCCTACATCAAAGAAGTTAATGTAGGCAAGAGTATGCTTTAGTACAATCAAATACCAAGTATGATAGCAATGCACATAAGACAATTAAAACATGCTAGAATAAGACATTATCATGACATGCAATGATATAGCTAAAACGTGCAAAAAAGGGGACATACTCATAATCATGCAATGACCCAAGTGAACCCATGGTAAAAATGGTGGAAAAGCATAAATCATTCTTTAAGGTCAATGCAAGCTAAACATCTTTACTTTACTTAAAATCATCATAGCAACACTTGTGCTCATTAGTTGTGGGGAGTGAGCCTTAACCGACATAGACCATGTGAGCTATAACATGGAATCCGGTGTCTACCCAACACCAAAAAGAGGTTGCCTTACTTGCCAAGGTAAGACCTTAACTTCTAGCTTACGTGGATCTACTAGCTTATGTCTACTAAAAGACAATAATCCTATGGTGGCACATAGTTTATGGGATAAAAAGATTGCATTTGGAAACCCGACCTCTACTACGGGAGCTCCTTCTAGAAAACCCCGCCTCTACTATGGGAGAGCTTCCATCTCAATATCCACTCGGTGCTAAGCATATTTCCCACTGAATAGTTATTTATCATACTCATATCATTATCCATGGAAAGGTACAACTAGGGTTACCAAAACAACCTAAAATTATGTTTATAGACATTTCATCTTCCATGGACCAGTCTAAGCTTACGTCATTAGAATAGCTCCTTATGAACATGGGCAATCGCCTCTTTGTTCATTAATTCATAGTGTGAGCATTACGTGAGAAACCCTTTCACAACTCAACACAACATCTTCATGTCATAACTTTGGTACTTCACTCTCACAGTACCCTTAATTCATCATTAAATTCATATGAGACATGCATAAGTTCATAAGTTTCATCTTTGCATAGTTCATCATGCTCATAATTTAAGAATCCTAGAGTTCATATGGGTTCATATTAGTTCAACTTAAATCATGCAGTTCAATGCAAACTCATGCTTAGAAAGTCATAAATAAGACAATTTTCCCATACTTGAAGAAACTCACATAATAGAGGAAAATTCATGCTTTTGACTTGAACATACTAAGTTTCATAAAGTCATCCTCAATTCATTTATAATTCATCCATAGATTCATAGAGATTTCATAAAATTCCTCAATTCATAGCTCAACCCACCAGTCAAAGCATAGATTTGGAAATTGGGGAAAAATAGCATGGGTTCATGGGGATTCATTCAATCTTTACATCAAATCATATAAATCATGCTAATTCGTGCACTAAATTGCTTTATCACGCTAGATCGTGCACTAGGAATCATAAAATCAACAATTGAAATCATAATTGAAGAACACATACGAATTAATCAAAAACCCTAATTCAATTGGGGAAATTGAACCTTGAACACCTTGAAGAAAGTTGAGGACCCATTGGAGGAAAGGGCTCCAAATGGTGAACAACATCATACCTCAACAAAACCCACAACAAATTGATTGAAATTGATGACCTTCAATAGAAGATCTTAGTCTTCTTCTTCCTTGAAGCTTGAGAGAATTTCTTAGAGAGAGAAATATTTGAGAGAGGAGAATTTGGGAATGAGTTAGAATGAGTGAAATTAGGCTTATAAAATATATATAGGATCTGGGTTAAGGGTATAACCGACTTAGATTAAGAGTTAGACATTTAGGGAAAAGACCAGAAAGCCCTTAAATAAAAACTGTCGGGGGCAATCTACGGTCCGTAGGTCAGATGACAGACCGTCCTGTCCCTCCGTCGTTTGATTCAGAGACCTCACTTTGGGTTGAAAATTTGGCTAAGTCTAGAAGGGATCTACGAGACCCATCTACGGACCGTCAATCGATCGACGACCCCCCTTGTTGCATCGTAGGTCGAAGTTCAGAGACTTGGAAATCCTGAAAGTTCACAGTGCCATCGACGGTTCCCACCTACGGCCCGTCATTCCATCTATGGTCCGTAGTCACTGGCACCAGGTTGTAAAACTGCATTTTCCTTTCTTAGAAAACTTGGGGTGTTACATAGATCTTGAGGGACCTTATCATGAAACACACCTAGAGTGTACTTCTTTTTGGAAGTTCTATCATGAAAGTCCTCTCAAGCATACAAAACAAACCAATCTTCGTTATGATTCTTCCACTATGACTAAGTACTACTACTAAAATCACACTTACATGTTCTTGAGTCTTAATATTTTCTTCAAAACCTTTCGACATTGAAATATTAATAAACTTCTTCATGTAGTGTTCTTTAATTTTGCTCAACATCACTCCCACTACTTGAAGTAGTATATTTTCTTATGTCTAGTAACGTTTCTTCTACCACTTAAATACAATAAAACGACTATTCTAACATATATAGACGTTAGACGCTCTTAAGCGTCTAAATTTACAATTGACTCATTTGTTATTTCTTTGTTCAGTTCCTATAAAAGTATTTTACTTCTAGGAACATAGTTTACTAAATGGTCCTTTAGGACAATAAAATAAAACTTTTTTCATTCTTTTTGGATATCAATTAACACGCACATTCCATTCTTAATTTCAATATGTTTATTCTCCGTCTCAGCACATGTGCTGGACATTTTTATATCTGAGCATGTCACATATTAGACTTAAATCAAATCGAGACTAGTTCTATAGTTGTCCAGGGTACTGATTTGAATGGAATTGAATTCAGAATGTAATATGTAGTTCTTAGAACATATCTCAAAAGAAACAAAATAACAATGAGTACGTCAATCATTAATCTTATCATCTTCATAAGAGTCTATTTCTTTTCTATTTTACACCAATCTATTATAGAGTGTCTGGTGTAGATAATTGAAATGCAATTATTCTATCATATACGTGACTCATGAGCTCTTCAGAGAGGTATATTTCACTACAATTATATTGCAATGGCTTTATTTATTTTTCATGATGCTATTTTTATTTATGTCTTATATATTTTGAGTTTATCATGACATTCAGACTTGCAAAACATCAAAAATATATATTCATATCATGAGAAACCTTCTGAAAATCTCATAATACTCAAATTCACCTCTTGCCTGAAAAGTCATTTACCACGCAAATCAGAATAGATTAATTCTAACTTATCACTACCTTTATTTCCTTTTTAAGGGGAAAGGTATATTAGTCATTTCCCCTTCTAAATAGGACTTACATGTTGGTAGTGACTTCACTTTTAATGAACCGTTATGTCCATCCTTTAACCAACCTCAAAGTTCTATTTTTAACAAATGACTTAGACGCTAGTGTACAGATAAGTTTCATTTAATTTTAAAAACATTTTCTCTTATGAGACAGATTAATATAATTCAATTCATGAGAGATTATACTAAAAAAAGTTCATGCATCAATATACAGTAAGAGATTAATATTTATCAAACTCAATAATAGAAGAGTTACATAAAAATATATTAAGCATTCATCTCTTATCTAGTTAGAAATTGAAAATAATTTCTTCTAACATAAGGTACATATAAAATGCATTCTTTGAATTAATATCTTATCTCTACCGAAAGAAATACTTTAGTAGTACTAAGTGGGTTTGTAAAGTCTACTGACAATTTGAGATATAATATATTAAATAGATCATAACATATCGAGTAATCCTAAATAACAAAATTCAGGGCTCATTTATACATATATATCCATGCATCTCGAATAGACAATCGATGGGATTGGAGAACTATTCTTGCAATACACATGTACAGTGGCCGATTATTCACTCCATAAACTTATACACACCTAACTCAGATGGAGAGTCCACTATTAGTTTAAGCCAGTTAAAAATCACCCTAGTTACATTGATCCAATCATATATTACTCAGTTTAGGAGAGTTAATACAGATTATCAAGACTAGTGATTAAATACATAGTGACTTGTATTAACTTCATCCGATATGGAGGAAGGTCTAAGCCAGCACATGAAATTAATACTTCACCACTATTTAATCTTGATAATCAAGGGAGGGACCCCTATAACTAAATATGACAAAAAACTCATATAACAATCCGGAAAAAAAAATTTCTTACTAGGTCATTCTTATGAATCTACCAAATTTCAGATTAATCAAAATTCCTTTTTTCGAATTCCCCAACTATGATCAATTTGGTGAAAACGTTGTTTGGCCAAAATAGAATTTAAAATTTTTCGTTCAGTAATTCTTATCACATATCATCATTTGCTTAATAGATACACAAAATATGAACCAAGAACAAAATATTAAAAACTATTTACATTATCTGAGTAGTATTTTCCAAAAATCCGCATATTTATGTATTCTTTAAATATTAAAATTCAAAAAATACCTCATAGATATCCATGCATCTTGAACGATAATTTTTTATGAAAAATAGCTACTTATACAACATACATAAATGGTGTTAGATATTCACTCTAATAAATTTAGAACAAAAGCTAAGTCAGATGGAGAGTATATCTTAAATTAAGTCAAGTGAATATCATTATCTCTCGAACCATTGATCCAATTATATATTACTCGGATAGGGAGAGTCAATACAGATTATCAAAACTAGAGATTAAATGTAGTGACTTGTATTAATTTCATCTGATATGAAGGAAGGTCTAAAGCCAGCACATGAGTTTAATACTTCACTGAAATTTAGTCATGAAGACCATAGAGAACAAACTCTATCACCACTATATCATAGTCGAGTAATTTTTTGTTAAAATTAATTTCAAGATACAAAAAAATATCTAAAAAGCATCATCGAAATGGCCTCAAATTGCCAAATCAATTCATAGCTATGAGTATTTTTAATTTGATCGTTTCTGATGAGCCTATCAAATTTCAAATCAATCAGAGTTATATTAATATTTATCTCCAAAGCTATGATCAAATTTATATTTGAATGATTTAAGGAAAAATAATTAGATTTATATATTTATCATATATCAATTAATGTTAATTCATCATGTGTAGTCATGTACCACATTTAACATAAATGAAACTGATATAAAGAATAATATTCATACTAAATCACATTTTAATTTCAAAGAACAACTTTAAAATCATTTTAACGACCTCAAAAACAAAAACCACACAGCAATGAGTACTTCTACCTAGGCGGTTTCCAATGAACTTATAAAATTTCAGGTCAATTGGAGTGTAACACCCTTGACTTCGATAAGGGCTAAAGAGGGATTCGTACAAGTCACCATCAGTTTTTAAGTTTAGGATCAATTTCAAATGATCATATCTCTCAGCTCATAATGAATTAGGTAGCCCATGACATATCAAATTAAAGGTCTTTGAGTTCTCTTTCCAATGCCATCGAGTTTGCTTTATTTTGAGTTTGCAGTAGAGAGATATACCTATTTTAGTGAACCTTCCTTTTAAGGCATCTCATCAGATTTTTTAGAGGGGTAGTTTGCTCTTTTCCTATTTCCTTCTAAGCCTAACCACGTTTTTCTTTACCAATTAAGGGTCTAATCAATGTTAAACCATATTTTCACGTTCTTTAACACTTAGAGAAATTAGAGCAAGGTTCCAAGAGGAGAAAAAGCTATGTTTCAAGCATCCTTCAAGATTCCATTGATTTTCGCCAAGAACATTATTTTTTCCAGGTATATAAGGCTTCTCACAGTGTTGGACTTGTTCGTCCTCATACCCTACATCTCAATTTAGTCAAGAAATTGTTATATCTAAAAGATCCATTCGTAGTTCTTGATACTGAGTTCAATTCTTTATCAATGGAAGTTTTGATTTTTTTGTTTTGTGAATCTTTGGTAAAATTATGTTTCCAAGGGAATTATATGCAAGTTCTCGTATATTTGTGTTAGGTTTTTGAATCAAAAAGAGTTTAGGAGAAATTTCCCAATTCTAAACTAATTTGGGGTCTTAATTTAAGCTTGAAAATTCACCGGGGTGCTGGGGAGGAGCCTGGGGCGGCTCACCATGATAGCGCCAAGGCTGAACTTTAGTAGTTCAGGGCCTAGGGCGGTGCACCAACAGTGCGCCCCAACTTTACTTCTGAAGTTTGAGGCCTGGCGCCTCGTGCCAGGAGTGCGTCAAGGGTCACAGGGTCAACTTCTCCTTTGTTCATCTAGGTGTGTTCCTTTAAGTTGTGGCTATGATTTCCTTCTCTGTATTAGCTCCTATAGGCTTCATTTACCTTTGAAAATTCATGAATTATCCTACTCACATGTCTTAATGCACTTTCAAAACTAACGTGAGTTTAAGAGAAAAGTTGAAGAGCTTTTATTGAGTTATTATTGAGAAATCAAAGATGAGTTTTGAGAAGAGTTTTATGCATGATTGAGAAAGAATATAAAGGAACTAAGTATTCCCAAATGTAACATTTTTACATTGAGAAAAGAGAAACTTTGATTTCTAAAAAGAGTATATGAGTTTAGAGATATTTTAAAGAAGTTACCTCTTTTAAGTGGTTATTTTGAGTAATTACCTCAAAACATAGAAAGAGTATGTTTTATACATTTGAGCATGAGTATATATATATTTATTGGGAGTAGTATTGAGTACTGATATGGGATGAGTTAAGACGACTCACATTCCTCATAAACCATGTAGCCAACATGGGTAAAGGATCATACTTTTTAGATGAATACTTAGTGCCTTCGGGCAGAACTTAGTGGATCCACTTAGTTGAGGTATTTTATACCCAGCAAGGTATAGGACAATTTTGGCAGCGTGGGCGAGATGATGTGTCATCACCTAGCTCATACTAATGGTTTTTGGTTAGAGAATCTCTCAATTAAGAGTAAAGAGTAATTTATTGTATTTTTATATACATCCTTGAGTTAGTATCATTTATTTACAAATCTTTAAATATGTCATCTCTTATTATTTCTTTGCATTGAGTTGAGGTGAGTATTCTCCTAGCCTTATCAGTTCAGTTATTGTTTCATTCGACCATATTACATACTCGTGCATTCAATGTACTAATGTTATTCGACTTGAATCTTTTTATGATGCAGATATAGGTGTTTAGGATTATCAACAGGTGCTTCATTGAGATCTCCTTGCACTTTCCCTTTGAGAGTTTTGGTGAGTCCTCCTTGCATTTCGGAGGGCCACGTCCTTTTCATTTCAGTATTTATTTAGAGGCATCGAGGGTCTTGTCCCGACATTCATGTTGAACTTAGAGGCTTCATAGATAGTTAGATTTGAGATGTCCTCGGAGTTATTGTTAAATTGTTTTGCAAACTATTATGATTGTTGCAAATGAGTAATTTCAGACATTCCAATTGAGTTATGTTGAGATAAATTATGTTTTATGACTTTTATCGCTTGAGTAATCTTCCACTAAGTAGCTAGTCAGGCCAAGGGTTGGTGATCAAAAATGGTTTTTGCGTACCGGCCACCTTACAGGGTGTAGGCTCGGGGTGTGATACGGAGTCTATTAAAAATCTTTATTTCCAAATCTATGACTGAATTCAAATTCAAGTGATTTAAGCATCTTTAGTAATTAAAACAATATGACATACATTCTTATCACATATTAATTCATGTTAAATCATCATGTGTAACAATATTCCAAATTTAACATAAACATAACTGACATAAATAATGACCTTATCATATTCAAATCAAATTTTAATCCGACAAACTACCTAAAATTCATATAAATAATTTTCGATAGAACCATCAAATTTCAAGTCAATTAGATATCATAAAATTCACGACCACCTAAACTATGATCAAATATAAAAAATAATTATTTTAGGCAGAGTTAAAGATTAAAATAGCCTAATTTAGATTTTCATTCAACTTTAATAATTATCTCGTGAGCATAAGGCATACGTTGTATCCTTTCTTTGTCTAATACACACAACACCTTCTTATATCAAATTGTCCTCTCGATTAATACATCTGAGAATTCAAAATATTACGTTTTCTCCTTCTGAGTGAAAATCTCAATACCTCTTCTCGTGAATTAATTAAGCATACTAGCATCTTAAGGTAAATCTCCATTCAAGTAAAGAAATATTCACCACTAGTATTCAGTTAGGACAATTTATACATAATACGTTGAAGATATTCCAATGACTCAAATATATGGATCACTTTTATAGATCCTGTTTATTAATCATATTTTTTTCAATTCATGTATTAATATAATCACACATATATAAAGCTTTAAGAATTTCTAGCTGATCTCAAACAAATAGACCATTTAATGGCAGCACTATTTATTAATTACAAACTCTCAATTTATATGTACATTATACACGTATAAGAAAAAATAGTGTTGTGTAACAAAGACAATGCCCAAATAATTTTTTTTAATGATTCCTGGTCAATCAAAAGGAACAAAGCACGAGAAGCTAAACTTTATCAATAATTTGACCAAAAATTATGTATGCACGCAATCACTGGGAAAACAAATATACCCTACGGGTATAACTATTGCCGCCGACACGTGCAAAATTGCACTTCACAACTCACAAGTTGCAACCACCGGTAAAACCAAACTAATCAAAACAAAACAAAACAAGATTAATTACATTACTTATTGCCACTTCTTTATTGATTTCTAGTGCTGGAAACAAGATAATGCCTCTTTTGATAATTACAAGAAACCCTTGTGTCAAGTAAAGATCTATCCCACTATATAGAAATATCTTTACTGCCGCCACCCATTCTTTTTTACATAATAATCACCCTTTATATAAAAAAAAATCTCACATATGCGGAACCAATTTAGTATTGGAGTAGGCGACATCATCACAGAAGACTCAACGACTTCTTTACATGAAACATATACAATCGTACATATATATTTTTCAATCTAGGTTATCTAAAAAGATGTAAATAAGGCTCTTGATGCCAATTGTTGAAAAACTATATGCACAGCGGAAGCAAACCAGAATCATACTGCTTACATGAATAATAGATAATCAATACGTTTAAACTAGACCACATATAATCATGCTAGAACACATAAACTTTCTAAAATTTAATTTAAGAATTACCTTTTAAAGCGTGAGTAAATATCTTCAAGCGAATTCACAAGTTAGAAGACCTTCAAGCGAATCCACAATCTTCTACAGTGATCCCTAGTTCACATCCGAACTCTCTCAATACTTGGGTGGGCAAGTATCATATAAAAACACTTTTTTCTTTCTAGGTTAGAAGAATCCCTAGCTATAGAGATTTTTTTCCAGTCCAAAAAGGAAAAAAAACCCACGCTTTTCTTGAAAACAGGAAAACACACGCTACGCCTTCCCTTTTCCCTTAAAATAGGATTATGAGTTCTAGTTAAATATAGGTACGGTAGAGACCACGTAATTAATTACTGAGACTTCATATTATGGAAATGATTTCAAATAATTAATTTGAACTATTTTTACTGTAGTAAATTACAAATCATTCTACTAGAAATTCGTAATTGCACTCCTCTATTTATATTTCGAAATTTCCCATTAAACATTTATGTAATTCCCCATTTTAAGATTACAGATACTAATCAATAAATTAAATTGTTGATGAATATAATTCAATGATTAATTTTCTTTAGAACATTGCTTAACTTATTTCATGTGTCAGATTCATAAGTTCACTTGCAAGGTTTGACACGATGAAAACTTATAAGCTTCTCAAAAAGGCATATCATCAATCTCTATATCCAGGCATGGATTCCATAAACTAACTTATTATTTCACCAATATATATTATTATCATCCAGTCTACCAGGAATATTGACCCATCTCAAAATCTCATCTTTTAATAAATCGAAATGATAATTAATATATATAGATTATAATAGTTATCAAGATTACAAATATAAGTACATTTACCAGTTTAGAGAATATGTTTTTGTCAATCAGTCTAAAGCAACTATCTCTACTCGATCCTGTGCAATACATACAAAATGCACTTGCACAAGAAGTTGGAACTATACCGTTCCCATAATAAAGATAAATTATATATAATCTTGTGCTACAATCGTACCGATGGCATGTCCAATTTTCATCTTAGATTGTGAACAAAAAACTTTACACTTATAAGAACCGATGATTTAATCCTCTATGTATAAGCTAATACTCTATACACTAAATCATCTATTATATAAGTAACAGATACCATAAACGAATATATAATCTATTAAAATAGAACAAATAATTATTCTATAATAAATACTTTATCTTAACATATAGTTAATAGTATATATCCCAACATATACAGTTGTTGTTTTCCTTTACCAACAACTCTTCTTCTTCTTTCTTTTTTGTTGCCATTTTCTTCTTCATTTTCATCATTTTGGTGTTCTTTTTTTCATCCTACATTTGGATACAAGTCCCCTGTTTTATCAGATTCTTGATTTCCATGCTTTCCTCTTTCTCCCTGTTCTGAATCTTGATTTCCATTCTGTCCATCAAGCTCCTTTTTCCCTTCTTCTTCTTCATCAGTACGTAATCTCTTATGTCCATTTTCAGCTAACATATTTTTTTTGCAGAGAGAATCAAAACAGAAACAAAAAAGGAGTAGAGATTTCAACACTTGTTTCGAATATGAAGTGACTGAAGAGAATAGTTAAGCGCCACTATATAATAAAATTAATGTGGTTAAAAAGGAGTAGTATTAAATTGTGATCTATCAGTAAATAAGCATATCGTCAATTATCCTTTTAGTATGTAATACACCCACTATTCCATATTATCTGAATTTGTGAGGCAATGCACACTTATTAAGAAATGCATTCAAGGACATAATTTAAATCATATTTTTCACTATTGTCCTTTGTGAATCATAAATACAACTTTGTAAGCAGTGCAATTTATCTCCTAGAAAATATCAAACTTCACTAAAGAAAAGGGCAAATATGAAAAAAATTTCAAACATGCATCCTGAACTTTGAACAACTCAATTATTTTGAACAATGAAAAAACCCAAAAATTATATTAATATGGAATAGAGGGAGTATTTTCCTAAGGGGCTTACAAAGAAAAACATGACAAGTAAAATAGATAGGAGAGAGTACATTTTGGTTACTAAATTATCTTTGTCGAAATTGGTTACTAAATTTTATACGTACCAAAACTCTAATTTTAGATTAATTTTAAATATCAATTAATGATGGGAGTATGGTGAAGTCAAGATATAACTTACTAGTCAATGAAATTTGACTGAGTTATAATGAGACCAATTGTTCAAAGAGGCTAAAAATTGTAAGTGTTTTTTTTTTCATCGGTGAAAGGTTAGTCGATATATACACTTATTGGGTACATGTACCAGGGGAGTATCAAACATATGTGGTTAATTGAGGTGCGCACAAGCTATCTTGCAGTCAACGTTATTACAAAAAAAAAAGGATGGCAAACCAAATATGAACCTTAGAAAACTTTGTAGAAGTTGTGAAATGTGAAGCATTAGATTAATTATAGAGGCTTCCATAAAATCATAGATAGTCTCTGCCCGACAACCTATACATGCCATCTTCGAATATCTACCAGATATAATGCAGTAAAAATGGTTCTAACCACCTAATTGAAGGAAAGCCTAGCCTACCTGGGCACCAAGCACCAACTGATGAACCTTGCCCATGAATTTGACTCCGTGGAAGAAACCTTTGATTGAATGAGCATAGGAAAATCCTTGGGCTTTTACCTTTCTTGCATAGTAATTCTTCTTCCTCATTGCTCCCTTGCCCCGGCCCCCGAATGACTTTGGAAGATTTTTTTGGAGTATCCCCTGTCTATTGTCTCCTTTCTAAAGTGGGAGAAAAATAAAAGACGACGCATTAATTAGGTTGCAGAAATTTGACATCTCTCTATAGTGCCTCTCAGTCTACTATAGAGGCACCGCAATAGCGGAAGCCTCCCGCTAGACGGGTTGACGTCAGTCTACCCCAATATTTAATTTGGGACAAAATCATCATTTGCTCAAATTTTTCAAAATTCTTGCACCCTACTTTCAGTCTTTTGGGACTCCACACAAGGTGACCTTTAGTAACAACAGATCAGGTCGTTACAGTACGTTATAATAAATTTCTCTCTCTCCTCTCTCCCTCGTCTCTCTCTCTCTTCATTCTCACTTGCCTCTCCACTCTCTCTTTGCAATACAAATGGTAACAGTCAATAATACAAATACAAATAATAACAGTCAATAATACAAATACAAAATTGTAATTCTTACCTATATAGATCATTTTTAGTGATACAAAATACAAATGAGATATATTAATGATATACACCATTGTCTACAATTCAAAATACAAATGGTATCAATGATACAAATACAAATGGCATAAATACACATGAATAAAAATATAATTGTTCTAAAACACAATATTGATAAAACTTGTATTGGTTGATACAAATTGTATTTCGTTAATACACTTGAACCTGATACAACTTGATTATTGTATTCGTTCATACAACTGTATTCTTTGATGCAATTTATATTTGGATACAAATTGTATTCGTTAATACATTTGATACAAATTATTTGTGTTTAGGAATACAATAATTTTTTAATACAATTGTATTCATTGTATAAATCAATTGTATTCGTGAAATAATTATTGATTATATATACAATTATCAATCAGATATACAAATCAATTGTATCTTTCTCGCGTTTCTCCTCTCCCTCTCTCTCTGTCACACACACACACACACACACTCTCTCACACACACAGATCTCGGTCGCCTCTCCCCTCCTTTCCCAATCTCTCTCGCTTCTCTCCACCTTCTAACATGTGGCTAGTTTTTGATACAATTGCATGTATTAATACAAATAAATTATATAAATTGTATCAAATATACAAATAAATTATACCTCTCTCTCCTAGATCTCGCTCGTCTCTCTCCTTCCTCTCCCTATTTCGCTTGCCTCTCTCCCCTCTTCTCTCTCCTCTTTCTCGATATCTCTCGCCTCTTTCTCGATATCTCTCGCTTTTCTCCTCCTTCTAACATGTAGCTATGAATCGTAATGAAGCAAAATATAGCTATAAATTGTTATCTCCTGTATTCATGTCACGACCCAAGGTACCCCCTAGACGTGACATGGCGTACAAGACCCCGAAAGGCCTTATACAAGCCACTTAGCACACATACATACAAGATCATAGATAGTTAAGAGCTCAAAAGATAATGTCATATCAAAGCTTTTAAGCAAAATAGTTGAAGTCTACATCTCATGTCTCAAAGCCAATCTAACATAAGAAAGAGTAATAAAGTTTGGGACGTAACCCAATAAAATGCCAAACTAAAAGAACATAACAGAAATAACAACTAGGCTATGACCTCGAATGGATGAGGACTCACCAAGTCTTCAACAATCTTATACTTAGCTCTAGCCACGAATAGATGGAGAATCGTCGGTCCCTACATTAAACAAGTCAATGTAGGCAAGAGTATGCGTTAGTATAATCAAGTACCAAGTATGATAGCAATGCACAAAATCCTTAAAAACATGTTAAAACGGGACATTTTCAGGACATGCAATGACCAAGCTAAAACATGATAAAAGTTAAGAAGCATGTAACATAAATCATAGTCAAAGTAAGCTAAACATATTTACTTTACTTAAAGAATATCTTAAAAACCCTTTAGTTCATTGTTGTGGGAAGTAGCCTTAACCGACATATAAGACCATGTGAGCTATCAACATTGAATCCGGTGTATAACCCCACACCGATAGGGCCATCCTACTTGCCAAGGTAAGACCCTTTACTTATCATATAGCTTACGTGGATCCACTAGCTAGTGTCTATCATAGACCATTATCCTATGGTGGCACATAGTTTATGGGACATGGGTAATCGCCACATGTCTACTCGGTGCTAAGAATATTTCTCACGGATTAGACATAGTTCAATTATCATAAGTAGACATGGGTAGTCGCCTCTTCTCTACATTAGGGAACAAGGGTGATCACCTCTTGTTCCTTCATTAGAATAGCCCCTTAATCATTGATTCAATTTTAGTTGAGCAAACCTTTCAACAAGTTATAAATCATTACATGTGAGAAAACCTTTCACATTCATAGGTTGAGTAATATATGATAATTCCTTTCACAATTCAACAACAAAATCAACATATCATAACTTTGGTACTTCAATCTCAAAGCACCCTTAATTCATCAGTAACTTCATAAGAGACATGCATGATTTCATAAACTTCATCTTTACATAGTTCATCATGCTCATAACTTACAAACCATAGAGTTCTTATGGGTTCATGAGAATTCCTCTCAAATCATGCAATTCAATGGAAACTCATGCTTAGAAAACCATAAACAAGGCAACTTGTCCATAATTGAAGGAACCCACATAATAGAGGAAAATCATAGTTTTTGATTGAACATGCTTACTTTCATAAAACCATCCTTAGGTCATTCATAATCTCATCATAAAAAGCCTTAGCTTAGAAATCATATTTCATGCATGGATTCATAGAAATTTCATATAGTGCATCCCTTCATAATTCAACCCACCAACAAAAGCATAATTTTGAAATTGGGGGAACTGGCATGGGTTCATGGGGATTCATCTAAATTCATAAAATTCAACTCAATTCATGCTTCTTAATTCATAAATCAATCAATTAAATCATCATTGCAAGGAACCCATGACATGGAAGAAAACCCCTAATTCAATTGAGAACTTCTAATTTGAAAATTGAAGAATTTAGGGATTCCATGGAGGGAATGGCTCCATGGATGAACACTATCATACCTTGGGGTCTTAATTCCTTAATAAATTGATGAAGAAAAGCTTTATTCCTTGAACCTTAGCTTTCCCTCTTCTTCTAACTTCTAGAGAGAGAAATATTTGAGAGAGGAGAATTTGGGGAAATCTTGTAAAGTGATTGTAAAAGGTAGAATTTAGGATAAGAAAGGCTTATATAGTGTTAGGAGTAGAGTGAAACCGACCTTGAATAATAAATAGGCCATTAGGTGAAAAGACCAAACGACCCCTTAAAATATAACTGCTAGGCCCCATCGACGGTCTGACCTACGGTCCGTAGGTCCATCGACGGACCGTCATGGTCAACCGTCAGTGGGTTCAGAAACTGCCAATTTTGACCCCGCAACGACGGGTCCTATGTACGGCTCGTGGGTCAATCGATGGACTGTACATGGCAACCGTAGGTCTGAATTTATGGCTTAAGAATTTTACTAAGTCTGGAGGAGACCTACGAGAAAAATCTACGGTTCGTTCACTAGACTGCGGGCCGTCCTGGCAGGCCGTCGTTGGGGTTCTGAAACTTGTCATTTTGAAAACCTGAGCTTGACACCTACAGTTCCCACCTACGGGCCATAAGTCAACCTACGATCGGTACATGGCTTCCGTCGTTACTGGCACCAACCTAGAAAATCAAAAACTTTCCACCCTTTCAAATCCGGGGTATTACATTATCTCCCCCTTGGAAACATTTGTCCTCGAATAAGAATCAAGACGTCATAAGAAGGGTAAGAAACAAGAACTAACAACCCAACCTAGAATGCAATCACATAAATGCACTTATCCGAGGAGGAAAACATCAACTCCAAGCTATACCATGTTCAACACATCATTTCATGAAGACTGTATGCTACTCATACTCAATGCACATAATCATAGATAATTCAATCAAGCTAACTCATTTTCTCAAAATTTAAACTCTTCATGAACATGCATAATCAACGAATCATGGAAATAACTAAGACACATGAAACCAAAGAATGAACCATGAGGAACTACATATCTCAAGCTAGAGTAGGATCGGAGGGAAAGAGATGAGGATATCGGCCTCGGCCTCCCAAGTAGAACCCTCAACTAATTGATTCCTCCAAAGAATTTTCACAGAAGTAACTTCTTTATTTCTTAACTTCCGAACTTACCGGTCTAAAATCTCAACCGGAACTTCTTCATAAGAAAGACTATCTTTTATGTCAAGATTCTCCAACGGCACTATAGATGTCGGATCACCAACACTTTTCTTCAACAATGAGACATGGAAAACCGAATTCACCGATGCCAAATCATTAGGCAATTCAAGTTCATAAGAAACCTTACCAACACGTCTCAAAATTTGATATGGGCCTACATAATGAGGACTAAGCTTCCCTTTCTTCCCGAATCTCATTACACCCTTCATGAGAAAAATTTTCCAATAAACTCAATCATCAACATCAAATTCCAAATCTCTCCTTCTAACATCGGCATAGGACTTTTGTCGACTTTGAGCTATTTTCAACCTTTCTCTAATAAGTTGAACTTTCTCCATAGCCTCATGTACCAACTCGGGACCTATCAAAGCAACTTCCCAGCTTCAAACCAACCTATAGGAGATCTACACCTCCTCCCATAGAGAGCCTCAAACGGAGCCATGCCAGTACTAGAATGGTAGCTATTATTATAAGCAAACTCAATCAAAGGCAAATGATTATTCCAATTACCCTTGAAATAAATTACACAAGCTCTCAACATATCTTCCAAAGTTTGGATAGTATGCTCCGCTTGCCCATCGGTTTGGGGATGAAAGGCCATACTAAGCTTGACACGAGTACCAAGACCCTTTTGGAAAGATCTCCAAAATTGAAGAGCAAATTGTGCACCACAATCGGAGATAATGGATAGAAGCACTCCATGCAACCTAACCATTTCCCTCAAGTACAACTTAGCATAATCCTCCGCCAAATAAGAAACTTGGACGGGAATGAATTGGGCTGATTTTGTCACTCGATCTACAATGACCCAAATCAAATCATATTGTCGCCGGGTGCGTGGTAAACCAACAATAAAGTCCACATTCACATCTTCCCACTTCCAAGTAGGAATACTAATATCTTGGGACAAACCTCCCGGGTTTTGGTGCTCAACTTTCACTTGTTGACAATTAGGGCACTTAGCCACAAATTCCGCAATATCTTTCTTCGTCCCATTCCACCAATAGATCTCCCACAAATCACATTACATCTTGGTAGTTCCCGGGTGAATGAAATATCGAGAACTATGGGCTTCCGATAAAAATTTTCCTCTTAACTTGTCTACATCGGAAACACACAAATGACCTTGATATCGAAGCACACCATCTCCCTCTTGGGAGAAAGCCTCAAAGGAATTTTTTAGCACCGCTTCCTTCAACTTGACAAAATTAGGATCAAGATCTTGTTAAGCCTTCACATCATGCACAAAGGACGATTCAGAACCATTGTGAACCATAACACCACCTTTAGTGGAATCAACAAACCGAACACCCAATCAGGCCAGTCTATGAACATCGCGAACCAACTTTTTCTTAGTATCCTCAACATGAGCAACACTACCCATAGATAACTGACTAAGAGCATCCGCCACCACATTAGCCTTACTAGGGTGATAGAGAACACTCATGTCATAGTCCTTTAACAACTCAAGCCACCTCCTTTGGCGAAGATTTAGATATTTTTGTTTGAACACATATTGCAAACTCTTATGGTTGGTGAAGATGTCAACATGCACACCATACAAATAATACCTCCAAATCTTTAAAGCAAACACAACTGCCACTAATTCTAGGTCATGAGTAGGATAGATCTTTTCATGAATCTTGAGTTGCCTTGAAGCATAAGCAATAACTTTAGCATTTTGCATAAGAACACATCCTAGCCCAATTCTCAAGGCATCGCAATAAACTACAAAACCATCAGACCCTTCCGGCAAAGTCAATATCGGAGCCGAGGTAAGTCTATCTTTCAATTCTTGAAAACTCTTCTCACATGCTTCAGAACAAGTGAACTTAACCTTCTTTTGAGTCAACGCCATAAATGGAAAAGCAATCAAAGAAAACCCTTCAACAAACCTCCTATAATAACTGGCCAAACCCAAGAAACTACGAATATCCAAAGGTGATAGAGGTCTAGGCCAATTTCTAACCACATCCGTCTTCTTAGGATCTACCTCAATGCCCTTACCGGAGACAATGTGACCAAGAAAAGCCACGGACCTTAGCCAAAACTCACATTTACTAAACTTTGCAAAGAGTTGTTGGTCCTTGAGGACCTGCAACACAATCCTCAAATGATCCGAATGCTCTTCCTCACTCCTTGAGTAAATCAAAATATCATCTATGAACACGATCACAAACATGTCAAGGTATTGTCTAAACACCCTACTCATCAAATCCATAAACGCGATCGGAGCATTTTTTAACCCAAACGACATCACTAGGAATTCATAATGGCCATATCTAGTCCAGAAAGCTATTTTCGGAATATCATCTTCTTTCACCCTCAATTGGTGATAACCTGAACGAAGGTCGATCTTAGAGAAGTAACTAGCCCCTTGAAGTTGATCAAAGAAGTCATATATTCTTGGAAGAGGATACTTATTCTTAATTGTAACATTGTTCAATTGGCGGTAGTCAATGCACATACGAAGTGAACCGTCTTTCTTTCTTACAAACAAGACCGGAGCACCCCATGGAGAAATATTTGGTCGGATGAAGCCCTTATCCAACAAGTCTTTCACTTGCTCTTTTAGTTCTTTAAGTTTCACAGGAGCCATTCTATATGGAGGAATAGAGATAGGTTACGTATCCAGGAGAAGGTCAATACCGAAGTCTATTTCCCTTTCAGGAGGAATACTGGGTAAATCATCAGAAAACACTTTCAAAAACTCATTAACAACGGGGACCAACTCAAGAGTAGGGGTTTTGGAATCCACATCCCCCACCCTAACAGGATGGTATATGCAACCTTTAGAAATCATCTTTCTATCTTTAAGACATGACACAAATTGAAATTTAGGCATAGAATTTCCCCCTTTCCATTCTAGGATAGGCTCATTTGGGAATTGAAACTTGATCATTCGGGTCCTAAAATCAATAGAAGCATAATAAGAATGCAACCAATCCATCCCAAGAATGACATCAAAATCTAACATATCTAGCTCTGCAAGATCAACATGAGTGACTCTATGGGATAAGGAGACGGGACAATTTCTATAGACCCTCTTAGCCACAATGGATTCACCAATCGGAGTAGAGACATGAAAAGGATCTAACAACACATCCAGAATAACATCAAACCACATAGCCACATATGGCGTCATAAAAGACAAGGTAGCACTGGGATCAAGCAAAGCATAAACATCAAAATGAAAGACTTTCAACATACAGGTAACCACATCAGGAGAACCCTCTTGCTCTTGACGAGCCTGAAGTGTATACAATCGGTTTTGCTTCTGATTTCCACTAGAACTCGATGGAGTTTGAGGTTGAGTTCGTCGACGGCTATCCCCTTCATTTTTAGCCACTAAGGGACACTCCCTTATCTTGTGATCCATCTTGCCACAACCAAAGCATGGATTAGAACCGGCTAGATATTTACCCTCATGCTTCTTCCCACACTTAGCACAAGTAGACGATGAAAAACCACCACGATTTCCTCCTTGAGGCTTAGGGTTGGACACCCTATCCTTGTTGGGCTTAGGAGGAGCATTGGAGGAACCTTGATCGGAGAACTTTGTCAAAATCTAGAACGACCATGTCCATCGGACCTTGAATGTGAGAAATTACATCACCCGTCTTAGCCCTTTTTGCCTCTCTAGACCTTTCCTTAAGATTTTCCTCTTTTATTTGTTGAGCATGAACCATAAGACGAGAAATATCCATATCATGGATAAGCATAGCGGTACGACATTCCTTGACCACCATTTCGGACACTCCCGAAACAAACTTACTCATTCTCGCCCTAGGATCGGCAACCATAGAAGGAGCATATCGAGACAATTATGTGAACTTCAAAGCATACGCTTTTACACTCATGTTTCCATGACGAAGGTTGATAAACTCAACCACCCTTGCCTCCCTCATCTCAAGGGTAAAGAACCTATCAAGGAAAGCAACCTTGAATTTCTCCCAATCAAGAGGACCCGCATCATCCGCCCTCTCACTCTTCCATTGGTTGAACCAAGCTTGAGCAACACCCTTAAGTTGATAAGCGGTTAACTCTACCTTTTCCTCCGGTGTCACACCCATGATCATTAGCACCTTGCACACTTCATCAATGAACTCCTGAGGATCTTCCTCAACCTTAGAACCATGAAATTTCGGAGGGTTCAGTCTTGTGAAATCCCTCACCCTTGATGCTGTCCTACCCACATTTAGGTTCATGGGAGCCACAACCTCTCTATTGTCTTGAGCCGTCATGGCTTGAGCCAACACTTGAAAAGCAGCTCTAAACTCCGCATTAGTTACTTGTTCGGCCAAAGGGTCAGTCGGGAATTGAGGAGCTTGAGGAGGAGCTTGTTGTTCCATATTCTCTCCCACATTCCTTCTAGCATAAGCTCTTCAGGTAGCCATATCCTGAAACGCATAGGATAGGGATTAGGAGAGAGGCATATAGAGTTAAACTATATGGCACCACTTAAGAGTAATGAAAGAAGAGAAGTTTCATAAACGTCTTATAGCCTCTCATTCATAAATGTGGCATGCTTCACACTCATGAACAAGACTCTATCGACACGGCTTATGAGACATCCTAGGTTCTTTCTAAAACCTTGTGCTCTGAATACATAGTTTGTCACGACCCAAGGTACCCCCAAGATGTGACATGGCGTACAAGACCCCGAAAGGCCACATACAGGCCACTTAGCATACATATATAAAAGATCATAGAGAATTAAGAGTTCAAAAGATAATGTCATATCAAAGCTTTTAAGCAAAATAGCGGAAGTCTACATCTCATGTCTCAAAGCCAATCTAACATAAGAAAGAGTAATAAAGTTTGGGACGTAACACAATACAATGCCAAACTAAAAGAACATAATAGAAATAACAACTAGGATATGTCCTCGAATGGATGAGGACTCACCAAGTCTTGAACAATATTCTACTATGCTCTAGCCACGAATAGATGGAGAATCGCCGGTCCTTACGTTAAACAAGTCAATGTAGGTAAGATTATGCATTAGTATAATCAAGTACCATGTATGATAGCAACGCACAAAATCCTTAAAAAAATGTTAAAACGGGACATTTTCAGGACATGTAATGACCAAGCTAAAACATGATAAAAGTTAAGAAGCATGTAACATAAACCATGGTCAAAGCAAGCTAAACATCTTTACTTTATTTAAGGAATATCTTAAAAACACTTTAGTTCATTGTTGTGGGAAGTAGCATTAACCGACATATAAGACCATGTGAGCCATCAACATGGAATCCGGTGTATAACCCCACACCGATAGGGCCATCCTACTTGCCAAGAGAGGACCCTTTACTTATCATATAACTTACGTGGATCCTCTAGCTAGTGTCTATCATAGACCATTATCCTATGGTGGCACATAGTTTATGGGACATGGGTAATCGCCACATGTCTACTCGGTGCTAAGAATATTTCTCACGGATTAGACATAGTTCAATTATCATAAGTAGACATGGGTAGTCGCCTCTTCTCTACATTAGGGAACAAGGGTGATCACCTCTTGTTCCTTCATTAGAATAGCCCCTTAATCATTGATTCAATTTTAGTTGAACAAACCTTTCAACAAGTTATAAATCATTACATGTGAGAAAACCTTTCACATTCATAGGTTGAGTAATATATGATAATTCCTTTCACAATTCAACAACAAAATCAACATATCATAACTTTGGTACTTCAATCTCAAAGCACCCTTAATTCATCAGTAACTTCATAAGAGACATGCATGATTTCATAAACTTCATCTTTACATAGTTCATCATGCTCATAACTTACAAACCATAGAGTTCTTATGGGTTCATGAGAATTCCTCTCAAATCATGCAATTCAATGGAAACTCATGCTTAGAAAACCATAAACAAGGCAACTTGTCCATAATTGAAGGAACCCACATAATAGAGGAAAATCATAGTTTTTGATTGAACATGCTTACTTTCATAAAACCATCCTTAGGTCATTCATAATCTCATCATAAAAATCCTTAGCTTAGAAATCATATTTCATGCATGGATTCATAGAAATTTCATATAGTTCATCACTTCATAACTCAACCCACAAAACAAAGCAGAATTTCGAAATTGGGGGAATTGTCATGGGTTCATGGGGATTCATCTAAATTCATAAAATTCAACTCAATTCGTGCTTCATAAATCATAAATCAATCAATTAAATCATCATTGCAAGGAACCTATGACATGGAAGAAAACCCCTAATTCAATTGAGAACTTCTAACTTGAAAATTGAAGAATTTAGGGATTCCATGGAGGAAAGGGCTCCATGGATGAACACTATCATACCTTGGGGTCTTAATTCCTTAAGCAATTGATGAAGAAAAGCTTGATTCCTTGAACCCTAGCTTGCCCTCTTCTTCTTCTTCTAACTTCTAGAGAGAGAAATATTTGAGAGAGGAGAATTTCGGGAAATCTTGTAAAGTGATTGGAAAAGGTAGATTTTAGGATTAGAAGGGCTTATATAGAGTTAGGAGTACAGGGGAACCGACCTTGATTAGTAAATAGGGCATTAGATGAAAAGACCAAACGACCCTTTAAAATATAACTGCCAGGCCCCATCGATGGTCTGACCTACTATCCGTAGGTCCATCGACAGACCGTCCTGGAGAACCGTTGGTGGGTTTAGAAACTTACAATTTGGACCCTGCAACAACGGGTCGTATATACGACTCGTGGGTCAATCGATGGACCGTACATGGCAACCGTAGGTATGAACTTATGGCTTACGAATTTTACTAAGTCTAGAGGAGACCTACGAGACAAATCTACGGTTCGTACACTAGACGATGGGACGTCTGGGTAGGCCATCGTTGGGGTTTTGATGCTTGTCATTTTGAAAACCTGAGCTTGCCACCTACGGGCCATCTGTCAACCTACGATCCGTATGTGGCTTCGTCGTTACTGGCACCAACCTAGAAAATCAAATAAAAATTCACCCTTTCGAATCCATGGTATTACAATTCAGATTAGCAAACCAGAAATAATAAAAGATGAATAGAAAAAGAAAAGAACTATCCGAGTCCACAGAACCCACTGTGTGTCCTTAAGAAATTTAATCCTCTCAAGTACCCGAGGTTGTAGATTTATTCCTCCCAAGATAAAATGAATTAACCATTAAAGAAGTAGCGGTACCTCAAACTTCAATAATTTCAATGAACTCAAAAATACAGCAATGAGATCATAAATAAGTCAAACAATCAACCCTTGAACTATTTTTTTTGTTCTTAATCTTTTGTTCGTTTCAGCCATGAATACGTCTTGGTTTATAAGTGCGTAGAGAACTGGCCTTACCAGATTCTACTTGAAGCGGCTTACACTTCACACTTACATAGGTGATTTCTAAATGTGTTATCCTGTAGATACAACATTTGATATACCTTTAATAAAACTTAGAAACTATAAAAAAAAAGTCCTAATGTCTTTATCCTTGTTACTGTACATTGTCTTATCATGAGAATGGACTGTAAAAATATTTTGACAATGTTGAACCGTCATCAATGACTTTATTTGATCTCCTTGAACCTAGATCTTGGGATCTCCAGTCTTCTAGGTAGAGTTATCGCCACAATGGCTTGTCCTCGGTCATAGTCACATTCTCTTTGATAATCTATCAACTCCCTCTCTAGTTAGGCCTTTTGTATCCTTTGACTTTACATAGTCAATTGTGATAATTCCCCTAGAGAGTAGTTCTCTAACGATATTATGTCTATGTCATAGATGACGAGATTTTCTGTTATACATCATACTCCATGCCCTACCTATAGCAACTTAACTTTCATAGTGTAAGCATACTGATGCTAAAGGTTTGGCCAAAAAACGAATATCTTTCGAGAAATTCCGGAATCATTCAACTTCTTCACCAGCCTTATTTTGAGTGATAAACTCACATTTCATAGTAAAGCGAGCGATACATGTCTGTTTGGAAGATTTCCAAGAGACTACTCCTCCACCAAGAGTAAGTACATATCCACTGGTGGATTTTACTTCATTTGACCTAGTGATTCAATTTGCAACACTATATTATTCCAATACTCTTGAATATTAGTTGTAATGCAAGGCATAGTTTTTTTAAGTATGTTTTAAATACTCTAAAACTCTTTTCATTGTCATCTAATAAGTTTGATTGAGATTACTCGTGAACCGACTTAGTTTACTAATAGCACATGCTATATCTAATCGCGTACACTTCATGATATATATCATACTTCTCAATACTCTAGCATAATTCAATTGTGAGTCACTTTCTCCTTCATTCTTTTGAAAAGCTCACATTTATTGGAGTTTTGACAATATTGAAATCCAAATACTTGAACTTTTCAAGTACCTTTTCAATCACATCAGCAACTTCAAGGTCTTTTATATCAAAGTTACTTTCTAGCATATGCTTAGTGGCATTTATGTCAGAAATATCTCTTTTGATGATCAACATGTCATCATCATAAAAACAAACAATGACCTTGTGATTTGGAGTGTCTTTAATGTAAAAAAACATTTATCACATTCATTAATCTTGAATCCATTTACCAACATGGTTTGGTCAAACTTTGCATATTATTATTTGAGTGCTTGTTTTTAGTCCATAAAGTGACTTAACAAGTTTACACACTATCTTTTCTTTACCAGGAACCACAAAGCTCTTGAGTTGTTCTATGTAAATTTCTTCCTCCAACTCTCCATTGAAGAAAGTTGTTTTTCACATCCATTTGACGAATTTGAAGATCATATACGGCAACTAGCACAATTAACATCTGATTAGATGTAATCCTAGTCACTGGCTAGTATGTGTCAAAATAATCAAGACCTTCTTTCTGTCTAAAGCCATTGACGAAAAGTCTTGCTTTCTATTTGTCAATAGATTCATCAACTTTCTTTTCCTTTTGAAGATCCACTTTGAACCCAAAGGTTTATTTCTTTGAGCAAGATCAACCAAGACATAGATTGAATCAATCTCACTATTGACAACCTCTTTCCAAAAGGAAGAGTCCACAAAAGACATAGCTTCTTTAAGTTTATGAGACTCATTTTCAAGAGAAAATGTTGCAAAATCAAATCCGAAGGAAGTAAATGTCCTTTGAAATTTACTATGCCTCATAATCTCTTTATTAAGTACATTCTTCTTTGGTTCTTTCCAAGGTCGTTTAGACTCTTCCCTTGACTATCCAACGGTTCAAACTTATGATCCATAAATCGACGTGCTTTACTATTTGTAGCATATCCAATGAACATACATGCCAGAGTCCTAGGTCCTATTTTGACCCTTTTGGGAATAAGAACTTGAATTTTTTCTAGACACCCCCATACTATGAAATATTTCAAGTTGGATTTCCCTCATTTCCATTTCTCATATGGAATATTCTGCATTGAAAATTGTTAGATCACTACCTTACAAGAGTTATTGCTTGATTATACTTTAAAGTGCGACAAACAATTCACTACTAGGATACAACAAATCCTGAACAAACTAAACTTTTCGTTGCTCCCTTTCTTAACAGACAAAAGTTTTTAATTTCCTTTCTTAACAAACAAAACTTTTTGTTTCTCTCTTTCTGAACAGACAAACATTTTGTTGTTCTCTTTTGATATAATGATAGCATCCTCCCACAAATTTTGTGGTGAACCATAATTTATAAGTAGGACATTCAACATTCAATCTTTTTATCCAACTTATTTTCAACCTCAATTTTGTATTGCCTAGATGTTTCTATTGATACATCTTGGCCATTAAGCAAATAGACTGTAACACGTCGAATTCAAAAAGAAGGAAAATTTCTGGGTTTTCAAGTTTAGTGCTAGTATAGATGGAAGCCATCTACGGACCGTAGGTCCACTTAGGGCCGTATGTGGGAACTGTAGACGGCAGGGTAAATATTTTGAAAATGTCAAGTTTTAGGATCCCATTGGCGGTTTGCCAGGATGGCCCGTCATTCCATGAACGAGTCGTAGGTAGGTCTCGTAGGTCACTCTCACACTTAGTGAGATTTTGAGGGCTAAAGTTGGGATCGAAGGCTAGTATGTACGGTCCGTAAGTGGACTAATGGACCGTACATGGAAACCTTCATTAGAAGCCCAAAATTTCTAGCTTCTGAATCTCATTGACGGCTGGACAGGATGGTCCGTAGTTTGATCTACGGACCGTAGGTCTGAACCGAAGGTCGAGATCTAGCAGTTATTTTAAGGGCTTTTTGGTCTTTTCCCTAATTGATCTATTACTAATCTAAGCCGGTTAAGGCCTAATCCTAGTCCCTATATAAGTCTTCTAAGTCAAATTTTACCCCTTTCTAATCACTTTTCAAAGTTCCCTAAATCCCTCCAAGTTTCCCCAAATATTTCTCTCTCTAGAAGCTTGAATAAGAAGGAAAATCTAGGGTTTAAAGATCAAGCCGCCTAATCCTACATTGCTAGTGGACTTTGAACTCTAAGGTGTGATTGTTCTTCACCTATGGAGTCCTTTCCTCCACAGGGTTCCTCAATTCTCCAATTTACAAAGTTCGATTTCTCCGATGGAAATTAGGGTTTTATTCAATCTCATGGGTTTTTTCCAATTATGATCTAATTAATTGAATTATATTTATTTATGCATAAATTGAGTAAATTGAATGATTTTAAGATGAAAGTAGATGAGCCCATGTTTTAATCATGATTTCTAAACTATAAGTCTGTGATGAAGTTTATGAATGATCAAAAGATGAATTTTATGAAGTTATGCATGTTCAATTATGAAATTATGATGATTTAAGACTTGCTTTGAGAGTGAAGCATAAATGTTGATTGTTATTGGATTGTGAAAGGATTTCTCACATACTACTCAAAACATTGATTTTGTGAAATGACTTTTCTCACATGAAGGTTTCATAAGGGTTGAAAGGTTTTCTTAACCAAAGTTTTGAATCAAGAATAAGGAGCTAATCAAATGACAAGATAAGTTAAAACTTATGATTGATTTCTGTGGGAATTATAATTAGCATCGAGTGGATATTGAGATGGAGGCTCTCCCGTTAGTAGAGGCAGGATTTCTAGTAGCAATATCCTTATCCCATAACTATGTGCAACCATAGGAGTATTGTCTTAGATAGACATTAGCTAGTGGATCCACCTAAGCTAGAAGTTTTGGTTTTTACCTTGGCAAGTAAGAGGCACCTCTTTTCGGTGTAGGGTAGACACTGGATTCTATGTTGTAGCTCACATGGTCTATGTCGGTTAAGACTCACTTCCCACAATAATGAACTAAAGTGGCTTCTAAAGGTGATTTCAAATGTGCTTTAAGATGTTTAACTTGCATTTGCCATGATATTGATTTACGTTTTCTAACATATTTTTTATAATGAAGCTTGGTCGTTGCATTTCATGTAAATGTCCCCCTTTTGCTTGATTTTACATTCTTTTGCATTGCTATCATACTTGGTACATTTTTGTACTAGCGCATACTCTTGCCTACATTTTCCCCAAATGTAAGGTCCGGCTCTTCTCCATCTGCTTGTGTCTAGTGAGTACTTAGAGATTGTGAAGACTTGGTTAGTCCTCATATGTTCAAGGGCAATACCAATTTATGTTGTTATGTCATTTCATTTTAAGAGTTGTATGGGTTACGTCCCACTTTAATTCTATTCATGTATTAGATGGTTTTGAGAATATGTTTAGACTTCCACTACTCTTTGATATAAATTCCCTTTGAACTTCTTACCTACTATTATATTGTATGATGTATGCTAAATGGCGGGTCTTGTACTCCATGTCACATCTAGGGGGTACTTTTGGTTATGACAAACTTGGTATTCATAGCACAAGGTTTTAGAAAGGTCCTAGGATGTCTCATAAGCCACATCAAGTAGAGTCTTGTTCATGGGCTTGAAGCGCGCGACACTTATGAATGAGAGGCTATAAGATATTTAGAAAACTCCACTTCTTTCATCACTCTAAAGTCTTACAATAGAGTTTAACTCTATATGTCTCTCTCCTAATCCATATCAGATGCTTTTCAGGATACGGCCACTCGAAGGGCATAGTCTAGGAGAAATGCGAGAGAGAACGTGGAACAAGAAGCGCCTCAAGTTCCGGTCGACCCATTGGCCGAACAAGTGACTAAGGCGGAGTTTAGGGCTGCTTTTCAAGTGTTGGACCAAGCCATGATGGCTAAAGCCAATAGGGAGGCTGTGGTCCCCGTGAACCCAAATATGGGTACAACGGCACCTAGAGTGAGGAACTTCACTAGGATGAACCCTCCGGAGTTTCATGGGTCTAAGGTTGAGGAAGATCCTCAAGAGTTTATTGATGAGGTGTATAAGGTGCTAATGATCATGGGTGTAACCCCAGTGGAAAAGGCTCAATTGGCCGCTTATCAACTCAAGGGTGTGGCTCAAGTATAGTTTGAGTAATGGAAGAGTGAGAGGGCGGTGGATGCAGGTCCTCTTGATTGGGAGAAGTTTAAGGTTGCTTTCCTTGATAGGTTCGTTCCCCTTGATATGAGGGAGGCAAGGGTGCTTGAGTTGATCAACCTTAATCAAGAAAACATGAGTGTGAAGGAGTATGCTTTGAAGTTCACACAATTGTCTTTGTATGCTCCTACTATTGTTGCGGATCCTAGGGCAAGAATGAGTAAGTTTGTTTCGGGAGTGTCTGAAATGGTGGTCAAAGATTTTCATATGGACATTTCTCGCCTAATGGTTTATGATCAACAAATCGAAGAGGAGAAACTTAAGAAAAAGTGTAGGGAGGCAAAGAGGGCTAAAACCGGTGATGGTGACTTCTCACGCTCAAGGTCTGATGGATATGGTCGTCCTTAGTTTCGACAAAGGTTTTCCAATCAAGGTTGCTCTAATGGTCCTCCTATGTTCAACGATTTTCATCGACTGGTTGTGCTAAATGTGGAAAGAAGCATGAGGATAGATTCTTAGCTGGTACGGATGGGTGTTTCGATTATGGTAAGAGTGGTCATAAGATAAGGGATTGTCCATCACTTACGGCTAAGAGAAGAGAAGGTAGACAAGCTCAACCTAGTGGATTGGGTTCAAATGCTCCCAAGTAAAACTGATTCTATGCACTCCAAACTTGTCATGATCAAGAGGGTTATCCCGATGTTGTTACCGATATGTTGAAAGTCTTCCAACTTGATGTTTATGCCGTGCTTGACCCCGGTGCTACCTTATCTTTTGTGACGCCATATATGGCTATGAGGTTTGATGTTCTTTCGGATGTGTTATTAGATTCCTTTTATGTTTCTACTCCTATGGGTGAATCTATCGTGTCTAAGAGAGTCTATAAAAATTGTCTCGTCTCCTTATCCCATAGAGTCACTCATGTTTATCTTGTAGAGCTTGATATACTAAATTTTGATGTTGTTCTTGGGTTGGATTAGCTGCATTCATGTTATGCTTCTATTGATTGTAGAACCTGAGTAGTCAAGTTCCAGTTTCCAAATGAGTCTATCCTAGAGTGGAAAGGGGGAAATTCTATGCTTAAGAGTCGATTTGTTTCTTGTCTTAAAGCTAGGAAGATGATTTCTAAGGGTTGCTTATACCATCTTGTTCGGGTTAGGGATATCGATTCTGAAACTCCTATCTTTAAGTCGGTCCCCATTGTTAATGAGTTTTCGGATGTGTTTCCCGATGATCTACCCGGTGTTCCTCTCAAAAGTGAAATAGACTTCGGTATCAACCTTCTCCCAGATACACAACCTATCTCTGTTTCTCTTTATCGAATAGCTCCGATAGAACTTAAGGAATTAAAGGAACTATTGAAGGACTTGTTAGATAAGGGCTTCATCCGACCAAGTATCTCACCATGGGTGCCCAGTGTTGTTTGTTCGGAAGAAGGATGGTTTGCTACGCATGTGTATTGAATATCAACAATTGAATAAGGTTACTATTAAGAATAAGTATCCTCTTCCAAGGATAGATGATTTGCTTGACCAACTTCAAGTACTTCTCTAAGATTGACCTTCGGTCAGGCTATCACCACTTGAGGGTGAAGGAAGATGACATTCTGAAGATAGCTTTTCGGACTAGATATGGTCATTACAAATTCTTAGTAATGTGGTTTGGATTGACAAAAGCTTCGGCATCATTCATGGATTTGATGAATAGGGTGTTTAGGCAATACCTAGATATGTTTATGATTGTGTTCATCGACGATATTTTGATTTACTCAAGGAGTGAGGATGAGCATACCACTCATTTAAGGATTGTGTTGCAAGTTTTCAAGGACAAACAACTTTTTGTAAAGTTTAGTAAATGTAAATTTTGCTTTAGGTCTATGGCTTTTCTTGGTCACATTATTTTCGGTAAAGGTATTGAGGGTAGATCCTAAGATGATGGATGTGGTTAAGAGTTGTCCTAGACCTCTATCCCTTTCGGATATTCGAAGGTTCTTGGGTTTGGCTGGTTACTATAGAAGGTTTGTTAAGGGGTTCTCTTCGATTGCCTCTCCATTGACGGCATTGACCCAAAAGAAAGTTAAATTTGTGTGGTCTGAAGCATGTGAGAAGAGCTTCCAACAATTGAAAGATAGGCTTACCTCCACCCCGATATTAACTTTATCGGAAGGGTCTGATGGGTTTGTGGTTTATTGTGATGCCTAAAGAATTGGGTTGGGATGTCTCATTATGCAAAATGGGAATGTGATTGCTTATGCTTCAAGGAAACTTAAGATCCATGAGAAGAACTATCATATCCATGACTTAGAACTAGCAGCGATTGTGTTTGCTCTAATGATTTGGAGGCATTACTTGTATGGTGTCCATATGGATGTGTTCACCGACCACAAGAGTATACAATATGTGTTCAAGAAAAAGGATCTGAATCTTCGCCAAAGGAGGTGGCTTGAATTTGAAAAGGACTATGATATAAGTGTCCTGTATCACCCCGGCAAGATGAATGTGGTGGCCGATGCCCTTAGTCGGTTATCCATGGGTAGTGTTGCTCATGTTGAGGATGATAAGAAAGAATTCTTTTGAGATGTTCACTGATTGGCCTGATTGGGTGTTCAATTGATTGATTCCAGTGAAGGTGGAGTTGTTGTTCATAATGGTGCAGAATCGTCCTTTTTTGTTGAATGTGAAAGCAAAGCAAGGTCTTGATCCAATTCTGATGGAGTTGAAGGAAGCGGTGCATAAAAAGTCCGTCGAGGCTTTCTCCCAATGGGGAGATGGTGTACTTAGATATCAAGGTCATTTATGTGTTTCGAATGTAGATAAATCGAGAGAGCATATTTTAACAGAAGCCCATAGTTCCCGATATTCCATTCACTCGGGAGCAACCAAGATGTATCGCGACTTGCGAGAGGTCTATTGGTGGAATGGGATGAAGAAGGAAATTACAGAATTTGTGGCTAAGTATCCTAATTGCCAACAAGTGAAAGTTGAGCACCAAAAGCCGGGAGGTTTGTCCCAAGATATTAGTATACCTACTTGGAAGTGGGAAGATTTGAATATGGACTTCATTGTTGGTTTACCGTGCTTTCGGCAACAACATGACTCGATTTGGGTTATTGTGGATCGTATGAAGAGATCAGCTCATTTCATTCCCGTCAATGTTTCTTATTCGGCAAATGACTATGCTAATTAAGTTGTACCTAAGGGACATGGCTAGGTTGCATGGAGTTCCCCTATCCATCATATCTGATTGTAATTCACTTCTCAGTTTTGGAAATTTTTCCAAAAGGGCCTTGGTACTCGTGTTAAGCTTAGTACTGTCTTTCATCCTCAAACCGATGGGTAAGCATAGCGTACTATCCAAACTTTGAAATACATGTTGAGATATTGTATGATTGATTTCAACGGTAATTGGGATGATCATTTGCCTTTGATCGAGTTTGTTTATAATAATAGCGATCACTCTAGTATTGGCATGGCTCCATTTGAGGCTCTTTATGTTAGGAGGTACTATATGTTGGTTTAAAGTTGGCAAAATTGCTTTGATAGGTCCTGAATTGGTTCATGAGGCTATGGAGAAAGTTTGCTTATTAGAAAAACGTTGAAAACGGCTCAAAGCCAACAAAAGTCCTATGCCGATGTTAGAAGGAGAGATCTAGAATTTGAGGTTAATGATTGGGTGTACTTGAAAATCTCACCCATGATGGGTGTAATGAGGTTTGAAAAGAAAAGGAAGCTTAGTTCCCTTTAAATGGGCCCATATCAGATTTTGAGGCGAATTGGCAAGGTTGCTTATGAACTTGACTTGCCTAATGATTTAGCATCGATTTATCCAGTTTTCCATGTGTCCTTATTAAATAAGTGTGTTGGTGATCCTGCATCTATAGTGCCATTGGAGAGTCTTGGTGTAAAGGAGAGTTTTTCTTATGAATAGGCTCCGATTGAGATTTTAGACCTGCAAGTTTAGAAGTTGAGAAATAAAGAAGTTACTTTCGTTAAGGTTCTTTGGAGGAATCAGTTAGTTGAGGGTGGTACTTGGGAGACCGAGGCAGATATGATGTCCCGCTATCCTCAACTTTTTCCCTCCATTCCTACTCTAGTTTGAGGTATTTAGTTTCTCATGGTTCACTCTTTTGGTCTCATGTGTCTTAAATATTCCATGATTCCTCATTTATGCATGTTCATGAAAAAGCTTAATTTTTGAGAAAATGAGTTAACTTGATTGATTTCTTCATGTTTATGTGCATTGAGTATATGTTGCATATAGACCTGATGAAATAATGTTTTGAGCATGCTTTAGCTTGGAGTTGATGTTTCCTCCTCGGACATGTGCATTTATGTGATTGCATTCATGTTGGGCTGTTAGGTTTAGTTCATATCCTTCTTATGATATCTTGATTCTCATTTGAGGATGAATGTTCCCAAGGGGGAGATATTGTAACACCTCGGATTCAAAAAGAAGGGAAATTTATGGGTTTTCAAGTCTGGAGACAGTACTAACGGAAGCTATCTACGGACCGTAGGTTGACTTACGGCCTTAAGTGGGAACCGTAGATGGCAAGATAAATATTTTTAAAATGTCAAGTTTTAGGATCCTATTGATGGTTTTCCAGGACGGCCCGTCATTCTATGAATGAGTCATACGTATGTCTCGTAGGTCACTCTATGACTTAGAAAGATTTTGAGGGTTAAAGTTTGGATCGACGGCTGGTATGTATGGTCCGTAAGTGGACTAATGGCAGTACATGGCAACCGTTGTTGGAAGCCCAAAATTTCTAGCTTCTGAATCTCATCAACGGCTGGACAGGACGGTCTGTAGTTTGACCTACTGACCGTAGGTAAGAACCATAGGTCGAGATCCGGCAGTTATTTTTAAGGACTTTTGGGTCTTTTTCCTAATTAATCTATTTCTACTCTAAGTTGGTTAAGCCCTAATTCTAGTCCCTATATAAGTCTTCTAAGTCTTATTTTACCCCTTTCTAATCACTTTTTAAAGCTCTCCAAATCCCTCCAAGTTTCCCCAAATATTTCTCTCTCTAGAAGCTTGAAGAAAAAGAAGGAAAATCTAGGGTTTCAAGATCAAGCCTCCTAATCCTCCATTGCTAGTGGGCTTTGAACTCTGAGGTATGATAGTTCTTCACTTATGGAGTCCTTTCCTTCATAGGGTTCCTCAATTCTCCAATTTACAAAGTTAGAATTCTCCAATTGAAATTAGGGTTTTCTTCAATCTCATGGGTTCTTTCCAATTATGATCTAATTGATTGAATTATGTTTAATTTATGCATGAATTGAGTAAATTCAATGATTTTAAGATGAAATTATATGAGCCCATGTTTGAATCATAATTTCTAAACTATAAGTCTATGATGAAGTTGATGAATGATCAAAAGATGAATTTTATGAAGTTATGCCTGTTCAATTATGAAATTATGATGATTTAAGACTTGCTTTGAGAGTGAAGCATAAATGTTGATTGTTAATGGGTTGTGAAAGGATTTGTCACATACTACTCAAAATCATGATTTTGTGAAAGGACTTTTCTCACATGAAGGATTCATAAGGGTTGAAAGGTTTTCTCAACCAAAGTTTTGAATCAAGAATAAGGAGCTAATCTAATGACAAGATAAGTTAAGACTTATGATTAATCCATGGGAATTATGCTTAGCACCGAGTGGATATTGAGATGGAGGTCTCCCGTTAGTAGAGGTCGGGTTTCTAGTAGCAATCTCTTTATCCCATAACTATGTGCCACCATAGGATGATTGTCTTAGATAGACATTAGCTAGTGGATCCACCTAAGCTAGAAGTTATGGTTCTTACCTTGGCCAGTAAGGGCACCTCTTTTTGATGTGGGGTAGACACCGGATTCCATGTTGTTGCTCACATGGTCTATGTCGGTTAAGGCTCACGCCCCACAATAATGAACTAAAGTGGCTTCTAAAAGTGTTTTCAAATGTTCTTTAAGATGTTTAACTTGCATTGGCCATGGTATTGATTTACGTTTTCTAACATATCTTTTATAATGAAGTTTGGTCATTGTATTTCATGTAAATGTCCCCTTTTTGCATGATTTTACATACTTGTGCATTGCTACCATACTTGTTACATTTTTGTACTAATGCATACTCTTGCCTACATTTTTCCCAAATGTAGGGTCCGGCTCTTCTCCATCCGCTCATTGCAAGTGAGTACTTAGAGATTGTGAAGACTTGGTGAGTCCTCATATGTTCGAGGGCAATACAAATGTATGCTTTTATGTCACTTCATTTTAAGACTTGTATGGGTTACGTCCCACTTTCATTCCATTCATGTATTAGATGGCTTTGAGACTATATTTAGACTTCCGCTACTCTTTGATATAAATTCCTTTTGAACTTCTTACCTACTATTATCTTGTATGATGTATGCTAAGTGGCTTGTATAGGGTCTTTCGGGGTCTTCTACGACATGTCACGTCTAGGGGGTACTTTAGATCGTGACATAGACATAACAGTATCTATTGCAATTGTCAATAAAATTTATGAAACACTTTTTCCCACCACGAGATGGTGTTGACTTCATATCACAAATGTCGGTGTGAATCAATTCTACGGGATTAAAATTCCTTCCAACAAATTTATAAGTATGCTTAACATACTTAGTTTCAACACAAACTTGACATTCTTATTTATTGCACTCAAAGTTAGGCAAAACTTCTAAGTTTAACAATTTTCGCAAGTTTTATTTTAATTAACATGTCCCAAGCTTTCATGTCACAAACAATTTGATTCAAGGAAGTAAGAACAAATAGAAATACTGAGTTTGAAAAGACCTCCCGTGAGGTAACTTTTTTCCACAAATATTTTGTTCTTTACTTTTTAGAACTTTATCAAATAAAAACATTGTTTTAGAATCAACACCTTGCCAGATGTCCTTTTCAGAAGGACCTTTCCATAACATTCAATTTGGTTGTTAAAGAATTACCCATGACCATAGTCTCATTGGTCCAATAAGGGAATTATGACCCAAATGTCTGTTTTACAACACAAACATGATAGATCACTTTTTACCAATGTTCATGTCTATACAAATAAATCTATTTTAATAGACATATCTTTTCATGAAAAATCACAATATTTTAAGCGACACCTTTTCATCAAAGAACACAATTCTTTTGAACGAGTAATATAATTTCGTGGTTTTATACTAGTCATATCATATACTAGTAAAGAGAAACTCAACGACCATAATATCAAATATACTCCAAGAATTTTGTGGGTCTAACATAATGCAAGAATGTCATTGAATTTCATATCTTGTACTTTCAAATTTAAATTAGACAGTAAGTCTAATTTTGTCTTTATCACAAGTAAAGAACCCCACACATTTTAAATATGATTTCAAAAATATTTTTTAAGTATTTGAAATTATTTTTCACATATTTTTTTTCATGCTTTCAACTTGTATACCATCAAAATACACGTTGGCAACATGAAGCCTTCTTTTGGAGATTTAATCCATAGAAACACCCATTGCAGGCACAAAAATCACTAATTTTATGTCACTAGTATTTTTTTTCCTTCTGTCAGAATTAGACAGACCATTTACTATTTAGAAAACTAACAATAAAGATTCAATCTTTATACAACTTGTTTCTAGTTAACGATGAAGTTTTTATATTCTTCTAATCGTTAGCCGAATGAACCTTGAATTATGATGAAGTTTTTATATTCTTCGAATCAGTTTCCGATTCAGACAGAGTAGAAAACGAAAAAAGGCTTTAATCTCCAGAAACCTTAAATACAACCCTGTTTCTAGTTAACGATAGAAGTTTTTACATTCTTCAAATCGTTTAGCCTTAATATTCCTGACGAAGTTAAGAAGTAAATGAACATTAGTTGTCTCCTAACAATATTTGAACATGAGTTTAATTTCTCATTGAAAGTCAATGTCTTCTAAGGAAAATTTGAATATGATGGAAACTGGGAAAGGAAAAAAAAATTAGCAAGAAAAGTGACTTGCATGGAATTATTGCTGAAAGATAGAATATGATTCAATGGGAGTAAAAAATCAGGTTCTATCTTTATTTCTCTTGATTATTTTTTTCTATCCTTTATAAGTTATGAGATTTATTTCATCAATGTTAGGATAGATGATCATAATGAGATAATCCCAGAATATATATTTATTATTATTAATATGTATTCTGTTTGGAGGAGGAAATTATTTTTTTTGTAGTATTTTACTCCATGTAAAATTTGATTGTGTCTGACTTTTGGAGACTAAAGTCTTCTGTTTTTTTTACTCCTTTGGTTTGAAGAATATAAGAAAAATAATTTAAGTGCACATCTTGGTTTTTATGCACAAAATAACTTTTCTCATTGAAAACAAAACTGAAGGGGTGCAATGCTTGAATGCACTTCGGAAGAAAATAAAAATAATCTTATCCATTCAAGGAAAACTTACTATAGAAAATATACTCTAACATATTAAAGTAGTCCTAATTCATCCCAAATCTCTTTAATCATATGATAAAATAATTCTCTTTCTCCTCTTTTTTTTTCCAACAAAAAGAACACAGAAAATAAAAGTAATTTCCTTACCACAGAAAACACCAATAATAAATAAATTTCTAAAGCTTGTTATCTCCTATATTCAAATTAGCAAACCAGAAATAATAAAAGATGAAAAGAAAAAGAAAAGAACTATCCGAGTCCATAGAACCCACTGTGTGTCCTTAAGAAATTGAATCCCCTCAAGTACCCGAGGTTGTAGATTAATTCCTCCCAAGATAAAACGGATTAACCATTAAAGAAATAGCGGGACCTCAAACTTCGATAATTTCAACGAACTAAAAATGATAGCAATGAGACCACACACACAGACACGATCGATCGATTTTGTTTTGTAAGAAATGTATGCAGAAGAAGGGAAGAATTCGATGCCCAAAAATGAGAGAAAGTATCTCTATTTATAGCCAACAAAGGGTAGTATGAAAATGTGTTAATTGTGTCTTATCGGAAAGGTGACAACTCTTTGGAAAAGGAACAACCTTTCATGAAAAGTCACAACACTTTGGAAAAGGCACAACCTTTCAAACGGTCATAATCCTTTAGAAAAGACACAACATTTTGTAAAGGTCACAACCCTTCGGTAAAGTCACAACCCTCCTCCTATTCACACCTTTAAAACCCAACATAAATCTCTAATTAAACCCAAACTATAATCATTTTTGAAAGTTTCTCTTACTTTCCATGTATAATGATGTTGTGAAAATCCTTTCGTATCATTTTTATATTATTACATAAACATTTCAATGATTTAAATAGGCAAATTATATTTCATAGATAAGATATCGAAAAAGAGTACTAATTCATGATATTTATACATTCTTTAGTTGTAACTTTCTTAATTTTTTCTTTCATATATTTTTCTTAATTTGTTTTACTAAATTAATTAACCTATAAAATAATATTTGGTTATAATTGTAAAATAAATAAGTAATAAGGGTCTGAATCTGATGTCTTGTTGCACGAAAATACCATATTTTATTTTTTTGTTACTTATTCTTATTTTTTAAATTTAAAAATTAATTAATATTTTACCATATTTAGTTCTAAGCCTCTCCGCATATAATTAGGATTCATGTACTTTTATCATATTCACATTACCACCAATCCAAGCCATACACGATTTTGGCCAAGAACCATATCTAGTTCTAAACCTATCCTCATATAATTATGATTTATATAATTTTATTATAGTCACATTATTATTATTTTAGAATATATATTATAGTCAGTATTTATTATCATTAAAATAATAGTATAATAATTGACTGAAAATGGTGACAAGACGATTTTATCTAAAGCGAAATCTTTCAATGAAGGAAAAAAAAAGTTCAAACAACATTTTGAAGGGTTTTCATTTTTTTGCTACTCCCTCTGTCCCATATTAGCTGATCATCTTACTAAAAATATTTGTCCCATATTAGTTGATATCTTACTAAATCAAGAAAGCATTAATTAAAATTTTCTTATATCCTTGCAGCTAATTCTTTTTGAAAGCGTTCACATTTACTTAAATTCCTAAGAAGTTTTGTAAGCAGTGAGTAGGGATGGCAATGGGATGGTGCGGGGCGAGGGCGGGGGCGGGGGCTGAGCTGGTTTTGTCAAACCCACAAAATTCTCAACCCGCTCCGTCCCGCCCCGCATAGCATTTTTTTCTATTCTCAACCTGCTCCGCCCCGCCCCAAATAAACCCGCCCCACCTTGCCCCACTTAAAGTTTTTTTTTCTGACTTTATTATTTACATATACAAATATTTTAAAGTTTTATAAATTACCATTGTTACATTAAAAATAATTTAACAGTTAATTTAAAACTATTTAACTAGGCAATTATAAAGTCATGAACATATTTTAACTTTTTTTGGGTGTAGATAGCTGTTACAGTTTTTAAAGTTTTAAACAAAATTAAAAATGTGAGTTTGAAATTCTTACAAAAACAGCTTAAACAAACAACATTTGCTAAAAGAAACTCAAATCAATTTTGTTACTAAATCTGCTTTTGAATAATTTTAAACAAACGCCTAATATTATCCTAACCTTCAAAAAGTAATAAAAAAACATGCAGCTCTTCGTTGACAAAACAGAAGGAGACCCGCCCTGCATAATTTTTAAAAATTAAGGCTTTGACCCGCCCTGCCCCGCCTCGTACCCGCTTAGAGATTGACCCGCCCCGCTCCGCATAGCCTTAAACCCACACCGTCCCGCACCCGCACCGCCCATTGCCATTCTTAGCGGCAAATTAGTAAAATTATCTTCTTCTTTATGATTTCTTAATACACGTGTAAAAAGGAAAGTGATCAACTAATTGATATGGGACAGAGGGAGTATAGTATAGATAGACACTTAAATTTTACCCTCTAATTCAAATTACTCTTTTACTTTTACATTTTTTAAATTTCTTTGCACTTACTCTTAGGCAAAACTAATGGCAAAAGATTATTCTATGTATTTGTTTTTGGAATTTTCCATCTAGTAATCGGTACTCATATTGGAGTCTAATTAGATTTGGATTCACGCATCGCAGAGTTCATTTCTGGGGATGACGTTCCCAATAGAATTTTTTTCATTTTTAGGGACTTCGAACCTCATATCTTTGGTAAGGGTGGAAAGATTGCAACCATTCCATCATAACCATTGGAAACATTTGAGCATATTTCTCTTAGTCTTTTTCATTTTGGTACATTTGTTTAAACAAAGGACTTATCAATTGTAATTATCTTTTTCAAAATTGTTTACTAAATTTTATGTACCAAAAGTCTAATTTTAGATATTATTAAATGTCAATTTATGATGGGAGTAAGGTGAAGTCAAGATATAACTTAGTGGTCAATGAAGTTTGTTCAAAGAAGCCATAAAATGCTAAGTATTTTTATTTTTAATCGATGAAAGATTGGTGGATATTTAAATTTACTGGGAATATATATCAGAGAATATCAAACATATACAATGAATTAATTGAAGTGCGTACAAACTGTCTTACATCCACTGTTATTAAGAAAAATGAAAAGTTGGCCAACCAAATAATAAAGCTTGCAAAACTTTATAGAAGTTGTGAAATATGAACCATTAGATTTTCTATAGAGAATGCAATAAAATTATAGTTAGTAGTTTTATTTTTTCTTTGTATATATTGATATATGTTGGAGATATTTGAAAATAAGAAAACATATTTCCACAGGGACAGAGACTAAAATAGTAGCTACTGATAAAATCATAAGATATTTTCATAGGAAAAATTACTTCGGCTGAATATTTTTTTAAAAATAATTACTTATTTTATCGATACTTTTTATTTATTACCATTTATAGCAGCAATACATAGCAATATTATGATAAATCTGCAATATGTATTAAAAGTGAATTATGCATGCAATATATATGTATTGTAAATGTTTTAAAATATAGTATGCTTATTTGGTACGAAATTGACAAAATATATTATAAGTGTATTAAAATGTGTAACAAATGTATTATCCATCAATAAAACTTGTATAATATGTATTTTATGAATTATTCTCTGTAATATGTATTAAAACTGTATTATAAATGTATTATAAGTGTTTAAGTGAAAAAATTTGTTATCGCTATAAATGGTAAATATTTTCTTGATATAGTATATTTACGTAAGTTTTCCTTCTCATATAAGCTAATTATGTAATTAGTGTTAGTATTAAAATACTTTTATTGTTGATTAACTTCAATATATTGATAATATAAAATAATTTCTTACACTATCAGTTCATACTTAGAAGATAAAGTTCTTAAGTCTAAGTAATAAAAGTAGCATTTTACTATAATAGGTCAAATTATACTATCATTAAAAAGATCACCTATATAAATTAAATCCTACAATAAATAAATGTGACTTGATAGTGTACAAATTCTTTACACCATTAATTAAATTATTCATTATATATATATTGTGTAAAGCATGTTAAATAAGAAAAACTAGAAATTTGAGTTGAATAATATACATTGTCGAACAAATTTATAAGTTGTTGATGAAAAGATATATCAATATGTTTAATATGTTCATACCATAATAATACAGTGCAAAATGAAATGTTCTCAATTGAAGTGAGAATGAAGAGACGATTCTTTGAAGATTTATAATATCAGTAGAGTGAGGGCACACGTGTCACTTGATATTAGAGTGTATCCATCCCGGTTCAAGTTCGGATAGGTTTCAACAATTATTACTTCATTACTTGCATCCTTGTGCTACTGCAACTCTATGATTTGTATAACCTATGTATATATTACATTGAATGCCTGCCGATGAACATAGAAATAATATACAAAATAGATAACTTCAGTTCTTCTCCGTCTCTTGATCTTATATGGTATCAAAGCTATGAAGAAGTGGTATCAAAGTCATGTGGATCTCTTCTTCAACCTCTAGCACTTCTCAATCTTCAGCAGCTAACCAATCTACCTCTACTTTCTCTTCTCCGACATCACTTAATGTCACGATCAAAAAATGGATATGGTGACACTCGTCTTATCCCACCAAGACAAGTTAGCCTAAAACCCAAATATTACGATAAAATGCGGAAGTAAAATAGTAATGAAAGTTTAACATCAAATAAAAATACGGATAACAAAGTCAACATAAATAAACCCTCAAAACCTGGTTGTCACGTGCACAAGCCTCTAATGTATTACAATAGAATTGAAAGAAAACATAAGTCTCAAATGATGCTGTCTCTAAAGTAGAACAAGATCATAAATAGGAGTAAGAAGGTCCACTCAGATGATAAACAAATACCTCACAAATCTCCACAGGAAGCCTCAGACAAGGAGAGAATAGAGAGTATCACGAAGATCTAGGCTCATCACCTACACAAATGTAGCTGTAAGGGGTGAGTACCAAACCACACGGTACTCAGCAAGAAAAATCCTAAACACAAAGCTAAGAGTATAGAATATGGGTACTCCTTACACCCCAACCAAACATCCATAACTACAACCTGCCTTAAACTAGTACCAACCTAATAGTTGGCAATTTACATAGCACATAGTTCAACAACATCACTTCAACAATTACAGATCAGCAACACACAAGATCAAGTTCACCAATCACAAGTTCCACAAAAAAGTACTCACAAGTTCATATATGATAAAGATGTGCAATGCAATGTCAACTATAGTGATGCATGTCTAACCTAACGATACACGCCCGCTGTCTCTCAATCCAGGAACCATGGGGGACATATCTTTCTATGCATCTGTCACGGCGTGCGACAAGACCCTCGAATGAATATATCCATCGTGGATATGACATAATCTCAATAATAGAATGTTATGTGGGATACGACACGTCCCTTGAATCATAATATATGTCGCGTCACGCAACACGTCCCTCAAAATGGTACATCCTCTTCAATTCCTTATTCTTCCTCAATTCACATAACACTTGTCACAACCATATCTCAAAACCAATGAAAATGACATGTTCACATAATTAATGAGGAGATGACCATTTGCATACCATTGCACAATTCACAACAACACAATCATGATACAACATCAACAATGAATCAATAAATCTTTCCAATAATTCTCAACACATCACACATTAATATATAATCAAGTTGCCTTTTATCTACCCTTTTTCCCTTTAAGATCATTCAATATGAACAAGTCACCCCATCATCAAATCTCATTACTCTCCAACACATACCACAAGGAAATACATGATTCTATACACTTAACAAGGGTCGAAAAATCCACTTGCCTAAAATAAGCAAACAATCACTCTAGGCCATGAGCTTTCCCCTTTCGTTGGACTTCCAAATCAATGCAATCTATTCAAATGTACAATATTCGTAAGCAACAAGTATGTAGACACTCAAATCTATAATCAGGTTCCTAATCTTGATGCAAATTAACATGTCAAGTCTCATATTTTCAAAATTTTAAACCTAGGGTTAAGTCTTAATTCCTCCAAATAACATAACTAATAGTATTCACACAATACAATACATCTAATATTTAATTACATATCTCAATATATCAAAACTTTGAAAACTTCATCATCAACCGATAAAAAAAAGGATCTCTAAGGTTGCAATTTAGCCCACAAAACAGTTAGCAGCTATTAACACCACCCTTATATCACTTTAATAAGACCATTGATTAGCCACAATCATTACCTAATGATTAGTTATTGTTGTGACCCAAACACACATACAAGTGTACGTGGTCGTGCAAGTAATAAAGTAGCTCTTTTTAAGAGTCGGATGTCGGACCCACAGAGACTTAAGATCAGATTGTCTTTGATTCTTCCTGTCACGACCCAAAGTATACCCTAGACGTGACATGGCGTATAGGACCCTGAGGGGCCCCACACAAGCCACTTATCATACTTTACACAAGATAATAGAAACAAAAGAGTTTAAAGTAGCATTTCATATAAAAGAGTTTGAAAAAAGTGGAAATCTAAACATAAGTCTCAAAGCCATCTAATACATGATAAGGAAAGTGATTGGGACGTAACCCATACATCACATACAAAAGTCTGAAATGGAAATGACATAAAGCCATTAAAGAGTGTCGGTCCTCGGAACATGAGGATTCACCAATCTTCAAAGTCAATAGAATCACTTAGCCACGAGAATGCGAGGTAGGAACGTCGGACCTTACATTCTTGAGATAATTTAGGCAAAAGTATGCATTAGTACATGGAATGTACCAAGTATGATAGCAATGCATAAGAGTTATAAAATCATGCAACAAGGGATCTTATATGACATGCAATGACCAAGCTAATTCATAAAATGACATGTTAGAAAACATATGCATAATAATGGTCAATGCAAGCTAAACAACTTTAAAGCACATTAGAGACACTTTTAGAAAGTAACATTAGTTCATTATTGTGGGAAGTTAGCCTTAACCAACATAGACCATGTGATCTATAACATGGAATCTGGTGTCTGCCCCACACCGAAAAGGAATTGTCCTACTTGCCAAGGTAAGGACCATGAGTCTTGAGCTAAAGTGAATCCACGAGCTAATGTCTATCTAAGACAATAATCCTACGGTGGCTCATAGTTTATGGGAAATTGGGTATTCGTGGCATGTCCACTCAGTGCTAAGCATAAATCTCACAGAATTAATCATTAATCATATTCATCTTATTATCCATGGAAAGGCACAATTAAGTAGCCAATCAAAGCTAGAGTTCATTAGAATAGACGTTTCATCTTCCATGGAATTGTACAAGCTTACGTCATTTAGAATAGCTCCTTAGACTATGAGTGAGAAAAGCTTTCACCATCCATCATCTATTTATAATAGCTTTATAAGGCCCATAGTCACTAAAACTTCATACTAGAAGTTCCATACTACTAATAAAAATAGTTTTTAAAGCGTGATCTAATCATTGATGGCATAACCGGCTACCATACCAATCAAGACCTAATTTCGGAAAACATTCCAAAAGCATTGATGGCAAATCTAGATATCATTCATGTCATGTGTCCAAGCTTCATAGAACATATAGATACCTTCATGTATAAGCTTACTTGAATTATAATCATTACTTTCATGAAAACATACATAATTTCATAAAATATATTCATAAAGCATCCTCAAATTCATTTACATTAATTTCATAAAAGCATGCATATCTTCATAAATTTATGGATCATAGTTCATAAGCTTCATCTTGGGTTCATAGTTTAAAATCATGGATAATGCATAGGTTCATACAAATTCAACTAAAAAACATGTAGTTACTTCAATTCATGCATGACAATATAGAAAACAATCAATTGAATTATAATTGAAAAGAACCCATGAAGATGGAATAAAACCCTAATTTCAATTGGAGATACTAACTTGTAAAATTGGAGAATTTAGGAACCCTATGAAGGAAAGGACTCCATAGGAGAATTTCACAATCAATGGAGAATTTTGGAGACCTGATCTTGAAATCCTAGACTTCTTCTTCTTCCTTGGGCTTGAGAGGTTTTGGGAGCATGAACTTGGTCAACCTTTAGTCATTTAGGAGAATGAGTTGAAGTGGGTAAATTGGGGGTTTAAAACATTTATATAGGTCATAGGGTAAACGACTAAATGACATAGTATTGGGTTAAAACAATTAGGTAAAGACCCAAAAGCCCCTTTAAAATATCTGTCGGACTCAACCTACGGTCTACGGACCGTCCTGGTCAATCGTAGAAAGATTCAGAAACTATTATTTTGGAACTTCAAACAACTAGACCCATACACAGTTCGTAGGCCTTACTACAGTCCATACATGCTAACCGTAGAAACCAACCTTAAGCTTTAAAATTTCACTAAGTCTGGGGTCACCTATGAGACCTATCTACGACCCGTAAAAGGAATGGCCGATTGTCCTCTTGAACCGTAAAAAGGTTTCTGAGACTTGATTTTAGAAAATATATCTTCCCACTTTCTACGGTTGCCATCTACGGCCAGTAGAAGCTTCTATGATTCGTAGGTGGGAACTGTAGATATAGCCTGCAGCCCAAAAATTATTTTCTCCCATTTCAAAATTCTGAGGTGTTACAATATCTTCCCCTTGGGAACATTTGTCCTCGAATGGAACTCAAGGCAACATAAGGAGGGTAAGAACAAGATCTAACAGCCCAACATGAATGCAATTTCATCAACATTGCATAACCAAGGAGGAATATCAACTCCAAGCTCAACATATTCAAAATATAATTTCATAAGGTATCCATACAAGTCATGCTCAAATGCACATAATCACGAACAAATAAATCATAGCTAAATCAACATCTTAAAAGAAGGTTTTCATGAGCATGCATGCATGAGGAAATATGAGAATGACTAAGAGCATAAGACTCCTAAAGAGTGAACATGAGGGGCTAATGCCTCAAGCTAGACCCGAAGATAACGGAAAGAGAAAAGGATACTAAGACATCACATCACCTCCGGCTTTTCACATACCAAACCATAACAAGGAACCCTTCCAAAATCAACATAGCTCTACTCACATATTTCAACCATGAAGCACAGTATCTCCCCCTTGGGAGCAAACCTCTCTAGTCTTTTTGAATCAATCTCCCTCAACCCTAGCATAGCACCAAAGTCTTAACAACCACAGAACCATTGATACAAGTAAACACTTAAGAAGTTTCCATAAGGATTTCAAGGTCGACCTTAAACGTATTATCCATACGTGGAGTCATACCATGACAACGAAACACCCAACACCTAACAATGCATAACCACAAGAAAAATGTAATACCCCAGCTTTCCAAGGAGTGAAAATGTAGAATTTACCTATAGGCAGTGACCTATAGGAGGCTACTTACGGGCCGTAGTCAGGTTGACGGGCCGTAGGTGAGGAGCCGTCAAAGGCTCTGTCAATTTCAGTAATTCTCAATCTCTGAAGTGTGATCTACGAAGTAGCAGGACGTATCGTGAGTCAGTTGACGGTCCGTAGAAAGTAATCGTAGATGTCCCCAAGACTTGGTTAAATTCTTGAACCTCAGGCTGTGATCCACTGTTAGGGTGTACGGTCCGTAGATGGACCTACCAATCGTAGATTGAAGTCGTCGTTGTAGGGTCCCTGGATACCAATTCTCTGAATCTTTTGACGGTTCAACGGGGTGGTCCATCAATGGATATACGGACCGTAGGTCCTGACGGTAGATGGGCCCCGACAATTTTTAATCAAGGGCTTTTTGGTTTTTTCCCTAGTTAATTCCCTAATTGACTAAGTCGGTTTTACCCTTAATGAAGGTCCTATATATAGTTTTCTATACCTAAATCACTTCATTCTAACTCATTCCCTAAATTCACCTCTCAAATATTCCTCTCTCTAAAAGAAATCCTCTCTAGCTCAAGGAAGAAGAAGAAGCTAAGTCCTCCATTGAAGATTACTCAATTTCTTCCAATTCCTAGTGGGCTTTGCTAAGGTATGATGGTATTGACCAATGGAGTTTCTTCCTCTATTGGACCCTCCCTTTTCTTCATTAATTTCAAGGTTCAATTCCCTTCAAGTAAGCTAGGGTTTGATCAATTGTTATGGGTTCTTCAAGCATGCGTTAAATTACTGATTTAATGCTTTGTAGTGCATAATCTAGCATGGGAAAAGTAATTTAGTGAACGATCTAGTGTAAATTACATGTCTAATTGTAATTATTGCATGAACCCCCATGATCCCAAGTAAATTCTCCCTAATTTTATAATCTATGCCTTGATTGTTGGGTTGAGATATGAATTGATGAAATTGATGGATCATCTATTAAATTGAGTATGAATTCAGGTTAATTGCATGAATTTAGCATGTTCAAGTAAAAAGCATGATAGAATCATGAAGAAAGAGGTTTATAGAATCAAGCATGTTTTATATGAAATCTATGATATGTTGATGTTCAGTCTTGAAAGGGTTCTTCTCACGTAATTCTCCCAACATGACTAATAGAAGAACAAGAAGCGATTACCCATGTTCTTAAGGAGCTATTCCAATGAATGAAGGGACAAGAGGCGATTACCCATGTACCCTAATGTAGACAAAGCGGCGATTACCCAAGTCTACCAATAATGAGCTTATGACTAATGTAGACAAGAGGCGATTACCCATGTCTACATATGATAAATGAACTATGATTAATCCGTGGGAAGTATGATTAGTACCGAGTGGACAAGTGGCGATTACCCATGTCCCATAACCTATGTTCCCCCATAGGGTGATGGTCTATGATAGACACTAGCTAGTGGACCCACATAAGCTAAGAAGTTCATGGTCTTATCTTGGCAAGTAGGACACCTCTTTTCGATGTGCGATAGACACCGGATTCCATGTTGATAGCTCACATGGTATTACATGTCGGTTAAGGCTATTCCCCACAAGTTAATGAACAAGTGTTCTCATGATGAAGTAATGAAAAGAAAGAAAGATGATTTAGCTTGCTGTGGCCTTCATATATGCTTTATGTTTCATGTTTCTCATGTTTTTAGCTTGGCCATTGCATATCATGATTATGTCTCTATCTCTAGCACGATTTATGTGTTTATGTGCGTTGCTATCATACTTAGTACTTTATTGTGCTAACGCATACTTTTGCCTGCATCAACTTCTTTGGTGTAGGACGTGGCAGTTCTCCTACTCGTGGCCAGAGCATTGACTTAGAGTTGAGAAGAAGACTTGGTGAGTCCTCGTCCATCCGAGGACAAAGCCTTGTTGGATTTTACTTTGATGTTTTTCCTTATGTTGGATATTGTATTGGGCTGCGTCCCTAGCACTTTTATTCGTATTCTATGATATTAGAAGGCTTTGAGACATAAGATGTAGACTTTCGATGTTTCTTTTAAAAGCTTTGATATGAAATTCTCTTTCGAATATTTATTCTCTATTATCTTGTATGTAATGTATGCTAAGGGCTTGTATGAGGCCTCTCGGAATCTTGTAAGCCATGTCATATCTAGGGGGTACCTTGGGTTGTGACGAACTTGGTATTCAGAGCGCAAGGTTTTAGAAAGATCCTAGGATGTCTCATAAGCCGCATCAAGTAGAGTCTTGCTCATGAGTGTGAAGCGCGCCACATTTATGAATGAGAGGCTATAAGACGTTTAAGAAATTCCACTTTTTTCATTACTCTGAAGTCGTGCCATAGAGTTTAACTCTATATATCTCTCTTCTAATCCCTATCCTACGCATTTCAGGATATGGCGACCCGAAGAGCTTATGTTAGAAGAAATGTGGGAGAAAATATGGAACAAGAAGCTCCTCCTCAAGTTCCGACCGACACTTTGGCGGAACAAGTGACTAATGCGGAGTTTAGGGCTGCTTTCCAAGTGTTGGCTCAAGCCGTGACGGCTCAAGCCAATAGAGAGGTGGTGGCTCCCGTGAACCCAAATGTGGGTACGGCGGCATCAAGAGTGAAGGACTTTACGAGGATGAATCCTTTGGAATTCCATGGCTCTAAGGTTGAGGAAGATCCTCAAGAATTCATTGATGAAGTATACAAGGTGCTGATGATTATGGGTGTGACGCCAGAAGAGAAAGCGAAATTGGCTGCTTATCAACTCAAGGGTGTTGCCCAAATTTGGTTCAACCAATGGAAGAGTGAGAGGGCTATTAATGAGGGTCCTCTTGATTAGGAGAAATTCAAGATTGCTTTCCTTGATAGGTTCTTCCCTCTTGAGAAGCGAGAGGCTAAGGTGCTTGAGTTTATCAACCTTCGACAAGGAAATATGAGTGTGAAGGAGTATGCATTGACGTTCACACAATTGGCTAGATATGCTCCGTCCATAATTGTCGACCCAAGGGCAAGAATGAGAAAATTTGTTTCGGGAGTGTCCGATATGTTGGCGAAAGAGTGTCGCACTGCCATGCTTGTGCATGACATGGATATTTCTCGCCTCATGGTTTATGCTAAACAAATTGAAGAAGAAAAGCTTAAGGAAAGGTCTAGGGAGACCAAGAGGGCTAGGACTGGAGATGGTAACTTTTCCCATTCAAGGTCCGATGGACATGGTCATCCTAAATTTCTACAAAGGTTCTCTGGCCAAGGCTCATCTAATGTTCCTCCTAAGTCGAACAATGATAGGGTGTCTAACCCCAAGTCTCAAGGAGGAAATGATGGTGGTTCTTCATTGTCTACTTGTCCTAAGTGTGGGAGAAATCATGAGGGCAAATGTCTAGCCAGTTCTAATGCATGCTTTGGTTGTGGTAAGATGGATCACAAGATAAGGGATTGCCCCTTAGCGGCTAAGAATGAAGAGGATAACCGTCGACGCATTCAATCCAAAAATTCGTCAAGTTCTAGTGGGAATCAAAAGCAAAACCAATTTTATGCACTTCAGGCTCGTCATGAGCAAGAGAGCTCTCCCGATGTGGTTACCGGTATGTTAAGAGTTTTTCCATTTTGATGTTTATGCTTTCCTTGATCCCGGTGCTACCTTGTCTTTTGTGACGCCATATGTGGCTATGAGGTTTGATGTTGTTCTGGATGTGTTGCTAGATCCTTTTTGTGTCTCTACTTCGATTGGAGAATCTATCATGGCTAAGAGAGTTTACAGAGATTGTCTAGTGTCCTTATCCCATAGAGTCACTCATGTTGATCTTGTAAAGCTAGATATGCTAGATTTTGATGTTATTTTTGGGATGGATTGGTTGCATGCTTGTTATGCCTCGATTGATTGTAGGACCCGAATGGTCAAATTTCAATTACTAAATGAGCCTATCCTAGAGTGGAAGGGGGGAAATTCTATGTTTCGAGGTCAATTTGTTTCTTATCTAAAGGCTATAAAGATGATCTCTAAGGGGTGCATTTACCATCTTGTTAGGGTGAGGGATATAGATTTTGAGACCCCTACTCTTGAGTCGGTCCTCGTTGTTAATGAGTTTCTGGAAGTGTTTCCCGATGACTTGCCCGTTATTCCTCCTGAAAGGGAAATAGACTTCGGTATTGACCTTCTCCCAGATACGCAACCTATTTCTATTCCTCCTTATAGAATGGCTCCAGTGGAACTTAAGGAACTAAAAGAGTAGTTGAAAGATTTGTTAGATAAGGGTTTCATCCAGCCAAGTATTTCTCCCTGGGGTGCTCCGATCTTGTTTGTAAGGAAGAAGGACGGTTCTCTCCGTATGTGTATCGACTATTGCCAATTGAACAAGGTTGCCATTAAGAATAAGTATCCTTTACCAAGGATAGATGACTTGTTTGATCAACTTCAAGGGGCTAGCTATTTCTCTAAGATCGACCTTCGTTCGGGCTATCATCAATTAAGGGTGAAGGAAGATGATATTTCGAAAACGGCTTTCCGGATTAGGTATAGTCACTACGAGTTCTTGGTTATGTCGTTTAGGTTGACAAACGCTCCGGCCGCATTCATGGACTTGATGAATAGGGTGTTTAAGCAATACCTTGACATGTTCGTGATTGTGTTTATAGATGATATCTTGATCTACTCAAGGAATGAAGATGAGCATGCTAGTCATTTGAGGGTTGTGTTGCAAGTCCTCAAGATCAAAAACACTTTGCAAAGTTTAGCAAGGGTGAATTTTGGTTGAGATCCGTGGCTTTTCTTTGTCACATTGTTTCCAGTGAGGGTATTGAGGTAGATCCTAAGAATACCGAAGCGGTCAAAAATTGGCCTAGACCTTTATCACCTTCTGATAGCCGTAGTTTCTTGGGCTTAGCTTGTAATTATAGGAGGTTTTTTGAAGGGTTTTCATCTATTGCTTCTCCATTGATGGCTTTGACTAAAAAGAAGGCTAAATTTGTATGGTCCGAGACATGTGAGAAGAGTTTCCAAGAGTTGAAGGATAGACTCACCTAGTCTCCGATATTGACTCTACCAGAAGGATCCGATGGTTTTGTGGTTTATTGTGATGCCTCGAGAATTGGGCTAGGATGTGTTCTTATGCAAAATAGGAAATTCATTGCTTATGCTTCAAGGCAACTTAAGGTGCACGAAAAGAACTATCCTACTTATGACTTGGAATTAGCGGCAGTTGTGTTTGCTTTGAAAATATGGAGACATTACTTGTATGGGGTACATGTAGATGTCTTCACTGACCATAAGAGTTTCCAATATGAGTTTAAATAGAAGGATTTGAATCTCCGCCAAAGAAGGTGGCTCGAGTTGTTAAATACTATGATATGAGTGTTCTCTATCACCCCAGTAAGGCTAACGTGGTGGCGGATGCTCTTAGTCGATTATCTATGGGTAGTGTTTCCCATGTTGAGGATGGTAAGAAAGAGTTGGTTTGTGATGTCCATAGATTGGCTCGATCGAGTGTTAGATTGGTTGATTCTACTAAAGGTGGTGTTACGGTTCACAAGGGTTCCGAATCCTCTTTTGTACATGATGTGAAAGCTAAGCAAGGTCTTGATCCTAACTTGGTTGAACTAAAGGAAGCGGTACTCAAGAAATCCATAGAGGTTTTCTCCTAAGGGGGAGATGGTGTGCTTTGATATCAAGGTCGTTTGTGTGTTCCCAATGTAGAGGGTTTAAGAGAGAAAATTTTATCGAAAGCCCATAGTTCTCGATATTCCATCCACCCAGGAGCTACCAAAATGTACTGTGATTTGCGGGAAATTTATTGGTGGAACGGAATGAAGAAAGATATTGCAGAGTTTGTGGCTAAGTGCCCTAACTTTCAACAAGTGAAAGTTGAGCATCAAAGGCCGGGAAGTTTGACCCAAGATATTAGTATTCCTACTTGGAAGTGAGAAGATGTGAATATGGATTTTATTGTGGGTCTGCCTCGCACGAGGCGACAATACGATTCGATTTGGGTTGTTGTTGATAGAATGACAAAGTCGGCCCATTTCATTCCTTTCAAGACTTTTTATTCAGCGGATGATTATGCTAGGTTGTATTCAAGGGAGATGGTTAGGCTGCATGGAGTGCCTTTATCCATCATCTCCGATCGTGGTGCACAATTTACTTCTCAATTTTGGAAGTCGTTCCAAAAAGGTCTTGGTACTCGTGTTAAGCTTAGTACGACCTTTCATCCCCAAACCGATGGGCAAGCGGAACGTACTATTCAGACCTTGGAGGATACGTTGAGAGCACGTGTAATTGATTTCAAGGGTACTTGGGATGATCATTTGCCTTTGATAGAGTTTGTTTATAATAATAGCTACAATTCTAGCATTGGTATGGCTCCATTTGAGGCTCTATATGGTAGGAGGTGTAGATCTCCTATAGGTTGGTTTGAAGTTGGTGAAGTTGCTTTGATAGGCCCAAAGTTAGTGCATGAGGCTATGGATAAAGTTTGGTTTAATAGAGAAAGGCTGAAAATGGCTCAAAGTCGACAAAAGTCTTATGCCGATGTTAGAAGAAGAGAATTAGAATTTGATGTCGATGATTGGGTTTACTTGAATATTTCACCTATGAAGGGTGTAATGAGATTTGGGAAGAAAGGGAAGCTTAGTCCCCGTTATGTAGGCCCATATCAGATTCTGAGACATGTTGGTAAGGTTGCCTATTAGCTTGATTTACCTAATGAGTGGGCATCGGTGCATCCAGTTTTCCATGTCTCGTTGTTGAAAAAGTGTGTTGGTGATCCAACCTCTATAGTGCCATAAGAGACTCTTGGCATAACGAATAGTCTTTCCTATGAAGAGGTTCCAGTTGAGATTTTAGACCGACAAGTTCGGAAGTTGAGAAATAAAGAAGTTGCTTCCGTGAATGTTCTATGGAGGAATTAATTAGTTGAGGGTGCTTCTTGGGATGCCGAGGCCGATATGACGTCCCGCTATCCTCATCTCTTTCCTTCCGATCCTCCTCTAGCTTAAGGTACCTAGTTCATCATAGTTCATTCTTTTGGTCTCATGTGTCATAGTTGATTTTTAGGATTCCTTTATTTTTACGCATGTTCATGAAGAGTCTAATATGATATATTTGCATTCAGTATGAGTTGTATAAGGCCTTCATGAAATTTAGTGTTGAGCATGCTTTAGCTTGGAGACTATGTTCCCTCCTCGGATATGTGCATTTATATGCTTGCATGTTAGGTTGGGATGTTAGTCCGAGTCTATCACCCTTCTCATGATGACCAGGTTCTCATTTGAGGATGAATTTCCCCAAGGGGGAGATATTGTAATACCCCAGCTTTCCAAGGAATGAAAAAGCAGAATTTACCTGTAGGCAGTAACATACGGGAGGCCACTTACGGGCCGTAGTCAGGTTGACGGGCCGTAGGTGAGGAACCGTCAATGGCTCTGTCAATTTCAGTAATTCTCAATCTCTGAAGTGTGATCTACGGAGTAGCAAGACGGATCGTGAGTCAATCGATGGTCCATAGAAAGTAATCGTAGATGTCCCCTAGACTTGGTTAAATTCTTGAACCTCAGGCTGTGATCCACGGTTGGGGTGTATGGTCCGTAGATTGACCTACCAACCCTAGATTGAAGTCATCGTTGCAGGGTCCCCATATACCAATTCTCTGAATCTTTTGACGGTTCAACAGGGCGGTCCGTCAATGGATGTACGTACCATGGTCCTGACCGTAAATGGGGCCTGACAGTTTTTAATCAAGGGCTTTTTGATTTTTTCCCTGGTTAATTCCCTAATTGACTAAGTCGGTTTTACCCTTAATGAAGGTTCTATATATAGTTTTCTATACCTAAATAACTTCATTCTAACTCATTCCCTAAATTCACCTCTCAAATATTCCTCTCTCTAAAAGAAGTCCTCTCTAGCTCAAAGAAGAAGAAGAAGCTAAGTCCTCCATTGAAGATCACACAATTTCTTCCAATTCCTAGTGGGCTTTGATAAGGTATGATGGTATTGACCAATGGAGTTGCTTCCTCTATTGGGCCCCCCCTTTTCTTCATGAATTTCAAGGTTCAATTCCCTTCAAGTAAGCTAGGGTTTGATCAATTGTTATGGGTTCTTCAAGCATGCGTTCTATTACTGATTTAATGCTTTGTAGTGCATGATCTAGCATGGGTAAAGTAATTTAGTACATGATCTAGCGTGAATTACATGTCTAATTGTAATTATTGCATGATCCCAAGTAAATTCTCCCCAATTTTATAATCTATGCCTTGATTGTTGGGTTGAGATATGAATTGATGAAATTGATGGATCATCTATGAAATTGAGTAGGAATTCAGGTTAATTGCATGAATTTAGCATGTTCAAGTAAAAAGCATGATAGAATCATGAAGAAAGAGGTTTATAAAGTGTTGATGATAATGGGTGTGACACCGGAAGAGAAGGTGGAGTTGGCCGCTTATCAACTTAAAGGTGTTGCCCAAACTTGGTACAATCAATGGAAGAGTGAAAGGGCTCATGATAAAGGTCCCATATGATGGGAGAGGTTTAAGAGTGCTTTCCTCGATCGATTCTTCCCTCTTGAGAAGAGAGAGGCTAAGGTGCTTGAGTTTATTAATCTTCATCAAGGGAGTATGAGTGTGAAAGAATAAGCATTGAAGTTCACACAATTAGCTAGATATGCTCCGTCCATAGTTGCCGACCCAAGGGCAAGAATGAGCAAATTTGTGTCGGGAGTGTCCGATATGTTGGTGAAAGAGTGCCGCACCGCCATGCTTGTGCATGACATGGATATGTCTCGCCTCATGGTTTATACCAAACAAATTGAAGAAGAAAAGCTTAAAGGGAGATCTAGAGAAACTAAGCGGGCTAGAACCGGAGATGGCAACTTTTCTCATGCAAAATTCGATGGACGTGGTCGTTCAAGATTTCGCCAAAGGTTCTCTAATCAAGGTTCTTCCAAGGCTTCTCTGAGATCCAACAATGATAGGGTACCAAACCCTAAGCCTCAAGGAGGGAACGGTGGTGGATCTTCTTTGCCTAGTTGTACTAGATGTGGGAGGAGGCATGAAGGCAAATGCCTAGCTGGTTCGGATGGTTACTATACTTGTAGTAAGGCTGGTCACAAGATGAGAGATTGCCCATTTCTCTTGGCTAAAGGAAGAGAGGGTAAGCAAGCTACCCCAAGTAGTTTGGGTTCAGGTGCTCCTAAGCAAAACAAATTTTATGCACTTCAGGCTCGTCATGAGCAAGAGACCTCACCCGATGTGGTCACCGGTACGTTGAAAGTTTTCCATTTTGATGTTTATGGCATGTTAGATCCAGGTGCTACATTGTCCTTTGTGACGCCCTATGTGGCCATGTGGTTCGATATTGTACCGAATATGTTACTAGATCCTCTTCTTGTTTCTACTCTGATAGGAGCGTCTATCTTAGCTAAGAGGGTTTATAGAGGTTGCTCCATTTCCTTATCCAATAAAATTACTCTTGTCGATCTCATAGAGCTAGATATGCTAGATTTCGATGTGATTCTTGGGATGGATTGGTTTCATACTTGTTATGCCTATATTGATTGTAGGACCATAGTGGTCAAGTTTCAGTTTCCTAATAAACCTATCCTATAGTGGAAGGGGGGAAATTCTATGTTTCGAGGTCAATTCATTTCTTATCTAAAGGCTAGAAAGATGATCTCTAAGGGTTGCATTTATCATCTAGTTAGGGTGAGGGATGTAGATTCTGAAACCCCTACTCTTGAGTTGGTCCCCGTTGCTAGTGAGTTTTTGGAAGTGTTTCCCAATGACTTATCCGGTATTCCTCCCGAAAGGAAAATAGACTTCGGTATTGACCTTCTCCCAGATACGTAACCTATCTCTATTCCTCCTTATAGACTGGCTCTGGCGAAACTTAAAGAGTTGAAAGAGCAACTAAAAGACTTGTTGGATAAGGGTTTCATCCAACCAAGTGTTTCCTTATGTGGTGCTCCAGTATTGTTCGTGAGAAAGAAAGATGGTTCACTCAGTAAGTGCATCGACTATCGCCAATTGAATAAGGTTACAATCAAGAATAAGTATCCTTTGGAAAGGATAGATGATTTTTTTACAAACTTCAAGGGGCTAGTTACTTTTCTAAGATCGACCTTCATTCGGGTTATCACCAATTGAGGGTGAAAAAAGATGATATCCCAAAAATGGCTTTCCGAACAAGGCATGGTCACTATGAGTTCTTGATTATGTCGTTTGGGTTGCCAAATGCTCCGGCCGTATCATGGAATTGATGAATAGGGTGTTTAGAAAATACCTTGACATGTTCGTGATTGTGTTTATTGATGATATCTTGATCTACTCAAGAAATGAGGATGAGCATGCTAATCATTTGAGGGTTGTGTTGCAAGTCCTCAAGGATCAACAACTCTTTGCAAAGTTTAGCAAGTGTGAATTTTGGTTGAGATCTGTGGCTTTTCTTGGTCACATTGTTTCCGGTGAGGGTATTGAGGTAGATCCTAAGAAGACCGAAGCAGTCAAGAATTGGCCTAGACCTTTATCACCTTCGGACATTCATAGTTTCTTGGGTTTAGCCGGTTATTATAGGAGGTTTTTTGAGGGGTTTTCTTCAATTGCTTCTCCGTTGACGGCTTTGACTCAAAAGAAAGCAAAGTTTATGTGGTCCGAGGCTTGTGAAAGGAGTTTTCAAGAATTGAAAGACAGACTTACTTCGGCCCCGATATTGACTCTACCGGAAGGAACCAATGGTTTTGTAGTGTATTGTGATGCCTCAAGGATTGGGCTAGGGTTGTTCTTATGCAAAACGGAAAGGTGTTTGCCTATGCTTCGAGGCAACTAAAGGTGCATGAGGAGCACTATCCCACTCATGACTTAGAGTTGGCAGCGGTGGTGTTTTCTTTGAAAATATGGTGACATTACTTGTATGGAGTACATGTAGATGTCTTCACCAATCATAAGAGTCTCCAGTATGTGTTTAAGCAGAAATATTTGAATCTCCGCCAAAGAAGATGGGTTGAATTGCTAAAAGATTATGATATGAGTTTTTTCTATCACCCCCGACAAGGCTAATGTGGCGGCGGATGCTCTTAGTAGATTGTCTATGGGAAGTGTTGTACATATTGAGGATGGCAAGAAAGAGTTGGTTCGTGATGTTCATAGTTTAGCCCGATTGGGTGTTCGGTTGATTGATTCCGCTAAGGGTGGAGTTACCGTTCACAATGGTTCCGAATCCTCTTTTGTGCATGATGTAAAAGCTAAGCTAGACCTTGATCCTAATTTGGTGGAATTGAAAGAAGCGGTTCTCAAGAAGTCCATAGAGGTTTTCTCCCAAGGGAGAGATGGTGTACTTCCTTACCAAGGTCGCTTATGTGTTCCCAACGTTGATGATTTGAGAGGGGTCGAAAGCTCATAGTTCTAGATATTCTATCCACCCGGGAGCTACCAAGATGTACCGTGATTTGCAGAAAATCTATTGGTGGAATAGCATGAAGAAAGACATTGCGGAATTTGTGGCTAAGTGTCCTAATTGCCAACAAGTGAAGGTTGAGCATCAGAGACCGGGAGGTTTGACCCAAGACATAGAGATTCCTACTTGGAAGTAGGAAGATGTGAATATGGATTTCGTAGTAGGTTTCCCTCGCACAAGGCGACACTATGATTCGATTTGGGTTGTGGTTGATAGAATGACCAAGTCAGCCCATTTCTTTCCCGTCAAAACTTCTTATTCGGTGGAGGATTATTCTAAGTTGTACATGAGGGAGATGGTTAGGCTGCATGGAGTGCCTTTATCCATTATCTCCGATCGAGGTGCCCAGTTTACTTCTCAATTTTGGAAGTCACTCCAAAAAGGTCTTGGTACTAGTGTTAAGCTTAGCACAGCCTTTCACCAGCAAACCGATGGACAAGCGGAGCGTACTATTCAGACTTTAGAAGATATGTTGAGAGCTTGTGTTATTGAGTTCAAGGGTACTTGGGATGACCATTTGCCTTTGATCGAGTTATAATAATAGCTACCATTCTAGTATTCGTATGGCTCCATTTGAGGCTCTCTATGGTAGGAGCTGTAGATCTGCCATAGGTTGGTTTGAAATTGGGGAAGTTGCTTTGATAGGCCCCGAGTTAGTACATGAGGCTATGGAGAAAGTTTGGCTTATCAGAGAAAGGCTGAAAACGGCTCAAAGTCGACAAAAGTCTGATGCCGATTTTAGAAGAAGAGAATTAGAATTTGATGTTGATGATTAAGTTTACTTGAAAATTTCACCTATGAAGGGTTTAATGAGATTAGGGAAGAAAGGAAAGCTTAGTCCCCGTTAAGTAGGCCCATATCAGATTTTGAGACGTGTTGGTAAGGGTGCCTATGAACTTGATTTGCCTAATGAGTTGGCATCGGTGCATCCGATTTTCCATGTCTCATTGTTGAAAAAGTGTGTTGGTGATCCGACCTCTATAGTGCCAATAGAGACTCTTGGCATAAAGGATAGTTCCGGTTGAGATTTTAGACCGACAAGTCCGGAAGTTGAGAAATAAAGAAGTTGCTTCCGTGAAAGTTCTATGGAGGAAGCAATTAGTTGAGGGTGCTACTTGGGAGGCCGAGGCCGATTTGATGTTGCGCTATCCTCATCTCTTTCCATCCGATCCTCCTATAGCTTGAGGTTCCTCATGGTTCATTCTTTTGGTCTCATGTGTCATAGTTGATTTCCATGATTCCTTGATTTTATGAATGTTCATGAAGAGTCTAATATGATATATGTGCATTGAGTATGAGTTGAATAAAGTCTTCATGATTTTAGTGTTGAGCATGCTTTAGCTTGGAGTTGATGTTTCCTCCTCAGATATGTGCATTTATATGCTTGCATGTTATGTTGGGTTGTTAGTCCGAGTCTATCACCCTTCTCATGATGTCCAGGTTCTCATTCAAGGAAAAATGTCCCCAAGGGGGAGATACTGTAATACCCCAGCTTTCCAAGGAATGAAAATGCAGAATTTACCTGTAGGCAGTGACCTACGGAGGACACTTACTAGCCGTAGTCAGGTTGACGGGCCGTAGGTGAGGAGCCGTCAATGGCTCTGTCAATTTCAGTAATTCCCAGTCTCTGAAGTATGATCTACAGAGTAGCAGGACGGATCGTAAGTCAGTTGGCGGTCCGTAGAAAGTAACCGTAGACGTCCCCCAGACTTGGTTAAATTCTTGAACCTCAGGCTGTGATCTACGATTGAGGTGTACCATCCGTAGATGGACCTACCAATCGTATATTGAAACCATCGTTGCAGGGTCCCCAGATACCAACTCTTTGAATCTTTTTACGGTTCAACAGGATGGTCCGTCAATGGATGTACGAACCGTAGGTCCTGACTGTAGATGGGCCCCAACAGTTTTAGTTAAGAGCTTTTTGGTCTTTTCCCTTGTTAATTCCCTAATTAACTAAGTCGGTTTTACCCTTAATGAAGGTCTTATATATAGTTCTCTATACCTAAATCACTTCATTCTAACTCATTCCCTAAATTCACCTCTCAAATATTTCTCTCTCTAAAAGAAATCCTCTCTCGCTCGAAGAAGAAGAAGAGGCTAAGTCATCCATTGAAGATCACCCAATTTCTAGTCGGCTTTGCTAAGGTATGATGGTATTGACCAATGGAGCTTTTTCCTCCATTGGGCGTTCCTTTTTCTTCATGAATTTCAAGGTTCAATTCCGTTCAAGTAAGCTAGGGTTTGATCAATTGTTATGGGCTCTTCCAGTATGAGTTCATTTACTGATTTAATGCTTTGTAGTGTACGATCTAGCATGGGTAAAGTAATTTAGTGTACGATCTAGCGTGAATTACATGTCTAATTGTAATTATTGCATGAACCCCCATGATCCCAAGTAAATTCTCCCCAATTTGATAATCTATGCCTTTATTGTTGTGTTGAGATATGAATTGATGAAATTGATGGATCTTCTATTAAACTGAGCATGAATTGAGGTTAATTACATGAATTTAGCATGTTCAAGTAAAAAAAAGCATGATTTTCCTCTTTTATGTGGGTTACTTCAAGTATGACTAAATTCCCTTGATTATGACTTTTAAGAGCTAGCTTGCATTGAATTGCATGGTTTAAAATAAAGGCAACATGAACCCATTAGCTATAAAGAAAAAGCATGATAGAATCATGAAGAAAGAGGTTTATAGAATCGAGCATGTTTTATATGAAATCTATGATATGTTGATGTTGAGTCTTGAACATATAATGCTCAGCCTAAGCTTGTGAAAGGTTTTCTCACATGTATAGGATTCATAACTTGTTAAAAGGTTTGCTTAACTAAAAATTTAATCAAGAGCTTAAAGAAGTTATTCTAGGGGTGTAAGCTTGGACAAGTCCATGAAAGAAGAAACACTCAATGAAGTAAGATTGGACTAGTCCATGGTATATGAAGTCATATTTAGCTTGGATTGGCAACCCCAGTTGTGCCTTTCCATGGATATCAATATTTATGATTGTATAGTGGGAATTATGCATAGAACCGAGTGGACGGGTGACAAATCCCCATATGTCCTATGCCTATATGCCCCCATAGGTGGTCTTTAACAGGCCCATATTATATCAGCTTAGCTAGTGGATCCACGTAGGCTATGGTTCAGGATTCTACCTTGGCAAGTAGAATGGCCCTTTTTCGGTGTAGGGTAGACACCAGATTCCATGTTGAGTTATTCCATGGTCTACAGATCGGTTTAAGGCTTTTCCCACAACTTAGCTTGTACAATGGTGCATGGGTTACTAAAAGTAAAGTAAAGAAAAGAAGAGTAATACAAAGATGATTTAGCTTGCTTTGGCCATGGTTTATGCTTTATGTTATTTTCTTATATGCCTTATCATGTTTAGCTTGGCCAATTGCATGTCATGTTTATATCTCAGTTTCTAGCATATTTTATGAGTTTATATGCATTGCTATCATACTTAGTACTTTATTGTGCTACGCATACTCTTGACTGCATCAACTTCTTTGGTGTAGGACGTGGCAGTTCTCCTACTAGTGGCTAGAGCATTGACTTAGAGTTGAGAAGAAGACTTGGTGAGTCCTCATCCATCCGAGGACATAGCCTTGTTGGATTTTACTTTGATGTATTTCCTTATGTTGGATACTGTATTGGGCTGCGTCCCTATCACTTTTATTCGTATTCTATGATATTAGAAGGCTTTGAGACATGAGTTGTAGACTTCCGCTGTTTTGAGTAAATCTTTGATATAAAATGCTCTTTTGAACTCTTACTTCTCTATTATCTTGTATGTGATGTATGCTAAGGGCTTGTATGAGGCCTCTCGGGGTCTTGTATGCCGTGTTACATCTAGGGGCTACCCTGGGTCGTGACACTTTTGAATCTTGTCAATGAACACTTGAGGATCTTCCTCATTCTCAGAACCATGAAACTCCAGGGGATTCATCCTAGTAAAGTCCCTCAAGCTTGTTGCCGCTATACCCACCCTTGGGTTCACGGAAGCCATAACCTCCCTATTTGCTTGAGCCATCATAGCTTGGGCCGATGCGTGAAATGTGGCTCGAAACTCATCATTAGTCACTTGCTCGGTCAAAGGGTTGACCGGTACTTGAGTAGCCCCTTGTCTCTCATTTTCACGAACATTCCTTCTCACGGGATTCCTTCTTGGAGGCACATTCTAAAAAGCATAAATAGGGGTTAGAAGAGGAGGACCTTTATAAAGATAAACTCTATGGCACGACTTTAGAGTAATGAAAAAAGTGGAGTTTCCTAAACATCTTATAGCCTCTCATTCATAAATGTGGCGGGCTTCACACTCATGAACAAAACTCTACTCGACGTGGCTTATGAGACATCCTAGGACCTTTCTAAACCTTGGGCTCTGAATACCAAGTTTGTCATGACTCAAAGTACACCCTAGATGTGACATGGCATATAGGACCTCGAGGGGCCCCACACAAGCCACTTAGCATACTTCACACAAGCTGATAGAAATATAAGAGCTTAAAGTAGCATTTCATTTAAAAGAGTTTGACAAAAGCGGAAATCTAAACATAAGTTTCAAAGCCATCTAATACACGATAAGAAAAGTGATTGGAACGTAACCCATACATCACATACAAAAGTCTGAAATCGAAATGACATAAAGCAATAAAAAGAGTCTTGGTCCTCGGAACATGAGGACTCACCAATCTTCAAAGTCAATAGAATCACTTAGCCACGAGAATGCGAGGTAGGAACATCGGGCCCTATATTCATGAGATAATGTCGGCAAAAGTATGCATTAGTACATGGAATGTACCAAGTATGATAGCAATGCAAAAGGGTTATAAAATCATGCAACAAGGGACTTTATATGACATGCAATGACCAAGGTAATTCATAAAATGATATGTTAGAAAACATAAGCATAATCATGGTCAATGCAAGCTAAACATTTTTAAAACACATTAGAGACACTTTCAGAAAGTAACCTTAGTCCATTATTGTGGGAATTTAGCCTTAACCGACATAGACCATGTGAGCCATAACATGGAATCCGGTGTCTTCCCCACATCGAAAAGGGGTTGTCCTACTTGTGAAGGTAAGGACCATGAGTCTTGAGCTAAAGTGGATCCACTAGCTAATGTCTATCTAAGACAATCATCCTATGGTGGCACATAGTTTATGGGACATGGATATTCACCGCTTGTCCACTCGGTGCTAAGCATAAATCCCAAGAAATTAGTCATTAATCATATTCATCTTATTATCCATGGAAAGGCACAATTAAGTAGCCATTCCAAGATAGAGTTCATTAGAATAGGCGTTTCATCTTCTATGGACTTGTTCAAGCTTATGTCATTTAGAATAGCTCCTTATACCATGCGTGAGAAAACCTTTCACCATCCTTGATCTTTTCATAATAGCTTTATAAGGCCCAAAGTCATTAAAACTCCATACTAGTAGTGCCGTTCTACTAATAGAAATAGTTTTAAAAGCCCAATCTATGATCATTGATGGGATAACTAGCTACCATACTAATCAAGACCTAATTTCAAAAAATAGCCCAAAAGTATTAATATGTCATTCATAGTATGTGGCCAAGCTTCATAGAACATATAGATACCTTCATCTATAAGCTTACTTGTGTCATAATCATTACTTTCATGAAAACATACATAATTTCATAAAATATATTCATAAAGCATCCTCAAATTCATTTACATCAATTTCATAAAAGCATGCATATCTTCATAAATTCATGGATCATAGTTCATAAGCTTCATCATGGGTTCATAGTTTAAAATAATGGATCATGCATGGGTTCATATGAATTCAACTCAAAAACATGTAGTTACTTCAATTCAGGCATAACAATATAGAAAACAATCAATTGAATCATAATTGAAAAGAACCCATGAAGATAGAATAAAACCCTAATTTTAATTGGAGATACTAACTTGTAAAATTGGAGAATTTAGGAACCCTATGGAGGAAAGGACCCCATAGGTGAATACTATCATACCTTGAAGTCAAAAGTTCAAAATCAATGGAGGATTTTGGAGACTTGATCTTGAAACCCTAGACTCTTCTTCCTTGGGCTTAAGAGGTTTTGGGAGGATGAACTTGGTCAATCTTTGAGGATTTAGGAGAATGAGTAGAAGTGGATAAATTGGGGGTTTAAAACATATACATGGGTCTTAAGGTAGAAGACAAAACGACATAGTATCGGGTTAAAACAATTAGGGAAAGACCCAAAAATCCCCTTTAAAATAACTGTTGGACTCGACCTACAGTCCGTAGGTCCTTCTTCGGTCCATTGGTCCTTCTACGGTCCGTAGGTCCATCCCGTCCTGGTCACCCGTAGAAAAATTCAGAAACTATTATGTTGGACCTTCAAAAGATGAGACCCATGTATGGATCGTAATTCTTACTACGGTCTGTACTTGATAACCGTAGAAACCAACCTTAAGCTTTAAAATTTCATTAAGTCTGGGGTCACCTACTAGACCTATCTATGACCCGTTAAAGGAATGACGGACCATCCTGTTGAATCTTAAAAAGGTTTCTGAGACTTGATTTTAGAAAATATATCTTCCCACTTCCTACGGCTGCCATCTATGGCCTGCAGAAGCTTCTAAGATCCATAGGTGGGAACCGTAGGTACAACCTGCAGCCCAGAAAAATTTATTTTCTCCCTTTTCAAAATTCCGAGGTCTTACACTTCCAATAACTAAAACATAATGCAAGTGTTTTCACAAAGAGTGATTTGTTGTTCTCAATGATCAATTATCTAAATAATAAAGTAAACTACTACGATTCAATTTCAATTTGGAGTTAAAACAATGACTTGGGAAATTCCAGGGCTGTAGCTTGATATGGATTCATGCATATTATCTCCTTTAATGAATGTCAATCGGTTATCGAATCATTGATTACAGGGTCAAGTATATGATCATGGACTCCTGACCTCTAATCACCTACCGTAATTGGCAACCTGACTATATCTTTGAGCGGGGATAGACTAAACCAATTACAGAGCATTATGTTTTCATCCTATCTACCGATAACGTCCAAATATACTTCTTGAAAAGAAATATAAACGGTCGTATGCAATACATTTACCTAACTATGAGTCGGGGTTGATCCCACAGAGAATATGGAAGAATAATGTCAACAGAAAATATTTATCTCGATAGTCGTTATTAAAAAGGGGGGATTTAAATTGCAACATAAATAAAATAAAAAATAAAAATAAAAATAAATAAATAAAAAGAATAACAATAGCTTGGAACTAAGTATTTATTTGTATTTAGATTATTAGAAATAATTAGGAACATGTTTCCCATGATTTCATATCATAGCAAGAATATTGTACTAGTGATCTATTTCAATTCTTAGCATGCGTAGTCGATAAGTTAGGTATCCCTAAGTGATTGGTCCTCCAAATAGGAAATTTCACCACGCAACTTGGTCTATCTACGTGTTTCGATATACTAACCCTTACCTTTGACCCAGATTAGCCCGCAACTTATGTAGTTTGGGCTATTAGATAGCGGACTACATCAACGCTAAATCTCCGTTGTTCAATCTCTTTCTCATTCATTACTTCCTTGGTCCGGCAAGTAGGAACGAGGAGGGTTCTAACGTTGTACATTGTTAAAAAGCATTCTACACGAAGAGATTAACAAATACATGCATAAAAATCAATCAAGAATCACTTTTTATACATTATCTTACTTTAATACTTCATCATGGTTCCCACAAACCTAGTTATGAAATTTAGCTACTCATTATTTCAAAAACACAATCAAAATTTATTAAAATAAATATGCTCATGTTAATGATAAAAATTTAAGAAAAATAACTAAAATATCTTTCTATAATCACGAACAGAAATAAACAATAAAGGAGAAGAAAGAATAAATCAAAATTTTCTGGCCTCCACGGCGGCTCTTCCAAAGTTCCTAAGTTATAAAGTTCTAAATTCTATGTTGTATATTATTTCTTGGGTGACTTCTTCTTGGCTTAAGAATAATTTTTTATGCCCTATTTATAGGTATTGAAACCCTAAATAAAATAATTGAGTTCAAAATAAATTAGAAAACCAAAACCCGGAAGAATTGGATTTCCATGTTTCCGGAATTTATTGAACTGCCCTAAAAAAACTTTCCAATTCTTGGCTGCTTCACAACTGCCACGTGGCAGAAGTAGTGATGTTGAAGACGGCTGGTCTTTTCCATATATATATACATATATATATTATTTTATTAAATTTAATCCATTAAGCTGCTATATATTATTTTATTAAATTTAATCCATTAAGCTGCCTGCTTAATTTTCCTTTTAGAATCTTTTATTTTTAATTCGTTTTAGCTCCATACTTCTTCATCTTCACACCAATTTAATCCTACAAATAAAATATACTATTTAGCACAATCCATAAAATTTATGTTCAAAACGGACAAATACATATAATAAATGTGAGGCAAATAATGATTAAATATGTATATTTTTAGCCTCACATCAACACCCCACACTTAAACTTTTGCTAGTCCTCAAACAACCACTAAAGCTCATCTCAAAAAAATAATTGAACTCGGAATATCACCACTTTGATTGATACAAACAATTAGGTCATGTTACAAATCATAATAGCAAGTACTCTTCCAATTATTATGCAAGATATAGAATAAAACAACAAACTTCTAACCTCCTAACCTCAAAGACGGACTCTACTCATCAAATTAGGTTTGTTCTCCTATTCCATCAAAGAAAGCTAATAAAATCACCTATCTATCATGAAACAAGTGCCCTCACAAGAAGAAATAGTCCACACACTCAATTGAAAGAATTGAATATAAATTAAGGACTAAGCATCAAAGAACAACTCTCTCACTCTCAAAAGAATTCACATGTATGAACAAAGAACCATAGGCTTGCCCATTATGTACATCTCCACTAATTAAGTATGCTTGAATAGAATCAAATAGGACTTTAACGGGTTGTAATGTTGGCTAGGGGACAGGTAGGAAACTATATAATAGCACTTAAAATTTCCCTAAGCACTTTGCATTTATTTTTTTTCTCATCACCCATTATTTTCATCACTTTATTTTTCAGCCCTCTCTTCAATTATTTTCACAAGTAATTCTCATCATATCAAGAATGCTTCAATAATTTATTTTTTTCTTTTTCAAGTAATTTATTTTTCATGTCACACTCTTTCTAAGGGGGCCTTCTCATCACAAGTAACTATCATTGGTCACCTTCTTTTTTTTGACTCAATCATCCCTTTTCTTCAGATTTAATAATTGTATCACAATTTATGCTACAGTGCTCAAGGAAGTAGGGTGCAAAAATTAGCGATTCAAATAAATTGGATCAAGATAAATATAAGGCTACCAAACGAAGGCTACAAGCTCAAAGGGGTTACAAGTGATATAATATCTGATAAGGCTAAAATTTACAAGACAAATCAAAGAAAGCCTATTATCATCTTCTAAACAAAAGCAATACTTTTTATTTCGCTTCAATAACATGCAGGGCAAGTTCTAGACTAAGATGCAAAACATAGAATATATGCAAACAACCTCACCACACATGACACAAGTCTCAATCAAGATGGATCAATTCTACTTATACGATGGACAGAGTCATTACAACCTATAAAATAAGAATAAGTTATACAAAGAGTCACAACTATGAGCCTAGGTGTCAAAAAGTCTATTTTAAATTTTATTCTCAAGCACTCAAAGAAAAGTACTATTCAACTTAGGCCTAAATTGCTAATATCAAACAAGTCAAAAAGGTCTTTTCTTTTCTTTCCAAATAAAATTTTAAAAAATTTACTCGGTTCAAAGGGCGTCCCCTCGGAAAAGAACCGAGGTCGTAAGAAAAATCAAGGGGTGGATGAGATATGCCACTAAAAACTACAATAAAAGAATAATAGAAAATCTTTTTATATATATTTTTTAATTAAAATAAAATCCTATGGCATATTCACCCTTAAGCTCACAACTATCGAAATAATTTTCACCCCACACTTAAAATCATGCTTTGTCCCCAAAGCAATTTATAGAAAAGAGAAGAAGAAGGGTGAGAAATACTCCCTCGGGCCCTCTATGGCCTAGCTAACAACATGTTTTCTCTCTATTCATCAAGGGTCGCGCGCACCCCACATTTAAGCTCAAAACGTGTTCCTTAGCTTCAAAGTTGGGTACTCAGACTTTCCCCTAAATTTGCAAAAACAAAAACAACAAAAACAAAATGATACTAAAAACAGAAAAATAAGAAGCTACACTACGAATTTGGTTGCCTCCCAATAAGCGCTTGATTTAATGTCGCGGCACGACACCATTAATTTTATTATTTTTCCTTCCACTTTGAGGATATGAATTGCACCCCCAATTTTGCATCAATATTTCTATTCCGCTCAAGAGGTGGTGGTACAAAAATAAAGGTCCCAAGCAATAGATATCGCATTATGCACTTTTTGGATCCTAAGTGAGGAATGTAATTCTCCGATTTTGGAACAATAAATTCAAGAATATAGAGACATTGTTCCTCCTCCATACACTCTTCTATAGGCTCAGATGGCTCGATTAATATCTCATCATCTAAACATAATGTGGAAAAATAATTGGAATGAGATCCAATGCGTCCTATCTCATGAATTCTACTATTATTTACACCCTTATATTTACACACACTAGAATTTTTAAAAATAATATTATCTACTTCATTACATAACTCTAGTGTACTCTTCTCAACAAGGACAACATCAATAAAAGTATAATCAAGTAATTCGCCCTCCAATTTTAGCTCCTCAAGTTGGCTTATAAGCATATTTTCTTTCTCACACATATTATTACTAAATTGTTGGATGTTATACGCATCAATCTTTGCAAACAACTTAGATTTAATTTGTAAATATCTAAGTCAAACCTACCAACCTCACACATGCGCTTAATTATTGATTTACGGGAGAGTATCAGCAAATCTTCCATGTCCCCATACAACTTTTCTTGTTGAGAAAAAATTAACCCATAAGAATCCATAATATCACTATATACTTTTTCAGATGACATCTCAAGAATAGTAAAAATAATAATAAATAAAAGTAAATTAAAACTAATGCTAAAAAAACAAAAAAAGACTACAAGTCAAAACAAACACTAAAGACAATTTCTAAGCCACATTCCCCGGCAACGGCGTCATTTTTGATAACGTCCAAATATACTTCTTGAAAAGAAATATAAACGGCCGTATGCAATATATTTACCCAACTATGACACGGGGTCGATCCCACAGAAAATATGGAAGAATACTGTCAATAGCAAAGATTTAACTTGGTAGTCGTTATTAAAAAGGGGGATTTAAATTGCAAGTAAAATAAAATAAAAATAAATAAATAAAAAGAATAACAATAGCTTGGAACTAAGTATTTATTTGTATTTAGATTATTAGAAATAACTAGAAACATGTTCCCCATGATTTCATATCATAGCAAGAAGATTGTACTAGTGATCTATTTCAATTTTTAGCATGCATAATCGATAAGTTAGGTATTCCTAAGTGATTGGTCTTCCAAATAGGGAATTTCACCACGCAACTTGGTCCGTCTAAGTGTGTCGATTTACTAACCCTTACCTTTGACCCAGATTAGCCCCCAACTTTTGTAGTTTGGGCTATTAGATAGCAGACTAAATACACGCTAAATCTCCGTTGTTCAATCTCTTTCTCATTCATTGCTTTCTTGGTCCGGCAAGTAGGAACGAGACGGGTTCTAACATTGTACACCGTTAAAAAGCATTCTACACGAAGAGATTAACAAATACATGCATAAAAATCAATCAAGAATCACTTTTTATACATTATCTTACTTTAATAATTCATCATGGTTCCCATAAACCTAGTTATGAAATTTAGCAACTCATTATTTCAAAAACACAATCAAAATTTATTAAAATAAATATGCCTATGTTAATGATAAAAATTTAAAAACAATAACTAAAATATCTTTCAATAATCACGAATAAAAATAAATAATAAAGGAGAAGAAAGAATAAAACAAAATTCTCCAGCCTCCACGGAGGCTCTTCCAAAGTTCCTAAGCTATAAAGTTCTAAATTCTATGTTGTATATTATTTCTTGGTGACTTCTTCTTGACTTAAGAATAACTTTTTATGCCCTATTTATAAATATAAAAACCCTAAATAAAATAATTGTGTCCAAAATAAATTAGAAAACCAAAACCCAGAAGAATTGGATTTCTGTGTTTTCCGGAATTTATTGAACAGCCCTAAAAAAAACTTTCCAATTCTTGGCTGCTTCACAACTACCACGTGGCAGCAGTAGTGATGTTGAAGATGGCTGCTCTTTGCCATATATATATATACTAGTAAAGGTAGCCGCCCAACACGAACACAAGGTTGTTACAATATGCCGTCCTTAGTGTTGATCAAGTTGAACATGTCTCGATTGATCTGCACGAGGAAAAAAACAGAACTATAAGGAGAATCGATGAAAATATTCATAATATTTATTTAAATAAAAAGCAACAAGAAAGTCATGGAAGTTGTATGGGGTATATTTTGAAACAGAAGTTGATGAAGAAAAAGTAAGAGGTGACTGACTGAGATCTTTAATGGTGGCGCGAACAATGTATAGCTGTTGTCTCCAATAACTCACATTGAGGTGAAGTCGGGACCTAAATGATCAAATTGACCAACATTTAGATAAGTAAATTCCTTATGGGTTTCAAGGTGTTCCTCTAATTATTAACAGTTTAAGTGATTGATCATTCAAAGAGAAGTAGCTCACTCAATTTTTTTTGCATTTTTAGAAGAAAAAGGAAAACGCATAGCGAGATTTGTGTCTGAAATACTACCTATCGATACACTCGGGTAAGCTTAAAACAAACAGCATGAAATCTGGGAGAAAACTGCACAAAGAAATCATCAAAAATTGCAAAAGGGCAAGCGAGATAATTGTCTTTTTAACATAGCTGCATCTCGAACTTTTGCTTGCATTGTATTATTTGGTCTGTCGAATAGGAGCTGCGCTATTTCCATTTAGCAACAAATGAATGAACGAAATCAGTTCCTCCAAGGATAAAAACAGCTACTTGAAATTGATGCGTAAATAGATAGTAAATAAATAGACGGAAAATGAAAGGCATTTAATAAAAATCTGAAGAGAGTTTTTACAGTATGTGTCTAATATCAACTTATCCAACTAACAAGTCGATTCAAATTTAGCAGGCGCATGGGCTAAGGCTTCAAAAGAAAGTACACGAATAAATCTGGAAAGCTAAAGTAGTACTACATTTACTATGAAGAGCACAACATGAGTCATAAAAATATTTATGTTGTTGTCCACAGATTCCCAAAGTGTGGATTATCTTGATCAATCTATGTTGTTGTAAACAGTCCGACCTTTTTATAACAATCACCTCTCATAATAGCTTTTTATTATAACTATCAAGTTTTCTGTGGAACCGATTGTTTATGTTTCTCCTTCTGAAGTCTGAATAGTAAAGTCTATTCGATTCTTCAATCACTCCTTCAAAATCTCAATACTAATACTAACTGCCCTGCCTCTTATATAAGGATCCCAATTTTAACAAAAAGTATAAGAGAGGCTAATTCTATGATTTTGCAAGTTAAACAACAATTGCTGATTGGAAAAACAGAATCTATGCGCATGGCGGATTCGTAAAAAGTAACTTATTTTAAGGATCTGAGATGGGTGTGCCCACACTTTTGAAGAGTCCGAGCAATATATATTTTCGATTATTTTCAAGGGAACTATAAATATCAAGAAACCTCTGAGCTGGAGGTTTGAAGAAAGACATTCATGATCATATTAGAAATATTATTGTGGTGAATTTTGTAATTATTTCTAGCCAAACCAAAAAGGAACAACCTTTTGTCCCTACAACTACGAAAAAAAAGTAAAGTATATCAAAAATCAGACCTAGGTTGAAAATAAGAAATTAGAATGTTTATTCATCCTACATAGCCAAACTACAAAGCTTTATTAATATGTTCAAGAATTTATCAATCCCATAGAATCCGCAAAAGATATAACACCTGGATCTAACTCAACCCAACAGGTTAGCTCAATCGGAGAATTGTTCAAGTACATACCATCACTTAACCCAACAGCAAGAAGGAAAACTACAAACCCAAATATAATCGGCAAATTTTTCAATGCATTCTCACTAAGAAATATCCAAACTTTGTCATCAAATCTTCTCAAACACGGAAAGTAGCTACCCTTGACTACACTAACATGAATAAAACAAATAAAGAAACAGATAAAAAGGGTAAAATAATGAAATACGAAACATACCCAAATTTGGTGTAAGCCACAAAGGAATTACAAAAGAATTGCAAAGGAGAATTAGGGAATCAAAATCAAAGAAGCTAGAACACACAATAACATTTTGGGGAGGAATTTCTACAAAACGCCACTGAAAAGTATGCTCACCTGTGATCGTAAACTTCACTAAATTGCAAAGCTAAGAACAAGAGGAAAGGAGGGGAGAACAGACAGTCGGAGATGGAGGTGTTTGGCGGTCGGCATACTTTGCAGATGGCGTCAAGATTGATGGATGCTCACCTGAGATAGAACGGAGGTGTAAACTCCACCATAGTGCAAATTTGAGAACAGGAGAAGAGGACAGAGCAAAACGTTTGGAGATGGAGGCCTTTAGCAGTGGGCGGTGGCATTAGGAATCATGGAGGAAAGATAAGGGATCAAGTGTAAGGGGAAGCGTAGAATGACAAAAATAACCCTTAAATTCAGTGTATTTTCAACTAAGCACACGTGTTGACAGGGAGGAGTGTGCTTATTCTCCTTTCTTATATAGTAATATATATATATATATATTATTTTATTAAATTTAATCCATTAAGCTGTCTACTTGATTTTGCTGCTAGAATCTTCTATTTTTAATTTGTTTTAACTCCATACTTCTTTATCTTCACACCAATTTAATCCTACAAATAAAATAAACTATTTAGCACAATCCATAAAATTTATGTTCAAAACGGACAAATACAAATAATAAATGTGGGGTAAATAATGATTAAATATGTCTATTTTTAGCCTCACATCATCTACTAATGAAGCAAGGTTATGTATTTCCCTATCCTAGATACAAATCAACCCTAACTCTAGAGAAGATCATGTTCCTTTTGTTTCACGTTCTATCCTCTTATTCCTCTCACGAGTTCAATTCGGACAGTGAGTTTATTTCAATGGTGGCCAGTCACAAAATACTAAATTAAGAACAAAAGTATGATTCATACAATAACCAAACTCAATCCATTAAAGTCAATTAAAATACAATCATCTTGTAGCCACAGCCCTAAAACTAGGGAATTTAGCCACTCATAATGTGAATCTCAATCTTAAAATGTTCAATAAGCATAAGAGAAATCGATTGAAGTCAAGATTAGGAATGAACCCTAAAAATAGATGAAATAGCTCTCCAAGTCGTCATTCTCCAAAAACAAGAAAAACAATGAATAAAATAATAAAATTTGAGTCTATTTATAATCTGGGGAAATCAGCTAATAATTGGGATGTAAGTCCACGATGCGGAGACACCTTGCACTTTTAGCTTCTGTTAAATTCCTCCTCTCTGCGATGCGGAGAGGATATGCAGTCTTCTGCGTCAACTCATACATGGGGAGGAATAATAAAATCCCTCTCCGCGATACACCCCAGTGCATTATTTTCATTTTGACTTCCACTTCTATTTAGCACTTTATCATTTATGCTTTCTTGCTTGGACCCATCCTTCACTTCACGTACTGCCTTTTTTGTGCCTTTTTCTTTTTATTCCCAACCTACAATCACTAATCACATTAGTTAGTCATAATGAAATAATATGACTCAAATCTTATACATAACTAACACATTTGTCCTCAAACTCTGCTGAATCATGGGTGTTATTTGGCTCCTAGGCATATAAATACGCCCAAGATCACCACCCCACACTTAAAGCTTTGCTTGTCCTCGAACAATTCACCATCCTATTACCTAGACCTAGACTCACTAACAATAGCATTTGTGCTTTCGCTACTTACTTTCAGGAAACCTTTATCAAGCCAAAATAAACATGTTTTCATTCACACTTGGCCTTGGCCATCATATAAACACCACACGACTTCAAGTATTGACTCAACAACTTTTAGCAACTTTACACATTAAAACTCCATACCAGCCATCATATGTCACCTATATTTCATTAAATAAGTGCCCCTTATGCAAAGGAAGTAGTCCACAACTCACTCAAAATATTTATTATACGCCTGGACTTATAATTAAGACTCAAACCTCACACTCGCATTGAAAATTCTCATGTATGCACAAAGAACCATAGGCTTTCTCATTATGTATATCTCCATTAATTAAGCATGCTTGGCAAAGAACCAAGTAGGACTTTCACGGGTTGTAATATAGGCTAGGGCACGGGTAGAAAAGATACATAGTAGTGACTTACACTTCTCTAAGGTAGTGACTTACACTTCTCTAAGCACTGTGTACATTGTAGACTTCATCACCTCTTTATTTCCTTTTTCTTTATTTTTCATCTCTCTCTTTAACAGTCCTATCACAAGTGACTCACATTATTTCATGAATCCCCCCTAGATCTTTATTCCTGATACCAATATTTTTTTATATAGGGGGCTCATTCTTTCAATGAGGGATTTTTCATCACCTTGCAACTATCATTGGTCACCTTTTTCTACTTAAACCATCTATTGACTTTCAATCCTACTAATTCAAAGTAGTCCATGCTATAGTGCTTAGGCAAGCAGGATGTAAACAACTAGGGATTCAATAAAATTATTCAGGTAAAGATGTGGCTTCCAAAAAAAGGTTGCAGGCTCAAAGGGGCTACTAGTGATAATATATATGATAAGGCTAAAAATTTTTGAACATATCAAAGGAAGCCTATTAGCATTTCCTAAACAAAGCAACACTTTCGATTTCGCTTCAATAACAAGCAGGGCAAGTTCTAGACTGAGATACAATTCATGGAATACACAATGTCTCACCACACATGACACAAGTTCAACTCAAGTAGGCATTATCATCAAGCATAGCACTCAGTTCATGTAAAAGTTCAAATTAAGCTTAGGTTGCAATATTTAGAATCAAATACAAGAGTTCACGGGCATCCACATATATTTATCAACATGCTTTCATACAAGATTTCCCTTTTAGAATTTAAGCTTCAGCACAAACACCATCCCTAAGACTCAATGACGAAACTTACCTTTAAGATGGCTGTCATCCAGCTATCATAGGACAATGTGACTCAACTGCGACGACTGACTCAATCCTAAGAAGAAAAAAATATTTTTTTATTTTGTACGGTTCAAAGGGACTATCCTTGGTCAAAGAACCAAAAACAAACTCCAAGGAACCTAAAATAAAAGATAAAATAAAAAAGCTACTATTGTTCAAAACTACTATATACATCAGAGATGAATTTGCACCCCACCTCACACTAAAATATCAAGCACTGTCCCCGGTGCTACAAAACATAAAAATTATCAAGTATAGAGGTAAGGTGAATCACTCACTGATCAATCCTCCATGTCATCTCTGCCCTCAGCCTCCTTTACGGCCTGCAGTGGGTCCACATCCTCTGTGTCGGAGTCAGAATCAAAATCAGATCCAGTTTGCAACCTATCCTCATCCATGGGTACATCATCATCAACGGGCTCAAAAAACTCTGGCCCAATGCCCAATATTGCCCTGGCGTGCACGTTCAGGGGGTACTTCCTCTCCACCTCTTCAAGTTGGTCCACAGTGGAAGCCCTACACCCATTTACATGCCTCAGCATCTGTAGCTCATACATGTGGGCCAAAATAAACTTATTCCGTCGGTGCCACTCCACAATGGTGAGAGTAGGGCCAAACTCATTGTCAAGCTCTTTCGTCTTAGTCACATCCACTGGTGCCGGAAATAGTGGTGCCATATAATCCAATCCTTCTTTTGGCACACCTGAAGAATGACACAAACGTGTGATAAGACCACCAAATGCATACATGTGCCCTTTGTGCACCCGGACCTTCCTCATGGCGGACTTCAAGACTGCGCCAATGTTAAGTTCAGTGTTGGTCATCAAAGCATACACCAAGAACACTTTATCACGAGTGATGTCTGTATAGTGCAACCCAGGAATCAAGCAATTCATAATGATCTTCAACCACACCCAAGCCTCTCGAATAATATGGGCATATGGAAGGGATTGGTGAAACCTCTTCGAGCTGTGCTTGGACCACCAACCCATTGACTAAGGACCACAGAGAGTGTGTCTAATGGCCTGGTAAGGTAAGCGAATGTTCAATCCCATCAAAACCAAGGGATCCGTGTCAGCTGCGGTGCCCACAATATCATTTAATACTGTTGGAGTGAGAGTCACATACACTCTCTTCTCCCTCATAAAGTGCAATCTTGACTCAATTGCCCAGTTGGCATAGAACTTGTGCACTATGTGCAAATTGCACTCAGCAGGCTCGACAAAAATAAACTCCATGTGGATCTCTTGGATACGCCTCATAATCCGGGGAAACTCCTTGGCCAAACTATACCTCTCAATGCACACGTCAGAGAATTAATGAGCATGTGTGTGCTTCTTCCAGCAAACTTTGCCTTCTTTAGCTACTGTCTTCAATCCAAATGGGTGTGTCTTCCTACGTGTACTGGCGGCTTGAGAGGAACATTACTCCCACTTCTAACTCGCTTCCTTTAGCTTGAGGATGCTACCTCCTTACTGGGTTTATGATTTCTGAACATATTAACTTGCAAAGACAATAATCATACCATCCTAGTTTAGTCTACAAGACCATACGCAGTAATCAAGAGGTGTGGGTAGTAAGCGAAACACCCCACACTTACTCATATGTACTACTCATGCTAAGCAATTAGGTACTCAGACTTCCTAACATTAACATCAATACAAGGTGAGTAGCACACTTTTGCCTATTCGGCACTTCAAGTTCATACCCAAACATTGTTTTCTCTATCACTACAATCAACGCACCAATGACACCTTACTAAACATACAAAAACTTCACAACAATACCCAACACCACATGTTCGATCATGCATATAGCCAAAATGCACCATACCCAAAGCTAACGACCAAGAAGAAATTTCTTACCCTGCACATTTATTCAAACACAAAACCCAGAAGAAAGTACACAATAATCTACCCAGCATCATTCCCCACATATGGTACCACAATGGGCCTTCAAAACAAAAGTAACAACTAGAGAGAACATACCTTGGTAGCTGCGATGAGGAGGAAAATTGGGAGAGAAGAGACTGTAAGTCACTCTGAGTTATGCCTTGGAGTCGTGAATCGTGCTTAGGGAGAGAAGGAAAGAGTTAAATTGAGGGGTTGAGGGAAAAGACTGGGGGATTAGAGTTAATTTAGGGGTTAAAAGAGGGATTGGGTCAGTTTTCTTAAAGGGTAAACAGGTAAAAATAATCTATTTAATGAAAAGTGAAAATAAAACATACCTTCTTCGCAATGCGAATTCGTCACGGAGTCCACTGGTTCACGTTGAAAAAATAATTTTCAACGAAATCAAAAATCGGAGCCAACTCTGCGACGTGCTCCTGTCAAGTTCCTCCTTTATTTTTGTCAAGAATTTTGATTCTCGTCGAAATCAAAATAAGACTCCCACTCCGCAATGCACTCCTGTTATGGAGTCCACTGTTAATACTCAGAGATTAATTCCCAGCGAGATCAAATCCATATGGTGCCTCCGCGACGTGGCTCCAATACGGTGCCCTGTTCCCTGCAACTTTGAAGAACAACACCCATTAAACCTGAACCCGATGGGTTGCCTCCCATGAAGCACCTTATTTTTTGTCTTGGCATGACTCAACTTTTTGTATTATCTCTATTTTTCTATTTTTTTATATCCTAGCTATTACAATGAAAAATGAAAATTAACTGAGTCCTAGGAATGAAAACAGAGGAAACAAAACAAAATTGCTATATAATACATGAGGTCACGGGTTGCCTCCCGTGTAGCGCATGGTTTAATATCGCGGCTCGACCCAACTCATGACTCACTCATCATTCAATTCGAGCATTTCTTGCTCGCGATCCATATCATTTCCGAAGTAGTGTTTGAATCTTTGTCCATTCACTAGAAACGTGGAGTTCTTATCCTTATTCTTTATCTCCACAGCCCCATGTTGAGTCATTCTCACCACTTCAAATGGTCCACTCCACTTTGACCAAAGTTTTTCAAGGAATAACTTCAGTCACAAGTTAAACAACAACACCAACTGGCCCGGCTAGAAGGTACATCGTATAATATGCTTGTCATGCCACTTTTTTATCTTCTCTTTATATAACTTGGCATTTTCATAAGCGTGGAGCCAGGATTCCTCAAGCTCATGCAATTGAGCTATTGTTCTTTTGCTAGCCAACTCAGAATCAAGATTCAACTTTTTTATGGCTCAATACACCTGGTTCTCCAATTCCATTGGAAGATGGCATGCTTCACCGAACACCCTTCGATATAGAGAAGTCTCAATTGGAATCTTATATACTATTCTGTATGCCCACAATGCATCATCTAACTTGTCAGCCCATTCCTTTTGTTGTGCATTCACGGTCTTTTGTAAGATCTGCTTAACCTCACGATTTGACACCTCTACTTGACCGCTAGTTTACGGATCATAGGTCATAGCTACCTTGTGTCGCACTCTATACTTAGCCAATAGATTTAACACTAAATAATTTATAAAGTGCTTGCCACCCGCTGATTAGAGCTCTTGGAGTTCTGAACCTGGTGAATATGTGTTTCTTTATGAAGTTCACCACGACCTTTGAATAATTGGTGGGCAAGGCGACAGCCTCAACCCACTTAGACACATAGTCCATAGCTACCAAGATGTACTGGTTCCCTCTGGATGTAGGAAAAAGGCCCATTAAGTCTATCCCCCATAAATCAAATATCTCAACCTCAAGAATGTTGTTCAATGGCATCTCATGCCGTCTTCATATGGTTCCCATTCTCTGACATTGATCACAACCCGTCACAAAAAGTGCAGTATCTTTAAATAAAGTTGGCCAAAAGAATTGCAATACCTTATGTGTTGTACGCTCTCCTCCATGGTTCCCTCCATATGGTGAAGAGTGACGACTCTCCAACACTTGCATCACCTCATTTTCAGCTATACATGTTTGCACTACTTGGTCCGGTCCTTGTTTGAATAAGAATGGCTCATACCATATGTAAAATCTTCCCTTCATTCTTCACATGTGATGAATCCTCCAATCTTGACAAGTGGTCTGCGATTTGATTCTCAGTGCTCTTCCTATCCCTGATTTCCATATCAAATTCTTGAAGTAGCAGGATCCATCTGATAAGCCTTGGTTTTGAGTCCTTCTTATTAAATAGGTACCTGATTGCAGCATGGTGAGTGTAAACAATAACTTTAGTACTTATTGAGTAAGATCTAAACTTGTCGAAGGCAAATACTAATGCAAGCATCTCCTTCTCTGTGACTATGTAATTGGACTGTGTTGCATCAAGAGTCTTGCTAGCGTAGTATATAGAGTGCAACACCTTCTCCTTTCTCTGGCCCAGCACTGCACCCACTGCTATATCACTATCATCGCACATAAGCTCAAAAGGTAGCTCCCACGTAGGAGCAATTAAGATAGGCACTTCTATCAACTTCTTATTTAGCAACTCAAAGGCCTTCAAACAACTTTCATCAAACACAAATTTCACTTCCTTCTCCAACAGACTGCACATAGGTCTCGCAGTCTTGGAGAAATCCTTAATGAACCTCATATAGAACCCATCATGCCCACGGAAACTTACGACTCCCTTCACCGAGATGGAAAGTGGCATCTTTTTAATTACCTCTACCTTAGGTCTATCAACTTCCAATCAGCTTCTTAAGACTTTATGACCCAGCACGATGCCTTCTCTAACAAGAAAATGACACTTCTCCCAATTTAGCACCAGATTTTGTTTCCTCACATCGAGAAAGGACCCTATCAAGATTATGCAAGCATAAATCAAAAGACTCACCGAATATCAAGAAGTCATCCATGAACACTTCCACAAAATCCCCCACCATATCATGAAAGATTCCCATCTTGCATCTCCGGAAAGTGGCTGGTGCGTTACAAAGTCCAAAGGCATGTGCTTAAAAGTATACGTGCCATATGGATAAGTGCATGTAGTCTTCTCTTAATCCTCTGGTGCAATTACAATCTAGTTATATCCGGAGTAACCATCCAGAAAGCAATAATACTCCTGCCCTGCTAGCCTATCTAACATCTAATCAATAAAGGGAACCGGGTAATGATCTCTTCTAGTGGCTTCGTTCAGCTTGCGATAATCCATGCAAATACGTCACCCCGTGACTGTCCTAGTGGGGATCAATTCATTTTTATCATTAGTCACCACAGTCATGCCCCCTTTCTTAGGCAAACATTGCACCGGACTTATTCACTTGCTATCAAATATGGGGTACACCATCCCTGTATCTAGCCACTTTATTACTTCCTTCCTCACCACATCTTTCATGATTGGGTTCAGTCGGCACTAGTGTTGTGCACTAGGCTTGTGGCCTTCCTCCATGTATATCTTATGCATGCACAATGCCGGTCTGATGCCATGAATGTCAGACATCTTCAAGCCAATGGCCGCCTTCATCCTTTTCAAGATCTTCAAAGTTGCTTCAACTTGTAAATCAAACAAATCTGCAGAAAGAATTACACGTAAGGTTTTATCATCTCCCAGAAATGCATACCTCAGATGTGTTGGTAGTGTCTTTAATTCAAGCTTGAGTGCTTCTTCAATTGATGGCTTAGGTGGTGGCCCCAACATCCTATTCAACGGTTCCCAGCTATCTTTAGAGATCCCCAAACTGGACACCTCCAAAAACTGCACCATTTCCTATGCTTCAGCATCGCCATAGATTTCATGGCCCATCAACACTTGTTCTAGTGGATCTCTAGTTATGATATAGTGCACTTTTGCTGCAAGATCTATCACTGTTATTGCTGACAATTCTTCATAAACAGCCGGCAATTTTAGCGCTTTATACACATCAAACACCTCCACTTAGTCATGAGCCCTCATAGTCAGTTGACCAGCTACTACATCAATCATTGTACACCCAGTGGCCAAGAAGGGTCTCCCAAGAATGAAAGGCACATCAGGATCTGGCTCAAAATCCAGCACAACAAAATCAATTGTGAATATAATTGATCCCACTTGGACTAATACATCTTCCCCAACACCTTCCGACCTCGCTATCGAATGATCTGCCAACTATAAAATAATGGTGGTGGGCTTAGGAATACCCAACCCCAGTTTCTTATACAGAGATGTTGGCATCATATTAATTCTCTCTCTTAAACCACACAACCCTTAGGTATGAATGCTTTGCCTTATAGTGATTTGGACCGTAAAACTACCCAGATCTTTCAGCTTAGTGGGCAAGTGATTTTGAATTCTAGAGCTGCACTCTTCAGTGAGTGCCACAGTTTTATACTCCGTCAGCCTCCTCTTGTTCGCTACGATCTCCTTCACATATTTTGCATACCTTGGTATTCCCTGCAAAACATCAACAAGAGGCACATTAATGTGAACTTGCTTGAGAAGAGAAAGAAACTTACCAAAGCATTCATCCTTGCTTTGCTTTTTAAGCTGTTGGGGAAATGGTGGAGGTTGTTTCCCTTTTGTTTGCACTGTTTCATCATGTGTACCCTGTCTGCTCTCATTATTTTTCTTTACCTCCCCTGAGGTTTCACTACTTTTCTTCTTTGGAGCCAATTCCTCCAATTGCAATCCACTACAAATACCTACCACATTCACTTGCCTCGGGTTATGATCAGTATTACCTGGCAAACCTCCTTGAGGACGTGAGTTTTTAGCACTAGCAAATTTCCCAAATTGCTTCTCTAGATTTTGTGTTGCCAATTAATTGTTTCTCAAAAATCAGCAGCTATCTTATCCATGTTCGCATTTGCTCTAGCTTGCTCAGCCATGATTTTCTTCAACATCTCCTCCGTGCTCATATTTCTTTGCTGGCCATTTTGATTATCTCTTGGACCCTATTGTTGATAGACTTGCCCATGACCTTGTGGTCTATATTGATTCTGGCCCTGTACTTGATTTTGATTTCCTCCCCAAGAGAAATTGGGATGGTTCTGCCAGTTAGGATTATAAGTAATACCATAATTTTGATGACCCCCTTCTCGTTATGCGTTACCTAAAAAGTTAATAGCATCTGGTTTGCTCCATAGCTATCTACATCATGATCACCACTTCCACATATCTCACACCATGTTTGTGAATGTTGTACCACATTTACTTGTGCTTGGTGTTGTCCCAATGATAAATTGTTGAAATGGGTATTCATCATGTTCAGCACCACAAGTTTCACACCTCCTCCATTCCACTCAGAATTACCTTGCGAGATTCTATTCAACAGTGTGAATAGTTTAGTATAAGTCTTCTCCAAAGCTTATCCTCCTGCAGCTAAACCAAGTAAAATTTTATTGTTTGGTTCCAAACCCTCAATCAAGGTGTGAATCAACACTTCGTTTGTTTGATGATGGTGCGGACAACTTAATAACAATGATTTAAAACCTATTCCATGCCTAATATAAATTTTCTCCTCCTTCTGCCTGAAACTCAGTATCTCGCTCCTAAGCTTGGCTGTTTTCCCGATGGAAAGAACCTTATGAAAAAGTTTCGAGCAAGATCATCCCACGATGTGATAGAGTTCGTTGGCTCTGATTTCAACCATCTTCTTGCCTCCCCTAACAGAGAGAAAGGGAATAATGTGAGTATCACATAATCAGGGTTTACTCCAGTTGGAGTGTACGTGTCACTGATTTTGAGAAAGTTCTGAATGTGCACTTGAAGGTCCTCATGAGATAACCTAGTAAACTACCCATTAGTGTGCAAAATTTGCACCATGTTGTGCTTCAATTCGAACCTACCACTAGCTAGTGGTTTCTGAATGCTCGACGTGACATTAGTTGTGTGAGGGATTGCCAGATCACGGACTAGTAACTCGGCCATTGCTACAGGTGCAACTGGTTCGACCCTATTTTCTTGTGTCCCTAGTTCACTCCCAACTTGAGGAACAGGGTAAGTTAGTCTTACTTTCCTTCTCTCGTAATGAACAAATCTTTTCGGTTCAGCGAGTGGTTCTACCAGTTCCCGTTCGTCTTCCTGCTTGAAGTTCAAATACAACCTGCATTAACAATAGCTAAGATCAAGTTGTCAACAATTGAACAATAACTTTAGAAATTAGATAAATCAAATACTTCCTAATTCTAAAGTCCCCAGCAGCGGTGCCAAAAATTTGTTGTGTCGCAAACACACGCGCAAGTGCACGCGGTTGTGCAAGTAATAAAGTAGCTATTTTTAAGAGCCGGATGTCGTACCTACAGAGACCTAAGATCAGATTATATTTGATTCTTCCAATAACTAAAACTTAATGCAAGTGTTTTCTCAAAGAGTGATTTGTTATTCTTAATGATCAATTATCTAAATAATAAAGTAAACTACTACGATTCAATTTCAACTTAGAGTTAAAACAATGACTTAGGAAATTCAAGGGCTGCAACCTGCTATGGATTCATGCATATTATCTCTTTTAATGAATGTCAATCGATTATCGAATCACTAATTACAGGGTTAAATGTATGATCATGGTCTCCCGACCTCTAATCGCCTATTATAATTGGAAGCCTAACTACATTTTTGAGCGGGGATAGACTGAACCAATTATAGAGCATTATGTTTTCATCCTGTCTACCCCAAGAAAGATTTCTAGGTATATCCCTATCCTAGATACAAATCAACCCTAACTCTAGAGAAGATCATGCTCCTTTTATCCCATGTTCTATCCTTTTATTCCTCTCTCGAGTTTAATTCGGAGAATGAATTTATTTCAATGGTGGCCAGTCACGATATACTAAATTAAGAACGGAGGAAAATAAAAAAGTTGCTTCCGTTAAGGTTCTTTGGAGGAATCAGTTAGTTGAGGGTGCTATTTTGGAGGCCGAGGCCGATATGATGTCCCTTTATCCTCATCTCTTTCCCTCCGTCCCTACTCTAGCATGAGGTATTTACTTATGTAATTGATGAAAATTTGCTTGATTCTAGTTTATTGCATGATTCTAAGATGAATTGACATGTACCCATACTAGATCATGATTTATGAACATACGAATAGCTTGCATAAGAGATGCATGTATATGAATAGCTTGCATAAGAGATGCATGTTTCATGAGAATTATGCTTATAATTGCTAGGGTGCATATAGATGATGGCATCCATGAGTTGTGAAAAGGTTTTCTTCACAATAAGCAAAGAATATGAATATGAAAGGTTTTCTCACATAAATTAGGGTTCATATGGTTGAAAGGCTTTCTCACCTATGAATCAATTAGGAGCTATTCTAAAGACGTAAGCTTGGGAAAGCCCATTGTAGTTGAAACGTCTTGATGTGATCTTAGCTTGGATTTGGTAACCCTAGATGCACCTCTTCCTTGGTTAAAATATGAATAAGCTTAATTGACTATTCCTTGGGATTTTACTTAGCACCGAGCGGGCTTTTGGGAGGAAGGTTTCCATTTAGCGTCCGTGGACCTTTAGTAGCAATCCCTAAATCCCATAACTACGTGCCTTGTAGGTTTTGTCTTAGATAGACACATAGCTAGTGGATCCACATAAGCTACATATTTATGGTCCTTACCTTGGCAAGTGGGACATCCTTTCTAGTTGTGTGGGGTAGACATCACTCCCCTTTTTAGTGTGGGGCAGACACTGGATTTCATGTTATAGCTCGCATGGTCTATGTCGGTTAAACGGAAAAATCCAATAACAAAGAACTAGGGTACTAGAAGTATCTCACAAGACTTATGATATGACTAGCTTGCATTGACCATGTTTACGCATTGAGTTTCTAACCCTTTTATAACATGATTTAGTTGGTCATTGCATGATCATGATGATATCTCACTAGCATGATTTCCTATATGAAAGCATCTCATTAACATGACTTATGTTATTATATGCATCTGCTTCATACATAGTACATTCCATTTACTAATGCATACTTGTGCCTACATTCTTTTATAATGTAGGGTCAGACAGTCATCCTTCACACTCTCATGGTTAGGTTCTTTCAGAGTTCAAGCTATCAGCCTTGGTGAGTCCTCATGCTCGGGGACTAAGAGACTTTATTGCTTTTCTTTACTTTAAATTCTAGACTTGTATATGATGTACGAGTTACGTCCCGATCATTCTATTGTATTAGATGGCTTTTGAGACATAGTAAAGATTTCCGCTTGTAATCTCTTACTTTTATGAAATTGCCTATTATTTTCCTCATTTTAGTCCTTTCCTTATGTATATGTATGCTATGTGGCTTGTGTGGGGTCCCTCGGGATGCTATGCGCCATGTCACACCTAGGGGGTACTTTTGGTCATGACACTAAGACCCTATCCCAGAACTTAGCAGTAATGGGATTGAAGGTAGGATCAAACCTCAACTATGCAGAAGCATAAATAAAGGAACAGATAAAGGAAAGGCGGAAGCGAAACATCTATATACCATAACAATACCTCCCAAAACCTGAAGTCACACGTACAGAACTACTAAATGAGTACAAGTCCCAAAAGTAGACCACAGAAGGAGACAGGTAATCCAGAACGCCATGTGCTCACCCTCATCTCCGGAACAGACCGCGGCAGGCTCGAACTCAATGTTGATAAATGGTGCTCGGACCTGCATCACGAAAACAGATGCAGAGTGTAGCATGAGTACCAATACAATATGTACCCAGTAGACATCATAGGCCAACTGAGCAAGAAAGGTAAAAACAGACTAATAGGATAAAATCTACAATAATAGAGTCAAGCAAAAATGAAACAAAGCACACGAGCACACCAGAAGTAAAACTAAGTACAACTAATCTAAACCTAACTGGACCCACATAAGCTGAGAAGGTACACTCGTGTACAAGTTCAAATAAAACTCGAATGGACCCCTATACGCCCGACAGGTACACAGAAGAGCTGTTCGACGGAAACGAAGGAAGACCCAAGCCACAAATCGAATCCACAAACCAACTCAACAGAACCAATCATCCAATTAAAGCCCGGTCACAAGTCTGATTTCAAGTCGGGCCGCCGGCCAGACAGAAACTCCCAGGGGCCCTACCCAGCCAGTAGAGTGCTAAGGCACGACGACTCCAGTAACCCCTACCCTGAAATGGAACAACTAGCAAATCCTAAGCCTTAATACTCCGCTGCCCAATTATCCAACACTCCCGGGGGTCCTACCCAAGCCAGTAGAGTGCGCCAGTACTCCCAGGTGCCCTACCCAAGCCAGTAGCGTACGCTGGACAACCTAAGTATCTCATATCCAATCGCCCATTTCGCTAATACTCCCGAGGGCCCTACCTAGACAAGTAGAGTACACAGAGCCATCCAAATAACTCCAAACATCAAGCCAAGGTGGATCGCCGTCCACTACCAACCATAGTATCGCCGAACTGATCTCGAAACATCCGAAAGCTGAGGAAAACCAACATGCCTCCGATGATACATCGACACCATAGAAATGGGGAGAGAAGTTAGAAAAGGTTACCACCCGAAGCCCAACCGACATCAACTATCAGATCCAAGTCTTCTATGTCAGTCTACAAGGACCTAGTCATCCGAATCAACGTCGGATACATACCACAGTCAAACAGGTGCATGGGCCTAAGTTAATACTACTATATCCTTAACTAAGGCCAAAGATAAGCTCCACTACACTAAGCAGCCAACCAGACAATCCGTATACAGAAACATATGAACAGTCCAACAGATAATCATAAAATACCGATAAGCAACTCCACCACTTACATGGTACTAGCCACAAAATTATCCCAAAAATCAACCCTAAAGCATGGTTTCTGAGAATAAGAGAAGAAATACTAGAGCCCCACCCCAGATTCACACAAATCAGCAAGTATTCACACATTCCAGCTCAATCTAAAGGAAAGGAAGCCGTAGCCTACCAAAAGGTCAACCGAGCGCGCTACAAATCACTCTACCGGAGCTTTTCCCTTCCGAACGGCCTCAGAATGCTACCACGCTATAAAAACAGAATCACAGGGTAAGTACGGTCGTTTAGACACTAAGATCATCAAAATTGGAGACAGACCAATTTTGGATTCAAAATTGGGAAACATGGGACCCGCTTCGGAATTGACTCTGTGAAGAGGTCCTAAATCCTCCTCCGAGCCTGTGTTCCAAAATGGAACACACCTCGGGTTCAGATCAGCTCCATGCAATCAAAACAAGAAATACAAAACTTTACACAATTAGCATAGGATAGCAACTTACGCCTCGAATTCATGGAAATCGAGGACCACCCAACACAAACAGATCAACAGACCACGAAGCCAACGAGATTCCAAGCACGTGTGACTTCGAATCATCGGAAATTGACTTAAGATAAGGGAGATATGAATTTTCCAACATTCCATCCAAATGAGCCTCGACCTCACTTTTATAAGCACTGCCAGTTGCTGACCTCCGCGAACGCGGCCATGGCCCCGCGAACGCGGAAGGAAAATAATAAACACTCCGCGAACGTGAAGGGAAAGGACCCACACCTCTGTTAACATGGAACACTATCCGTGAACGCGGAGAGGAAGACTCCCCAGACCTCCTAGACCTCCGCGAACAAAGGGCCCTATCCGCGAACGCGGAGAAGGAGATCTCAAACCTTCGCAAATGCGGAGAAGACAGGTCCACACCTCCGTGAACGTGGAGCCAATTCCGTGAATGCGGAGAAGGAATGGGTCTGCAACATCAGCTGTGCACTAGTTGAGTTTTGGGCATTCCCAAGACTCCGACGGGGTGCTCCGGATTTGTTTGGAACACCGTGCACGCAAACGAGATATGCTACCTCATCAACTTCGACATTTCAGACTCAATGGTACAGCCGAAATTTCCATACAAGGTCATTTCAACAAAAAGTGGGTCCCACACCCAAAGCGCCAATTTAGCCAACTTCTAACGAGCGCCTTGGAATTAGATCAAAAGCCTCGGGAAGCGCACGAAGGGTCATTCTAGACCAAAATTTTTATTTTAAAACTAACCGCACTAACGAAATTATCATTCGAGTGCGTTTACCAAGAAAGTTGACCAAAGTCAACTTTAAGCAAAATTTCGAAGGCTAAAGAGCCAAATGGCCCCAAAATCATACCGGAACCCCCGAGACTTTGGCCAACCATGCTTCTTGCCTAATTTGGTTGCTCTGGAGCTGATAGAACCATTAGAATCCCTTCTGAGGTCGGTTACCTGAGGTTATAACCGAAATCAACTTTTCAGGCTTAAAATGCGCCAAAATAGGAAAACAGGCACAAAATCCAAACAAACGACCAGACAACCAAACCTATAGTGCCAGCAAGTCATAAATGACTTGGAGTCACTACAGGAATGCTCTAAACTACAGGAAGAAGGCACAAACACACAAGTGACATGAAGGGTCATTACACAAACTCGGCGAAATCATGGGTGTTATTTGGCTCCTAGGCATATAAATACGCCTAAGATTAGCTACAATCATTAACCAATGACTACCTTCTAATGACAGTTAAATTCCTTACTGATAATTTCCCAGGAAGCTTGGACATTTAACCCCAAAAACAACCATAAAATTTCCCACTAAATATGGATTTCTTAATCTCATTATTGTAACCAACAATTCATATTATAACCCATTAATTAGAAAGGAAGTAATCACTTGCAGCAACATCAAATTGAAACTATTACCTAGATGATGTGCTCCTATGCGACAGCACATGTATGTTTTCCACGGACCTTTTCTTTTTCTTTTCTTTTTCCCTCTAAAAGTAATTATAAGGTGCTAACTCACATTATTTTATTTTCACACATGAGTCAAGTGATATTGGGTATTAAATAAATTATGGACTTGACCCATTAATCACCAACTAAATAAATCAATTATTAAAAAATACCCGTAAATTAAATAACCGTAGTTATCGAATAGTTCAAAATTCTTAAACTAACTTTACCGACTGATTAGAAAGCACTCAGAGCAACTATCCAAAGAGGTAAAAATGGTAATTTTTATGAAAATTTCCGAAAATGACCTTTCAGGTGATTACATTAATAATTTAATTACTAAAAAATACCCGTCAATTAAATAACCGTAGTTATCGAATAGTTCAAAATTTTCAAACCAACTTCACTGACTGATTAGAAATGACTCAGGGCAACTATCAAGAGGGGTAAAATGGTAATTTTTATAAATTTCCAAAAGTGACCTTTCAAGTCATTACACTATCCACCACTAAAAATCATGTTCATCCTCGAACATAAGGAAAAGAAGAAAGAATAACCAACGTTACCAAAAGCCTGAGGTATGATCTTCCAGAGTCGGTGTTTATCTCTCCAAGTGAGCTCCTCCTTAAGACCATTCTGTCAAGATCAACCACAAAGTACTGAACTTTCAAATCAAAATTTGGCAGATCTATAAATCAGGAGTGATTATAAAGTCATGGACTAACCCATGAACCCATATGACCCAAAGCCCTCAGGACCATAACACACCCATCAAGATGAATCTTTTCTCCCAAAATCACGATAAAATCCTGAATCAATACTGGCTACAGCCAGAAGTGAACCTGAACCAACCACCACACACTTATAATGCACAAACCATTGCAAATTTTATCAAGATTCCATTCTCACACATAATATTCCCACGAGCATAAGTTATAAAAATCTGACCTTTAGACATCGGGTACTCATCAAGGGAGGATCAAGCTTATCTAACCTAAAGAAGGAAATGATCGAGTAACAACCTAGCAAGCGATGCACCATAGGATGCAGAACCTCTAACAACACTGTCTGACAACTGTAACTCTTCACGAAAGTACTTCTACAAGATCTTCTAAGTAAGGTCGTGCATATAGAATCATTGTATACTTCGTGGCTATAATCTTCATGGATTTGTCGATGGTAGTCATCCTTGCCCAGCATCCCATATCTCAGTTGCCAAAGCTACAGGTGAAGAATCTTTTGCTTCAACTATTAACCCTAATTATACACTATGGATCCAACAAGGTCAATTGATCTTGAGTCTACTCATATCTTCTCTATAAGAAGAAACACTGCCCATTGTCATTGGAATAAACACTTCAAAGATGGTTTGGGACACACTTGAGGCAGCGTTGTCTTCTTCCTCTAACACATGGATAATTTTCCTTCAACTTCATAACTTGAAGCAAGGTGATCTTACTCTCAATCAATATCTACACAAGGCAAAACTGATTTTAGATGAGTTAATGGCTACTGGACAACCTTTATGTCCCTAGACCAAAACATATATATATATATATATATATTCAAAGGTCTGCGTTAAGAATTTAAAGATATTGTCACCACCTTATCAGCACGCCCCCAACCAGTTACTTTTATCAAATTGCATAGGTTTCTCCTGAACCACGAGTTCATTAATTGCTCATCGCTTTCCAACCTCTCAATTTCTAGTACTACGCAACAACCTGCACATTTAGTCAAACATCGCTCAGCAAACTTGACCCATAATGTAACACCTCAGAATTTGGAATGTCAAAAGAAAAGGGAAAATGCTGATTTTTGTACTAAGGCAGCTTCTACGAGTCCAATCTACTGACTATAGGAAGTGCTATGGGCCATAGGAAGTGAATTTTATAACCTAGAGTTGAGTTTTGAAATATTAAGCTTCTGAAGTTTGACCTACGAGTGAATAGGACGAGCTTTAGAAAGTTTGTTGAGTCGTAGGATAGTCTCGTAGAAAGGGTTAAAACTTAGTAAAATTCTAAACTAAAAATTGAGTTCTATAAATGGGGTCTATGGGCCATAGGAATTCAGACGGGCCGTAGAAAGGTCTCGTGGGAAGTAAGGTGAAATTTGGGTTTCTTAAGTTGGTTCTACGGTTGACCACTACGGATTGTAGGTCACAACCGTAGGACTGGTCGGTAGTTTTAAGTCAGGGTTATTGGGGACTTTTCCTACCCTTCTAATTCTTAAACTACATCATTTGGCCTAAAACAGAGATCCTATAACTGATTTTACACCTAAGAAACTATCTATTCCCTTTCATTCCCCAAAATCCCGAAAATTTCGTCTTAAGTTTTTCTCCCCAAGGCTCACAAGGGATTCTAGGGTTCTTCCATTTTTCAAGTCTCCAATTCCTCCATTGTTTTGGGCTTCAAGATAACGGTATGTAGGGCTTTATCAATGGATTCCATTCACCCATTGAGTCTCAAGGTTTCTTTAATCTCCAAGTCAAATTTCAATCAAATTGATCAGGTTTTCATTCAATTCTTTATGGGTTCTAATGATGTTGATTCAATTGTTCAATTTTGATCTTATTATGATTATTTTGACTCAATTATACGTTTTCCAATTGTTTGCACATTAATCTATGCACTAATCGTGATTTTGACTATGAAACCTAAAAAGACATGAATTTATGAAGAAGCTTGGATCTATGAATGATGTTTTCATGAAATTTTATGCATGATTTATGAAAAGGAATGTTTTATGATCTAGGTTGCTTTAAGATAAGCATCAATGAAATATTGAAAGGGCTTTCTCACATATTAAGGAATCATGGTTTGGTGAAAGGTTTTCTCACACGTTCTTGATTAAAGATTTAGTGAGCTACTCTATGATATTTTAAGCTTAGATTAGTATTTGAATTGTGCTTTTCCATGTATGATGATATGTTTATAAAAATGACTATTTCGTTGGAATTTAACTTTGCACTGAGAGAACTTAGAGGTGGAGGCTTAAATAGGGTAGTCTCTAGTAGCAAGCTCTAGTTCCAAACTACGTGTCTCAGTAGGATTGCCTTGAATGACCTAGCTAGTGGGTCCACAAATAGCATATGATATGATACGGAGTTCTACTTTGGCAAGTAGACTCCCTTCTCGATGTGGGAGTTACATCGGATTCCATGTTATAGCTCATATGGTCTATTATCAATTAAAGCTAATATCCCACAAAATGAACTAAGTTACCTTCAAAGGTTTTATGAAACTTTTCTTATGTTTTAAGATGTATTGACCATGTTCATTATTTACGATTCTTCTTTAAATGATTTCTATGATGTTTAGCTTGGTCATGCATATCATGTTTTTCAATTATGTCCTCTTATGATCGTGTTTTCATGTTTTATGCATACATCTCATACTTAGTACATTCCATTTACTAATTCATAGTTGTGCCTACATTGTTTCACTAATGTAGGGTCCGACGATCTCTCTCTCCCATTCGTGGCTAGTTTCTTGATCACTTGAAGTTAGAAGAGTTGGTGAGTCCCCATGTTTCGAGGACCAAGTCACATTTACTTTGCTTTCGTATGTCTTTAGTGTTTGGATGTTATACGTGGAGTACGGGTTACTTCCCAACCACTTCTTGAGATGTTTAGAATGGCTTGTCGAGACTATGATTAGACTTCCACTTTATGTCAATCTCTTTTTAGTATGAGACGTTCTTCTTAAATTCCCATCTTTTCTATTATATTGTGTTGTATTCATGTCAATGGCTTGTGGATGGCCTCTTGGGGTCTTATACGCCATGTCAAATCTAGGGTGTACTTTGGTTCGTGACGCATAAGAATACACAATCTGATCATTCCTACAATAACAATACTAACCTAGGTCATGGAAGGTCTAGTCGAGATCGTGGTGGCAGAGATGGTTGCTTTAATTCCAAAAATTATTCGATCTATAGTCAACCTTGTCAATCCACTGACTAGCGACAAAAGTGTCAAATTTGTAATGGACATAAACACTGCCCCAAATTTTTTCCAATGTTACAGCCAAAATACGAATCCAGTAGCTTATCTATCACATTCAACTCCAATATCAGCATCTCAACAATGGTTCCCTGACACTGGAGCAAAGCACACAACAGCCTCGATCTCCCACATTTCACCAAATTGAGGATTATAAAGGATCTGATCAGGTTCATGTTGGTAATGGTAATGGCATCCCCATTCATCACACTGTAATGCCACTCTTCCCTCCTCCTCTCGTCCCTTTCATCTAAATAATATTCTTCATGTTCCCTCTATCACTAAACATTTTACTCTCCGTCCAATGTTTTGCTCGTGATAATAATGTTTTCTTTGAATTTCATCCCTACCATTTTGTTGTGAAGGATCAAGATTCCAAGATACCAGTTCTTTAAGGCAAGAGTGATGGGGGACTCTACACTCTCCAGCCATTTTCTACTTCCAAGTCTGCTTCACCCTCGATTCTTTATTCTATCAAGGCATCTCCATCTTGTTGGCACCTTCATCTAGGACATCCTCATGAACAAATACTTCATCAAGTTATTAGGACACATAAATTGCCTTGTAGTAGTTCTAGTTTTCATTCTATTTGTTGTTCTTGTCAACTCGGCAAGTCACAAATATTGTCTTTACTTTTGAGCATTAATAAAAGTTATTCTATTTTACAATTGTTATATTTGAATGTTTGGGGTCGGGCACCCATTCTTTCATCTCAAGGACACAAATATTTCTAGTATTTGTTGATCGCTCATCGAGTCTCTTGCCCTCATACTCACGAGCAACAAGGCAAAGTTGAACGAAAGCATTGCTATGTAGTCGAAACCAACCTTAGCCTTCTTGCTCACAGTTTGATTCCCTTTGCTTTTGGCAATATGCACTTGAGTCTGTTGTTTTTTTAATTAATCATCTTCCTTCAGTCACAACTCATAGTCTCTCTCCATATGAACTCCATCATTCCAAACCCGATTTTTTTTCTTAAGGTCTTCAGATGTCTACGCTTTCCTTACCTTCGACCTTACAACAAACACAGGTTTGATTTCCAAAGAAACCTTGTGTGTTTCTTGGCTATAGCCCAACTCACCTAGGGTATCCTTGTTTGGATCAATCCAGTGGACACTTCTATGTTGCCCAACATATTCGCTTTGATGAACAAAATTTTCCATTCTCCAAGCCGTTCATTCTTGGCCCTGTACCAAATCAAACTCCATCTACCATAGCTTGGGCTTCCCTTCCAGTTTCTATGCCTCCATCTAGAGTCATTCATCAATCTTCTCTATCAGATCTCTTCCTCCTTTGCTACCCTATTCTACTCAGTCAACTCCACCATCACCAGGTCATCCTAACATTAGTTTAGGAAACCCTTCTTCTCTCTCTTTAAGTCCCCAACACACTACTAGTCCAACTCCCATAGCTACTCCTATTCCTTCTTTGGATTTTCCCACTCCACAATCAACTTCCCTCTAAGGTGTTCCCAACACCTCTTCCCCTGCTTTACCTCTTGTTGTCGACTTAAGTAGCAATCACATGCTCCCCGAATTTTCCCCTACTATGCTGCCTCTACCAACCTATACTGATAAGCTCATATCCCCTCCTCAACGCTCACATCATATGGTTCTTCAGAATATATATGCCCCCATCGTCAAATATTTCCACTGCCTCAGATGTATTACCCCCTCCCACATGTGAGCCATCATGTTTCACTAAACCTTCCAAACATAAAGAGTGGAGGGCTGCTATGACATTTAAAATGGATGCATTAGTGCAGAATGACACCTGGTCTTTGGTTCCATATGATTCCTCACTGAATATTCTTGGGTGCAAGTAGGTATTTCGAGAAAAACGAATTTCTTCAGGTGCAATAGAGCGCTACAAGGCTCGCTTAGTTGCAAAGGGATTTCACCAACAGGAGGGTCATGACTACTACAAAACATTTAGCCCTGTTGTTAAGTCAACTGCCATTCACATTGTTCTCACCTTAGCAGCGTCGCATAATTGGGTTTTGCGCCAATTAGATATGCAAAATGCTTTTCTTCATGGTGAACTTCAAGAAGAAGCCTTTATGTCACAACCTTCCGGCTTCATACATCCTCAATATCCTAATCACATTTGCAAGCTTAAGAATTCCATCTACGGTCTAAAACAGGCACCTCGGCCATGGTACATGCGCCTTCTTAAGTTCCTCCTTATTATTCGGTTCACTACTTCAAAATCATATACATCTTTGATTATTTATCAAGCTCACGGTGTAGTGGCATATATCTTGGTCTACGCATATGATATTATAGTCACCGGAAACATTTCATCCTTTCTGGAAAGCATCATCTCCAAACATGGTGTAGAATTTTCAATTCATGACCTTGGTCCCTTGAGTTTTTTCCAAGTCAAGGTTTTAACCATAATTAGAATAACAAATAATTTCTTTATTTACTTTTAAAAAGAAATTATTAAACCCGCCATTGAAGCTAAAAATTATCTCATCAATTATTTCAAAAATTCACTATTTTCCATTTGATTAACGAGTTCATCTTTTTATTGAAAACATATTTTTTTTTTTGTCTATTTTTTGGTCATGTAGTAATGCTTAGGCCTTACCGGATATCGTTAGACAAACTAATTAACATATGATGTTAAAAAATTTAAAAAGAATATTTGCAAATTTTAAATTTAAAAAAACTGCATGACATTGGTTTTTTTTTTTTTTTTTACTATAACTCAAAGTTCCAAAGAATTTTAAAACAAAATAGAAACATAATTTTCGTAAAAAAAAAGAAGAAAATATTTGTTTCCAAGAAAAAGCTCATAATAAAAAGGAATAGTGAGAAATTTTAGATATATTTATGAATGGAAATTTTTAGCTAGAATTATGGAATTGGCCTTTTTAAAACAAGTAAATAAGAAATTATTTGTTATTCTAATCATGCTTAGACCTTAATTTAGGTAATTAAATCTCAACATTTGATTCTTAATTATGACATGCGACTGTCATCCTAGTAGGAGCTTGGAGAAATTAAGAGGATGAGTAATGGAGAGGAGCCTCATGCGAAGGTTAGACACATTTTTTTATATCTATTTATATAAGATGTTGAAAGAGAAAAATTCAATATAAATCCATCATTAGTGTTGATTGATACTAAATGATGGAAAACAAAAGGTTTGGCAACATCTAGCAATTATTTAATATTTAATAGGATTTCATTAAGTTGCATAACTATTAATTAATCTTTAAATTTCCTATATCTATACGGATATGAAAAGTTTTGCATGTTATTAACCAATATAATTCTTATTATTAATTCAAACTAAATGCATGCAATTAAGATATTTTAACTTATAGATGAATACGATCACTTTATGACTCTTTAGCTTGCAATTAAGTTAGGAGGTGAAAAGGTTTTGAAAATATTTTGATTAATTAATATTTAACTTATTAGATAATTTTATAATATTTTAAATTAAGATAGGGTTAAAATGGTATTTCAACTTTTAACTTTGTGGCTTCCCTCTTTTAGCTAGCGTTTGGCCATAGATTCCCAAATATTTTTGACAAATATTATTTGGGTGAAATTTCACCATGTGTTTTGTCATAGTATTTGGAAAACATATTTCATTTTTTAAAGAAATATGATTTATACCCATAAGTTTTAAAAACTATCAAAACTAACCATAGGTTTGTATTACATAGCGAGATAGAAATGTCGACGTAGCAAGATTCATGACTTCCGCAACAAGTCAATTGGATCTTCCTTGTAGGAAATAATAAGTAGTGTCCATGAAACTGGAACAATGTGGTACTTCTGTCACGACCTAAAGTATCCCCTAGACATGACATAGCGTACAAGACCCCAAAAGGTCCTATACAAGCCACTTAGCAAACACCACACAAGATAATAGGAATTAAGAGTTCAAAAGACAATTTTCAAATCATGAAGAGTTGAAAAAAGTAGCGAAAGTCTATCATAGTCTCATAGTCATTAATACATGAATAGAAGGAAATTTGGGACGTAACCCATACAAGTTCAAAAGTAAAGGGACATGAAAAGATAAACGTGGCTCTAATACCAAGTTTGTCACGACCTAAAGTACCCCCTAGATGTGACATGGCGTATAAGACCCCAAAAGGCCCTATACAAGCCACTTAGCATACTTCATACAAGATAATAGTAAGTAAGAAGTTCAAAGACAATTTCATATCAAAAGAGCGGAAGTCTAAACGTAGTCTCAAAGCCATCTAATACATGAATAAAATGAAAGAAGGACGTAACCCATACAAGTCTTTAAATGAAAATGACAAGAAAGGTAAATGTGGCTATGTCCTCGAACATATGAGGACTCACCAAATGTTCAAAGTCTCTATCACAACGAACTAGCCACGGGAGGATGGAGATGAGACGGATCCTACGCTTGTAAGAAAATGTAGGCAAGAGTATGCGTTAGTACAAAAATAAGAGTATGCGTTAGTACAAAAATATACCAAGTATGATAACTATGCATATAGGTTACAAAATCATACAAAAAGGGCTATACATAAGATATAATGACCGAGTTAAATCATACGATGAAATGATAGAAAATATGAAGTAAAGAGCTATAGTCAATGCAAGGAAATCATCTTAAAACAACATATGCTTAAAAGCATTTAGAAAGTAACCTTATTTCATTATTGTGGGAAGTGAGCCTTAATCGATATAGACCATGTGAGCTATAACATTGAATTCGGTGTCTACCCCACACCAAAATGAGGTGTCCTTACTTGCCAAGGTAAGAACCATAGTTTCTAGTTTAGGTGGATCCACTAGCTAATGTCTATTTAAGACAAACCTATGATGGCGCATAGTTATGGAATAAGGAGATTGCTACTAGAACCCCGGCCTCTACTAATGGGAGAGCTTCCATATCAATATCCACTTTGTGCTAAGCATAATTTCCACGGATTAATCAGAATTCATAGCTTATCTTATCATTATTAGGGAACATGGTAATCGCCTCTTGTCCCTTCATTAGAATAGCTCCTTAATCTTTGATTCAAAGTTTAGTTGAGAAAACCTTTCAACTCTTATGAATCCTTCATGTGAGAAAAGTCCTTTCATAAATCAATAACAACAACATTTATTCTTCAATTTCAAAGAAAATCTTAAATCATCATAGTTTCATAAATTAAACATGCATATCTTCATAAAATTCATCTTTTGATCTTTCACAAACATCATCATAGAATCATAGTTTGAAAACCATAAATCATGCATGGGCTCATATAATTTCATCTTAAAATTCATTGAATAACTCAATTCTTGCATAATAAACATAATTCAATCAATTAGATTATAATTTGAAAGAATCCATAAGATAGAAGAAAACCCTAATTTCAATTGGAGAATTCTAGCTTTGCAAATTGGAGAATTTAGGAACCCTATGGAGGAAAGGACTCCATAGGTGAAAGCTATCATACCTTGATGCCAAAAGCTTGAATTTAATGGTGAACTTAGGAGACTTCAATGGAAACCCTAGAACCTTCTTCTATTTCTTCTTCTTCAACCTTCTAGGGAGAGAATTATTTGGGGAAAGACTTTGGAAAGAATTTGGGAGTGATTAGAAAGTGAGAGAATTAGGCTTAGAAGCCTCATATAGGGCCTAGAATTAGGGCTTAACCGACCTAGAATAGGAATAGATCAATTAGGAAAAAGACCAAAAAGCCCTAAAAAAGTATATGTCAGCTTCGACCAACGGTCCGTAGGTCCAACCATGGACCGTCCTGGTCAACCGTAGAAAAGTTCAGAAACTATTTCTTTGGACCTACAAATGAAGGGACCCCTTGTACGGTCCGTAGGTCCATTGACGGACTGTACATACCAACCGTCAGTCCAACCTTGAATCTTTAAAATTTCACCAAGTCTGGAGGGACCTACAAGACCTACCTACGACTCATTTATGGAGTGACGGGCCGTCTTGGCAAATCGTCAATGAGATCCTGAAACTTGATATTTTCAAAATATTTACCATGCCATATACGGTTCCCACCTACGACTCGTAAGTAAACCTACGATTCGTAGATAGCTTCCGTTGGTACTGGCATCAGACTTAAAAACCAAAAATTTCTTCTTTTCGAATTTGAGGTGTTACAATATCTCCCCCTTGGAAACATTCGTCTTCGAATGAGAATCAAGACATCATAAGGAGGATAGGAACTAAACCTAACAGCCCAACAAAAATGCATTCACATAGATGCACATATCCGAGAAGAAAACATCAACCCCAACCTAAAGCATGTTAAAAATATCATCTCATAAGGTCCATATGCAACATATACTCAAATGCACATAAACATGAGGAAATCAATCAAGTTAACTCAATTTCTAAAAATAAAGCTTTTCATGAACATGCATAAAATGAGGAATCATGGGAATATCTAAGACACATGAGACAAAAAGAGTGAACCACGAGGAACTAAATACCTAATGCTAGAGTAGGGACGGAGGGAAAGAGATGAGGATAAAAGGACATCATATCGGCCTCGGCCTCCAAAATAGCACCCTCAACTAACTAATTCCTCCAAAGAACCTTAACGGAACCTCCAAAGGTAAATCTTTGAAAAGTAAGTCGCTCCGTGAAGTTGATCAAACAAATCATCTATCCTTGGGAGTGAATACTTATTCTTAATAGTAACCTTATTCAATTGTCGATAATCAATACACATTCAAAGCGAACCATTCTTCTTTCAAACGAACAACACTAGGTCACCCCATGGCGAGATACTTGGTCGGATGAAGCCCTTATCCAACAAGTCCTTCATGTGTTCCTTTAATTCCTTAAGTTCTGCCAGATCCATTCGATAAGGAGGAATATAGATAGGTTGCGTATCTAAAAGAAGGTTAATACCAAAGTCTATTTCTCATTCGGGATGAACACCGGGTAGATCACCGAGAAACACTTCCTGAAACTTATTTACAACGGGGCCCGACTCAAAAATAGGATTTTTAGAATCCATATTCCTAACCCGAACAAGATGGTACATCCAACCCTTTGAAATCATCTTCCTAGCTTTAATACAAGAAACAAATCGACTCTTAAGCATAGAATTTCCCACTTTCCACTCTAGGATAGGCTCATTTGGAAACTGAAACTTGACCAGTCGGGTTCTACAATCAATAGAAGCATAACATGAATGCAACCAATCCATCCCAAGAATAACATTTAAATCTAACATGTCAAGCTCTACAAGATCAACATGAGTGACTCTATGGGATAAAGAGACGGGACAATTCCTATAGACTCTCTCAGCCACAATAGATTCACCAATAGGAGTAGAGATGGAGAAAGGATCTAACAACACATCCGGAAGAACATCAAACCACATAGCCACATATGGCATCACAAAAGACAAGGTAGCATCGGGATCAAGAAAAGCATAAACATCAAGATTAAAAACTTTCAACATATCGGTAACAACATCAGGAGAACCGTCTTGATCAAGTCAAGTTTGGAGTGCATTGAACCGGTTTTTCTTTGGGACATTCGAAGCCGAACCACTAGGTGAAGCTTTTATACCTTCTCTTCCCTCAGTAGTAAGTGATGGACAATCCCTCATCTTATGACCACTCTTACCACAACCGAAGCAACCATCCTTACCGGCTAAGCATCTACCCTCATGCTTCTTTCCACATTTAGCACAAGTAGTTGACAAAGATCTACAACCATTTCCTCCTTGAGGCTTAGGGTTAGACATTCTATCTTTGTTGAACCTAGGGGGAGCATTGGAGGAACCTTGACCGAAAAACCTTTGTCGAAACTTAGGACGACCATATCCATTAGACCTTGAGCGTGAAAACTCACAATCACTGGTCTTAGCCCTCTTTGCTTCCCTAGAATGTTCCTTAAGTTTCTCCTCTTCTATTTGTTGAGCATGAACCATTAGACGGGAAATGCCCATATCATTGATATGCATCGCAGTACGACATTCTTTGACTATCATTTCGGACACTCCCGACATAAACTTACTCATCCTTGCCGTTGGATCGACAACTATAGTAGGAGCATACCTAGACAATTGTGTGAATTTCAAGGCATACTCTTTAACACTCATGCTTCCTTGACAAAGGTTAATGAACTCAAGCACTCTTGCCTCCCTCATCTCAAGGGGAAAGAACCTATCAAAGAAAGCAACCTCAAACTTCTCCCAATCAAGAGGACTCGCATCAACCGCCCTCTCACTCTTCCATTGCTCAAACCACACTTGAGCTACACCCTTGAGTTGGTAAGCGGCCAACTCCACCTTTTTCAACGGGGTTACACCTATGATCATTAGCACCTTATACACCTCATCAATGAATTCTTGAGGATCTTCCTCAACCTTAGACCCATGAAACTTCGGAGGGTTCATCCTAGTGAAGTCTTTCACTCTAGATGCCGCCATACCCATATTTGGGTTCACGGGGACCATAGCCTCCCTATAGGCTTGGGCCGTGATGGCTTGGTCCAACACTTGAAAAGCAGCCCACATTAGTCACTTATTTTGCCAAAGAGTCGACTGTAACTTAAGGAGCTTCTTGTTCCGCATTCTATCTCGCATTCCTCCTAGCATATGCCCTTCGAGTGGCCATATCCTGAAAAGCATCAGATAGGGATTAGGAGAGAGACATATTGAGTTAAACTCTACCACACGACTTTAGAGTGATGAAAGAAGTGGAGTTTCCTAAATATCTTATAGCCTCTCCTTCATAAGTGTGGCGCGCTTCACACCATGAACACGACTCTAATAGACGTGGCTTATGAGACATCCTAGTACCTTTTCTAAAACCTTGTGCCAACCACGGACCGTAGGTCAGAACCGTAGAAAAGTTTAGAAACTATTTCTTAGGACCATCATATGACAGGACCCCTTGTACGGTCCGTAGGTCCATTGACAGACTGTACATACCAACTGTCAATCCAACCTTGCACCATTAAAATTTCACCAAGTCTAGAGGGACCTATAAAACCTATCTATGACTCATTTATGGAGTGACGGGTCATCCTGGCAAACTGTCAATGGGATCATGAAACTTGACATTTTCAAAATATTTACCCTGCCATCTACGGCTCCCACCTACGGCCCGTAAGTCAACCTACGATCCGTAGATGGCTTCCATTGGTACTGGCACCTGACCTGAAAACCAGAAATTTCTTCTTTTCAAATTTGAGGTGACATTATCTACCCCTTGGGAACATTCGTCCTCGAATGAGAATCAAGACATCATAAGGAGGATAGGAACTAAACCTAACAACCCAATATGAATGCAATCACATAGATGCACATATCCGAGGAGGAAACATCAACTCCAAGCTAAAGCATGTTCAAAACATCATCTCATAAGGTCCATATGCAACATATACTCAAAAGCACATAAATATGAGGAAATCAATCAAGTTAACTCTTTTTCTCAAAATAAAGCTTTTCATGAAAATGCATAAATGAGGAATCATGGGAGTATCTAAGACACATGAGACCAAAAAGAGTGAACCATGAGGAACTAAATACCTCAAGCTAGAGTACGGATGGAGGGAAACAGATGAGGATAACGGGACATCATATCGACCTCGGCCTCCCAACTAGAACCCTCAACTAACTGATTCCTCCAAAGAACCTTAACGGAAGCAACTTCTTTATTTCTCAACTTTCAAACTTTTCGATATAAAATCTCAATCGGAACCTCTTCAAAAGAAAGACTCTCCTTTAGACCAAGGCTCTCCAATGGCACTATAAATGCTGGATCACCAACACACTTCTTCAATAAGGAGACATGGAAAACCGGATGACTCGATGCCAAATCATTATGCAAGTCAAGTTCATACACAACCTTGCCAATTCCCCTCAAAATATTACATGGGCCCTCATAACGAGGGCTAAACTTCCCTTTCCTCCCAAACCTCATTACACCTTTCATAAGTGAGATATTCAAGTAGACCCAATCATTAGCATCGAATTCTAGATCTCTCCTTATAACATCCGCATAGGACTTTTGTCAACTTTGAGCCATTTTCAACCTTTCTCTAATAAGCCGAACTTTCTCCATAGACTCATATACCAATTCGACACCTATCAAAGCAACTTCTCCAACTTCGAACCAACCTATAGGAGATCTACATCTCCTACCATAAAGAGCCTCAAATGGAGCCATACCAATACTGGAATGATAGCTATTATTGTATACAAAATAATTCAAAGGCAAATGATCATCCCAATTACCCTTTAAGTCAATCACATAAGCTCCCAACATATCTTCCAAAGTTTGGATAGTACATTCTGCTTGCCCATCGGTTTGAGGATAAAAGGCCATATAAAGATTAACACGGGTACCAAGGCCCCTCTGGAAAGATTTCCAAAATTGAGAAGTAAATTGTGTACCACGATCGAATATAATGGACAGGAGCACTCCATGAAACCTAACCATTTCCCTTAGGTACAACTTAGCATAGTCTTCCACCGAATAAGAAACCTTGAAGAGAAAGAAATGAGCTGATTTCATCATATGATCCACAATAACCCAAATCGAGTCATGTTGTCACCGGGTACGTGGTAAACGAACAATGAAGTCCATATTCAAATCTTCCTACTTTCAAGTAGGAATACTAAACTCTTGGGACAAACCTCCTGGCTTTTGATGCTCTACCTTCACTTGTTGACAATTAGGACACTTAGCCACGAATTCTGCAATGTCCTTTTTCATCCCATTCCACCAATAGACCTCCCACAAGTCACGGTATATCTTGGTGGCACCCAGGTGAATGAAATATCGGGTACTAAGGGCTTTCCATAAGATCTGCTCCCTTAAGTTATCAGCATTCGAAATACACAAACGACCTTGATATCGGAGTACACCATCTCCCCCTTGGGAAAAAGCCTCAAAGGACTTTTTAAGCACCGGTTCCTTCAACTTCATCAAAATTGGATCAAGACCTTGCTTTGTTTTCACATCCGATACAAAGGACGATTCTGAACCATTATGAACAACAACACCACCTTCACTAGAATCAATCAATCGAACACCCAATCGGGCAAATCTATGAACATCTCGAACCAATTTCTTCTTACTATCCTCAACATGAGTAACACTACCCATGAATAACCGACTAAGGGCATCTACCACCACATTCGCCTTGCTGGGGTGATAGAGGACACTCATGTTATAGTCCTTTAGCAATTCAAGCCACCTCCTTTGGTGAAGATTCAGATCCTTTTGCTTGTACGCATATTGTAAACTCTTATGGTCGGTGAAGACATGGACATGGACATTATATAAGTAATGGGTCAAAATCTTTAGGGGAAACACAACCGTTGGTAGTTCTAAGTCATGGGTAGAATAGTTCTTTTCATTAATCTTAAGTTGCCTTGAAGCATAAGCAATAACTTTCTCATTCTACATAAGGACACATCCCAACCCAATTCTTCAGGCATCACAATAAACAACAAATCCATAGGACCCTTCCGGTAGAGTCAATATCGGAGCGGAGGTAAGTCTATCTTTCAATTCTTGGAAGCGCTTCTCGCATGCTTCAGACCATACAAACTTGACTTTGTTTTGGGTCAATGCCGTCAATGGAGAGGCAATCGAAGAGAACCCCTCAACAAACCTTCTATAGTAACCAACCAAACCCAAGAAACTTTGAATATTTGAATGGGATATTGGTCTAGGCCAACTCTTAACCACATCCATCTTCCTAGGGTCTACCTCAATACCCTTACCGGAAACAATGTGACAAAGAAAAGCCACGGACCCAAACCAAAACTCACATTTACTAAACTTTTCAAAGAGTTGTTGATCCTTGAGGACTTGCAACACAATCCTCAAATGATCGGTATGCTCACCCACACTCCTTGAGTAAATCAAAATGTCATCGATGAAGACAATCACAAACATATCTAGGTATTGTCTAAACGCCCTATTCATCAAATCCATAAATGTAGCTGGAGCATTTGTAAAGCCAAACGACATTACTAGGAATTCATAATTGCCATATCTAGTCCGAAAAACTTTCTTTGGGATGTCATCTTCCTTTACCCTCAATTGGTGATAGCCCGATAGAAGGGAAATCTTAGAAAAGTAACTCGCTCCTGAAGTTGGTCAAACAAATCATCTATCCTTAGGAGAGGATATTTATTCTTAATAGTACTCTTATTCAATTGCCGATAATCAATACACATTCGAAATGAACCATCCTTCTTCCGAACGAACAATACTGGGGCACCCCATGGCGAGATACTTGGTCGGATGAAGCCCTTATCCAAGAAGTCCTTCAATTGTTCCTTTAATTCCTTAAGTTTCACTGGAGTCATTCAATAAGGAGGAATAGAGATAGTTTGCATATCTGAGAGAAGGTAAATACCAAATTCTATTTCCCTTTCGGGAGGAACACCAGGTAGATCATCGGGAAACACTTCCAGAAACTCATTTACAATAGGGACCGACTCAAAAATAGAGGATTCAGAATCCATATCCCTAACCTGAACAAGATGGTACATGCAACCCTTTGAAATCATCTTCCTAGCTTTAAGGCAACAAACAGATCTACTCTTAAGCATATAATTTCCCCCTTTCAACTCTAGGATAGGCACATTTGGAAACTAAAACTTGACCACTGGGTTATACAATCAATAGAAGCATAACATGAATGCAACCAATCCATCCCAACAATAACATCAAAATCTAACATATCAAGCTCTACAAAATCATTATGAGTGACTCTATGAGATAAAGAGATGGGACAATTCCTATAGACTCTCTTAGGAACGATAGATTCACCAATAGGAGTAGAGACTGAGAAAGGATCTAACAACATATCCGGAAGACCATCAAACCACATAGCCGCATATGGCATCACAAAAGACAAGGTAGCACCGGGATTAAGAAAAGCATAAACATCATGATTAAAGACTTTCAACATACCGGTAACCACATCGGGATAACCCTCTTGATCAAATCGTGTTTTGAGTGCATAGAGCCGGTTTTGCTTGGGGACATTCGAACCCGAACCACTAGATAGAGCTTGTGTATATTCTCTTACCTTAGTTGTAAGTGATGGACAATCCATTATCTTATGACCACTCTTGCCACAACCGAAGCAACCATCCGTACCGGCTAAGCATCTACCCTCATGCTTCTTTCCACATTTAGCACAAGTAGTTGATAAAGATCCATTACCGTTTCATCCTTGAGGCTTAGGGTTATACACCCTATCTTTGTTGAACCTAGGGGGAGCATTGGAGGAAACTTGACCGGAAAACCTTTGTCGAAACTTAGGATGACCATATCCATCGGACCTTGAGTGTGGATAGTCACCATCACCGGTCTTAACCCTCTTTGCTTCCCCAGACTTTTCTTTAAGTTTATCCTCTTCTATTTGTTGAGCATGAACCATTAGACGAGAAAGGTCCATATTATTGATAAGCATGGTTGTACGACATTCTTTGACTACCATTTCAGACACTCCCAAAACAAACTTACTCATCCTTGCCCTTGGATCGGCAACCTTAATAGGAGCATACCTAGACAAATTATGTGAATTTCAAGGCATACTCTTTCACACTCATGCTTCCTTGACGAAGGTTAATGAACTCAAGAACTCTTGTCTCCCTCATCTCAAGGGGAAAGAACCTATCAAGGAAAGCAAACTTAAACTTCTCCCAATCAAGAGGACCCGTATCAACCGCCCTCTCATGCTTTCATTGCTCAAACCACACTTGAGCTACACCCTTGAGTTGATAAGCGGTCAACTCTGCCTTTTCCACCAGGGTTACACCCATGATCATTAGCACCTTATACACCTCATCAATGAATTCTTGAGGATCTTCCTCAACCTTAGACCCATGAAACTCTAGAGAGTTTATCCTAGTGAAGTCCCTCACTCTAGATGCCGCTATACCCATGTTTGGGTTCACGGGGACCATAGCCTCCCTATTGGCTTGGGCCAACACTTCAAAAGCAGCCCTAAACTCTGCATTAGTCACTTGTTCAGCCAAAGAGTCGACCGAAACTTGACGACATTCTCTCTTGCATTCCTCCTAGCATATGCCCTTGGAGTGGCCATATCCTGAAACGTATCGGATAGGGATTAGGATAGAGACATATAGAGTTAAACTCTATCTCACGACTTTAAAGTGATGAAAAAAGTGGAGTTTCCTAAACATCTTATAGCCTCTCATTCATAAGTGTGACGTGCTTCACACCCATGAACAAGACTCTACTCGACGTGGCTTATGAGACATCCTAGGACATTTTCTAAAACCTTGTGCTCTGATACCAAGTTTTTCACGACCCAAAGTACCCCCCCTAGACGTGACATGGCGTACAAGACCCCAAAAGGCCCTATACAAGCCACCTAACATATTTCATACAAGATACTAGTAAGTAAGTAGTTCAAAGACAATTTCATATCAAAAGAGTGGAAGTCTAAACGTAGTTTCAAAGCCATCTAATACATGAATGGAATGAAAGTGGGACGTAACCCATACAAGTATTTAAATGTAAATCACATGAAAGGTAAATGTGGCTATATCCTCGAATATATGATGACTCACCAAATCTTCAAAGTCTCTATCACAACGAACTAGCCACGGGAGGATGGAGATGAGCCGGATCCTACACTTATAAGAAAATTTAGGCAAGAGTATGCGTTAGTACAAAAATGTACCTAGTATGATAACTATGCATATAGGTTAAAAAATCATGCAAAAAGGGCTATACATAAGATATAATGACCGAGTTAAATCATACGATGACGGGATAGAAAATATGAAGTAAATAGCCATGGTCAATGCAAGAAAATCATATTAAAACAACATATGTTAAAAGCCTTTAGAAAGTAACCTTAGTTCATTATTGTGGGAAGTGAGCCTTAACCGACATAGACCATGTGAGCTATAACATGGAATCTGGTGTCTACCCCACACCGAAAAGAGGTGTCCTTACTTGCCTAGGTAAGAACAATAGTTTCTAGCTTAAGTGGATCCACTAGCTAATGTGTATCTAAGACAAACCTATGGTGGCACATAGTTATGGGATAAGGAGATTGCTACTAGAAACCCGGCCTCTACTAACGGGAGAGCTTCCATCTAAATATCCACTCGGGTGCTAAGCACAATTCCAACTGATAAATCATAATTCATAGCTTATCTTATCATTATTAGGGAACATGGGTAATCGCCACTTGTCCCTTCATTAGAATATCTCTTTAATCTTTGATTCAAAGTTTAGTTGAGAAACTTATGAATCCTTCATGAGAGAAAAGTCCTTTCACAAATCAATAACAATAACATTTATGCCTCAATCTCAAAGCAAATCTTAAATCATCATAATTTCATAAATTAAGCATTCATATCTTCATAAAATTCAACTTTTGATCTTTCACAAACTTTATCATAGAATCATAGCTTGAAAACCATAAATCATGCATGGGTGTCATGACCCAAAAAATAGACGTGATGGCACTCGTCTTATCCCACCAAGACAAGTCAGCCTAAAATCCACTCTAATTTATTACAATAGATATGAAAGAAATAAACAAGTCTCAAATGATGTTGTTTCTAGAATATAACAAGATCATAAATAAGGAATAAGAAGGTCTGTAGAGATGACAATTAGCTAACTCACAAATCTCCATAGGAAGCCTCGGACAAGATGAGAAGAGAGGGTATCATGAAGATCCGGGCTCATAACCTACAAAAATATTGTAGAAGCAAGGGGTGAGTACCAAATCACACGGTACTCAGCAAGCAAACTTCTAAACACAAGCTAAGGGTATGGAATACGGGTACTCCTTACACCCCAACCGAACCTCCACAACTACAACCTGTATAAAAACCAGTCCAACCTAATAGTTCACAATTTACATAGCACATAGTTCAGCCACATCACTTCAACAATTATAGATCAACAACACACACGATTAAGTTCACCAATCACAAGTTCAACAGAAAAGTGCTCATAAGTTCACAAATGATAAACATGCACAATGCAATGAAATGCAAATGTCAAGTATAGTGATGCATGTCTGCCCTAACGATACACACTTGCTGTCTCTCAGTTCGGGACCCATGGGCGACATATATGTCCATGCATCCATCGCGGCGTGCGACATGACCCTCGATAATAAAATCCATCGCGGCGTGCGTACGTCCCTCGATAATAAAATTCATCACGGCGTGCGACACATCCCTCGATAATAAAATTCATCGTGGAGTGCGACACGTCTTTAGAGTCATAGTATCCGTTGCGGCGCGTGACACGACTCTCGAATCATAATATCCGTCGCGGCACGTGACACGTCCTTCAAAATGGTACATCCTCTTTATTTTCTTATTCTTCCTCATTTTACATAACACTTGTCACAACCATGTCTCAGAACCAATGCAAAAAACATGTTCACATGAATAATGAGGAGATGACCATTTTCATAACAACGCACACTTCACAACAACACAATCGTGATACAACATCAACAATGAATCAACAAGCCTTTCAAACCATTCTCAACACATCACACACCAATAATTAATCACATTGCCTTTTTACTACCCCTTTTTCATCATTAAAATTATTCAATATGTACAAGTCAACCCATCACCAAGTCCCATTACTCCCCAACACATACCACAAGGAAATACACGAATTTTATACACTTAACAAGGGTTGAGAAATCCACTTGCCTCAATTAATCAACAATTCACTCCGGGACTTGAGCCTTCCCCTTTCATTGGGCTTCCGAATCAATGCAATCTATTCAAATAAATAACCACAATAAGATTTTGAAACTAACACCCATATTACTATATGTTTAGCGTTAACCCAAAAACTCAACCATATCTATAACTAAGTTCCTATCTAATCTTGATGTCAATTAATATGTCAAGTCCCATATTTTCTAAAATTCAAGCCTAGGGTTAAGTTTTTATCCCCAGTTGACATAATTATAATGATATTCATATAATACAATACACCTAATATTTAATTACATATACCAATATCTCAAAACTTGAATCATAATGTGATAACTATGAGAAAATTCAAATCAAAGCCAAGTTACGTAAACAAACATCTAAACCACAGAACCCTAAAATTAATCCCTTAAAATTCTCTATACGCATGGCATGCTGAACTTATCCTATAATATAACCTATTCCCCAATGATTGGCTCATCATTAGCCATTGTTGCACAACCCTTAAACCTACAAAAATTCTGTTCATACCTTTTTTTTGCAACTTCTCTTATCTTTCCACCAACAATATAATATAATTTATTTATAGATAAGCTCCTACCAATTAATGCATATAAATGGATTAGAATTTTGTTTAGGCTATTACCTGAAGCCACGATATGCTGTTGTGTTATAGGCAACGAAGCTCGTGTATGTTATGACTCAGAAATTAATAAACCCTGATTAACTTTAATTCATTCTCATATATGAGCCAAGTGGCATATGATATTAAATAAATTATGGACTTGGCCCATTAACTACTAATTATATTAATTATTAAAAAAATACTTATCAATTAAATAAACGTAGTTGAACGAGTAATTCAAAATTTCCATTAAAAATTTACGGAAAAGGTCCTTTATGAAAGAGAGAGGACTAGTTCTCAAAATGGCCGAACGGGTCATTACATTATCCACCTCTAAAAACCATGTTCGTCCTCGAACATAAAGAAGAAGAAGAAAGAATAACAAAAGTTACCAAAAGTCTAAGTTTTGACCTACTAGTCGGTGTTCATCTCTCTAAGTGAGCTCCTCATTAATACCATTCTATCAAGATCAACTACTAAGAACTGAACTTTCGAATCAAACTTTGGAAGATCTACAAATCTGGAGTGATTATCAAGCCACAGACTAACCCATGAACCCAATTTAAACTGAAACCCACTAGACCATAACACGACCATCATGACAAATCTTTTCTCACATAACCAAGATAACATTCTGAATCGATACCGGCTACAACCAGAAGTGAACTTGAACTAACCACCAAACACTCATAATGCACAAACCATCATAGATCTTATCAAGATTCCTTTCTCACAACATAATCTTTCACGAGCTTAAGCTATAATCTTTAGACATCGGGTATTCATCAAGAAAAATTGAATTCATCTGACCTAAAGAAGAAAATGATCAAGTAACCACCCAACAAGCGATACACCCCACAATGAAGAACCTCTAACAACACTGTAAAAATGCTAGATTAGTAGTTGTAATTAATGACAATCCTTAAGAATGGTAGAACTACACCTAATGGTCCCCACATTAAATCGCACATATCCAAAACCTGACCTCAATGACGAGATGATTATTAAGACTGTCGAACAACTGAAAATATCCATGACAACACTTCAATAAATTCTCATAAGCAGGGTGGTACAGGTAGAACCACTATAATACTCCAACTATTCCAGGACAACACCAAATATGTCATATCTGAAATGACCACTGCCCAAGGATGCCACCCTACCAAGAGGACAATTGTAGGATCGGTACACCCAATCCACCACTAGGGATCCACCCACAGAAGTGAAAACACGTGTGGGCATAGGTAGTGAATCATACTTGAAATCATGTCTAGAACAAAATAGACGGTCACCTAAGATTGTATGAAATCAAGATTGAATAACACCTAATGAGAGCCCATATCAAACATTTTTCATTCAGTTGACTCCATCTCTTTGATTTTTAGCTACCCATAATTCACTGATTACAATCGTACCCATACTCGATTTATCAAACCCCACATACTCTTCACATCATTCCAATAAAGCCCCCACTCTCAATACTAACAAAACATCATAACCACTCTGGTCATTCACCTTACTCTCAAACTGTCACTAGTATCAAAGTCTTCTTAGAAAACACTCCCAAAAATTTCAAACCATCATATAACTCATACCAACACTTAGAGAAATTCTTGGTCACCCCAATAATTCTATACACTATGAGCACATAACCTCTATTTACTATCAAGTGTCTATGTAACGCATTACATCAGTCTGTGTAGTCCCATTTAAAAGAGTAGTTTCAATCCTCTCGAAATCCTCAATAACCATGTATAACTGTAGGTCTATACTGTTGTGCATCCATAAGTCACCTACCATAATCTAAACAATTTAGCCCCACATAACAACACATAATCTTACACACATCGCTGTTTTTCACCCAAATCAAAATCGAATCTTCATAAAAGTTACTGATAAATTCCTAGTAACTCTATGTCGAACCATTTCACATTCATAGTCATATCAAAATTCAAATGCAAAAATTCATACAACCTTCCACTCCGAACCAAAGGTCTATACGAGAGGTCTTATTCCTTCATCTTTCTTTAAAAAAATTTCCATAACACAATTTCAAATACCTTAAACTATTTAATATACTAGACTCTTGTTCCTTTCATTGACTCGCTTACCAATCTTATCCTTTGACTAACAACCCATAACATTTTATCTTAATACTTTAAACCTACATCTTTAAGTGAAATCCTTCCTTAGGTTCTTTAACAATTAAAAGTAACAAACATTACGATCCAAACCATGTACAAGTCCTTTATCGAAATGCTCAATACCCAATACGATCGATCATTTTCTACCTTATCAATCTATACCTTGATAAAATATACTACCACGAATGTAGACTCACAATGAAAAACTTGAATTCTCATTCCAACTGTGTAACCCAATCCCCTTATCTATCAACATTAGCTCATACCTTGAAGATCTTTATGAATTCACGTATCTTAGCTTATCATTGATCACCTCTCCCTTGACCTTACAATATTCTTTATTAGAAATCCAACCGTACTAGTTACCAAACTCGAAACCACAAAAAAACTTATCACCACACTCGAGCCAAATGTTTGTAGGCTTCTTTCTCAAATATTATTTAACTGTTTTTTTTAACCCATATGATGAACCCATGGCAAAACGAATGGAACCACGTGTCTCTGGACCCAATTCTCAACTCTCTAAATATACATCTTTGTCCCTTGCAATTAAAGTAAACATTTTTGCTCTCGCCTCCTACCGAAGGCTACACTACATCCCACTAATTCTTTCCATTATGACTCTAGCTCCTTTCAATTTTATTTGAGCAATGCAACTTTCCATACAACCATGATACTCACCAATTAGTATCAAATCACCACTTTAGATACCCGCAAGTCGTTATTTTCATACTAAATTCATTTAACCGAAAAATCTTATCGTATGATTGCATCCTATTCTTAATGCATCACGAACTTTTATTATGATTATGCTCAGTAGCCCTTTCCATCACCATGACGTCAACCTTATCATCGACATGACACCTCAAATCCAGTTATAGCAATCAAATCCAAAGGACTAACTAAATTTTATACGCACTTTCTTAATTCATCACGAACTTTTATTATGATTATGCTCAGTAGCCCTTTCCTTCACCATGACGTCAACCTTATCATCGACATGACACCTCAAATCCAGTTATAGCAATCAAATCCAAAGGACTAACTCAATTTTATACGCACTTTCTTACTAAAATCCTCAATTTCCTTCACACAATTATACTCGTTGGAGATTTTTCTTTATCCATAAGTTTTTCATTCTGATATCGATCCACTTTCTTGGAGTTTACGATGAAATCACTAGTCCGCACATAGAATCCACAGGATACACTTCGCAACCTAACACATTAATACCATACCAAAGATCCACCACTAAAATCTTCCTTATAAACAATGTTTTAACTCAAGCATTCGTAGTAACAAAATAGTTGATTTCTTAAATATGAATGCAACATCGAATCCCATTATACGAGCATGTGGTACAACTGATAACTCTTTAAGTAGTTAGTATTCGCATTTGATAATCGACGTATCCATTCCCATATACTACTATTACCACACTGTAAAAGACCATTAGATCCACCACTAGAAAGCCTTATACCTATCGAAAAGATCATACCCAAATAACCCACACATTTCTACCTATTGAGTTGCTGCAAAATATCACCAAATCTGTTCCGTCACTAGCCTAAGCGATATACACAGGTCAGGTCGATAGCAGAAGTAACCCACTCTATAACTCCAACCAAGTATGAATTGATATTGTTGTAGTAGTCGTATCATGATCCTTTTTGATATACACTCAATCTATTAAAACGCATTAGAGATTCTGACCTCAATTGACGTAACATCATTCTCATCATTCACTAAGCAACCCATATATGTTATGAAAACTTTACCATTTGTATTTTCCAAAGTTGCAGTGTTTATTATCTAGTCATCTCTTTAATCATTTCACTTCCAATTGTCGAACCACTCCAGATATCACCTATACCACACAAGTACTGTTCCCACTGTGGGGTAACTAATCTTACTCAACCCCTCCGAATTGCTAAACATTCCAAATCTGATCAGACATTTTTTTCATAAGTCTATAACTTCCATGTTGATATCAGATCTAACATAAAACCCATACGATACCAACTATTCGCATAAAAAATCGCGCAGGAGTCATCACTATAAGTGAGAGAGTGAAATGAAACGATACGTAATCAGATCGGACCAAGGACGCACGATAAGGATTCAAGAAGTGAAGATTTTCCTAAAAGTCACCATAGCCTCTCGAAGATAAGCAACAGACGTCTCTGCGCCTATCCTCAAGACTCTACTACTCTTGGCTCGTACACGTGAGACCTATGAACTTGGGGCTTTGATACCATTTTGTCACGACCCAAAAATAGACGTGATGGCACTCGTCTTATCCCACAAAGACAAGTCAGCCTAAAACCCAAATAATACTATAAATGCGGAAGTTCATAATTAACTTATATATATATCCCCAAAACCTAGTTGTCACGTGTACGAACCTCTAATTTATTACAATAGATATGAAAGAAATAAACAAGTCTCAAATGATGTTGTTTCAAGAATATAACAAGATCATAAATAAGGAGTAAGAAGATCTGCAGAGATGACAATCAGCTAACTCACAAATCTCCATAGGTAGCCTCGGACAAGATAAGAAGAGAGGGTATCATGAAGATCCGGGCTCATAACCTACAAAAAAATTGTAGAAGCAAGGGGTGAGTACCAAATCACACGGTACTCAGCAAGCAAACTTCTAAACACAAGCTAAGGGTATGGAATACGGGTACTCCTTACACCCCAACCGAACCTCCACAACTACAACCTGCATAAAAACCAGTCCAACCTAATAGTTCACAATTTACATAGCACATAGTTCAGCCACATCATTTCAACAATTATAGATCAACAACACACACGATTAAGTTCACCAATCACAAGTTCAACAGAAAAGTGCTCATAAGTTCACAAATGATAAACATGCACAATGCAATGAAATGCAAATGTCAAGTATAGTGATGCATGTCTGCCCTAACGATACACACTTGCTGTCTCTCAGTTCGGGACCCATGGGCGACATATATGTCCATGCATCCATCGCGGCGTGCGACACGACCGTCGATAATGAAATCCATCGCGGCGTGCGATACGTCCCTAAAAAAAAAATTGTCACGGTGTGCAACACGCCCCTCGAATCATAGTATCCGTCGCGGCGCGTGACACGTCCCTCAAAATGGTACATCCTCTTTAATTTCTTATTCTTTCTCAATTTACATAACACTTGTCACAACCATGTCTCAGAACCAATGCAAATAACATGTTCACATAAATAATGAGGAGATGGCCATTTTCATAAGAATGCACACTTCACAACAACACAATCGTGATACAACATAAACAATGAATCAATAAGCCTTTGAAACCATTCTCAACACATCACACACCAATAATTAATCACATTGCTTTTTTATTACCCCTTTTTCATCATTAAAATTATTCAATATGGGCAAGTCAACCCATCACCAGGTCCCATTACTCCCCAACACATACCACAAGGAAATACACGAATTTTATACACTTAACAAGGGTTGAGAAATCCACTTGCCTCAATTAATCAACAATTCACTCCGGGACTTGAGCCTTCCCCTTTCATTGGGCTTCCGAATCAATGCAATCTATTCAAATAAACAACCACAATAAGATTTTGAAACTAACAACACCCATATTACTATATGTTTAGCTTTAACCCAAAAACTCACCCAAATCTATAACTAAGTTCCTATCTAATCTTGATGTCAATTAATATGTCAAGTCTCATATTTTCTAAAATTCAAGCCTAGGGTTAAGTCTTTATCCCTAGTTGACATAATTATAATGGGATTCATATAATACAATACAATACACCTAATATTTAATTACATATACCAATATCTCAAAACTTGATTCATAATGTGATAACTATAATAAAATTCAAATCAAAGCCAAGTTACGTAAACAAACATCTAAACCACAGAACCCTAAAATTAATCCCTTAAAATTCCCTATACGCATGGCATGCTGAACTTATCCTATAATATAACCCATTCTCCAATGATTGGCTCATCATTAGCCATTGTTGCACAACCCTTAAACCTACAAAAATTCTGTTCATACCTTTTATTTGCAACTTCTCTTATCTTTCCACCAACAATATAATATAATTTATTTATAGATAAGCTCCTACCAATTAATGCATATAAATGGATTTGAATTTTTTTTAGGCTATTACCTGAAGCCACGATATGCTGTTGTGTTATAGGCAACGAAGCTCGTGTATGTTATGACTCAGAAATTAATAAACCCTGATTAACTTTAATTCATTCTCATATATGGGCCAAGTGGCATATGATATTAAATAAATTATGGACTTGGCCCATTAATTACTAATTATATTAATTATTAAAAAAATACTTATCAATAAAATAAACGTAGTTGAACGAGTAATTCAAAATTCCCATTAAAAATTTACGGAAAGGGTCCTCTATGAAAGAGAGAGGACTAGTTCTAAAAATGGCCTAACGGGTCATTACAATGGGCTCATATTATTTCATCTTAAAATTCATTGAATTAACTCAATTCTTGCATAATAAACATCAATCAATTAGATTATAATTTGAAGGCTTAAGTCATCTGTGGCCCCTTAAAGTTATCTGCATAATTCACTTAGACACCTCAACAGATCATGTTTCCTATTAGATCCTCCAATCTTAAAAAATATATACCTATTGAACATTTTTTTGACACTTAGTCAAAAGAGGAAGTGTGTGTAATACACATGCATATGATGTGGCAAAATAACAAATCAAAAGAAGACACGTGGCATTTTAATTTAAAATAATTATAAAAATGAATTTTGATTATAAATAAGTCAATATCTAAAAAAAAAACTTTTAACTAAAAAAAGAAAAAGAAGTTATACAACCCCACCCCCACCCCGGCACCCCCACTCTACCGCAGCCCACCCAAAGCTCTCCCTTTCTTCTCTTTCCATCACCATTGTTACTTTTTCATTTAGAAAAATATGAATTTATTATTTTTATTTCTCTTTATGCCTTCTTTCTTATTTCCATTTAGATTGATGGTGTTTTCTTAAAAGATTGTTCTTCCTTTGTTTATTTTGATTTCGAATTTGCTTTATTTTTTTCTATTTTTGCTTCGATTTGCAGAGAAGAAGGGTTGTGTGTCGTGGTCGGGGTCGGGGTTGGTGTATGTGGGGGAGGTGAAGAGGCAGAGAGAAAATATTTAAATAATGATTTCCATTTTTCTCGGCAAAGAAGATATGGATAGTGGTCTCCATTTTTTCCGGCAAAGAAGACATGCATAATAATCTCCATTTTTTCGGTAAATTTTTTTTTTTTTTAAAAAAGATGACGGGAATAGTTCTACATCTGCAAAATTAATTGTACAATAATAACAATTTTTTTTAAAACAAGAAAATAAGGAAATTTGTAAAAAAAAAAAAAATTAGTGGTGGATTGTTGGGAAAGAAGTGGTTGCAGCAGGTTGTGTAGTCTTGAAAGAGAGGAAAGAGAAAAAGATTGTCATTTTTTTAAAAAAATAATGAAAAAAAAAGAGAACAAATTGAAAAGGAAAAGGAAAAATGTTAAAATATTGATTTCACGCGATCAACAAGTTGTGAATTACACTTTTTGTGCCACGTCTGGATAAAGTGTTTAAGTGGTTCAAATTCGAGAGGGTAGAGGTGTTAAATAGGTACAAGTCCTAGTTGAGGTGTCTAAGTGAATTATGTGGACAACTTCCAGGAGTTCAACCTTCTAGGGAGAGAATATTTGGGGAAAGACTTCGGAGAGAATTTGGGAGTGATTAGAAAGTGAGAGAATTAGGCTTAGAAGCCTTATATAGGGCCTAGGATTAGGGCTTAACCAACCTATATTAGGAATAGATCAATTAGGGAAAAGACCAAAAAGCCCTTAAAAATTAATTGTCGGCTTCGACCTACGGCCCTTACCTACGGTCTGTAGGTCCAACCACGGACCGTCCTGGTCAACCGTAGAAAAGTTCAAAAACTATTTCTTTGGACCTTCAAACGATGGGACCCCTTTTACAGTCCGTAGGTCCATTGACGGACCGTACATACCAACCGTCAGTCCAACCTTGAACCTTTAAAATTTCACCAAGCCTGGAGGGACCTACAAGACCTACCTACGACTCATTTATGGAGTGACAGGCCGTCCTGGCAAACCGTCAATGGGATCCTGAAACTTGACATTTTCAAAATATTTGCCCTGCCATCTACAGTTCCCACCTACGGCCCGTAAGTCAACCTACGGTCCGTAGATGGCTTCCATTGGTACTGGCACCAGACCTGAAAACTAGAAATTTCTTCTTTTTGAATTCGAGGTGTTACAATATATATATATATAGAGAGAGAGAGAGAGAAATAGTCAAATACCCCCTCAACCTATTACCAATTCTCAACTACACACCAATACTTCTCGGAGGTCCTATTACCCCCTTGAAGTATTTTAAACAGAGATATTGACACCCTTAAGTGTTGATGTGGCACAACAAGTGTGTTCACTTTCTTGAAGGCAAGTGTGAGGCAAATAAGTAAACCAAAATTAAATGATTTGACAACTGTCATTTCTTAATTGAATTCAATATAATTAATAAATAAATTTAATTAATTACAATCACATACTCTCTCTCTTACCATTTCCCTCCTTTAAAAAATTACACCTCTACAATTAAATATTTTCCATGGCTGCTGTAACGGGGTTGATCTTTGAACATTAAATAGTTCACTGATTTAACCCAATTCGGCAGCCAACAACCTTGTCGACTTCAGCCTTCCAACACTTAGCCAAATTTAGGACTGTTTTGGCTTTAACTCGAAATATAGGCAGCAACGTTCTTGAGACTAATACTTGGACATTTTTAGGCAACATAAAACAGTAGGCAACAATATAGAAGATAGCCAAGCAATTTAAGAAAAGAGAATAAGACAATCAGCTTTAAGGAAAACTCAATTCCCAACTCGTATTATTTAAAGTGAATACAAGAACACTTATATGTGTACCAGCCTAGGCACTATAAGATCACCCTAGACCTTATACTTCGATTCTTCCCTCTCTTTAGTATTCCCTAATACTTAGAACAACCAATCCGAAATTCCACATTAGGCAGCCTGCACATTTATAATTCTATGTGCAGCCAACTGTTGACAAGTGGCGTAAAAGGAAGGAAACACTTGGCTTGCTTAGCCTGATCCTATTGTATGCAGTTCACAACCCACAAATGCTTGGGGTATTAAAAATAATTCAAACAAGGCGCCAAAACCAAGCCCCGTCTGAATTAGGATAAGGCTGCACTTTTTGTAACCGCCGGTCACGTGCATGGCATGAGCTTTGTAACCGTCGGGCAGCTTAGCCTTTGCTTGTCTTCTAGCCAAACTTCACACATGCTTATCACTGCCATATTTAGACTTTTTAGCCTTGCATTGCTCCCACTCAATGCTGCCACGCCAAGGTCCAAATCCATGCCATTTCCTTATCTCACGTTGGCATCAATGCCCTTTCATTGCTGCCTTAGCTTTGCTGGTCATTTTCCCTTGTCCTGTCTTCGAATATCAATGCCATGCCCACATGTCATTTTTAAGCCTTCATCTTGTCAAGTCCTCACCAAGCGGTCTTGCCCTCAAATCGTTGGTCCTCACTTGCCACTTCGGAATCAGGCCTTAGTGCCATTGCGCACACCTTAGCTTTGTAAACAGTCCGTCGCCAACTTAGTCTTGCATATTTGTTTCTTTATCTTATGCAAGTGACAAGGTCAACATGCTTTAAAACCTTGCCCATGCTGCCATCTAATTGAGTCACTAGATCAGGGGTCTAACAGCTACCATGGCAAGCACCTATATAATATTTTATCTTTTCATTTTTTTCACTTTGAATCCACAATGAACTTTTTAATGACCAACACCTTCAAATCTTTCCTAAAAACAGACAACATAACCAAAAGAAAAAAAAACAATCCTTTAATATTTTCACCTCAATAGAAAATACTTTCAATCCGATATTGAAAAATGATATTACAGCTTCTACTAGAGAAATCTTTTTGATTATAGTAGCAGCCCGAGTTTCTTAATTGGCACTGAAAGTGGGTATTAGAATTTGATATTTGGCAACGAAAATTTCATCTTCAAATCCATCAAAAAAGCAATTGGAGAACCAACATATGCAAAACTAGACAATAATGGCAGTAAGATACCATAGTAAAAAGATTCAACATTCATGTCAAGTTTATTGAATTCAACAATGACAACTGGATTTTTTGCAAATAATTGATCGAAAAGATAGAAGAAAGACGGAGGATGATGGGTGTGATGAAGATGGAGGTGGATTGGAGGAGATGAAACATTTGGGAGCAATGTAGAAAAAATGGGATGATTTAGGAAGATGAATAAAATGGTGGAGAAATATTGAAAAGCATCAAAATTGATGGATTTTGGAGATGAATTTTTTTTTAAAATTTTTTATTCTGAAAAAATAGGTGCTTTTATTACTCAGCAACAAAATTTTGGGGTGATGTTTTAAGGGTGTCAATATCTCTGTTTAAAATACTCTAGGGGGTAATAGGACCCCTGTAAAGTATAAGTGTGTAGTGGAGAATCGAGTAATAGATTGGGGGGACATTTGGCTATTTTCTCTATATATATGATGATGATGATGATTTATCAAGCTCACGGTGTAGTGGCTTATATTGTAATGACCCTTCAGGTCATTTGTGTGTTTGTGCCTTCTTCCTATAATTTAGAGCATTCCTGTAGCGACCCCAAGTTATTTATGACTTGCTGGCACTGTAGGTTCGGTTGCCTGGTCGTTCGTTTGGGTTTTATGCCTGTTTCCTGTTTTGAAGCTTTTGAAGCCTTAAAAGTTGATTTCGGTCATAACCTCAGGTAAACGACTTCAGAAGGAAATTCTGACGGTTCCATCAGCTCCGGAGCGGCCAAATTAGGCTAGAAGCATGGTTGGCCCAAGTCCCGAGGCTTCCAATGTAATTTTGGGGCCATTTGGCTCTTTAGCCTTTGAAATTTGGCTTGAAGTTGACTTTGGTCAACATTAATGGTAAACGTGCTCGGATGAAAATTCTGTCAAAGCAGTTAGTTCTGGAATGCCGAGTTTGGTCTAAAATTACCCTTCGTGCGCTTTCCTAGGCTTCTGATCTAATTTCGAGTCCCCCGGTTGAAGTTGGCTAAATTGGCACTTGGGAAGTGGGACCCACTTTTTGTCGAAACGACCTCGTATGGAAATTTTTACTGCTCCATTGAGTCCGGAATGTCAAATTTGATGTGGTAATATATCTCGTTTACGTGCAGTGGTTCTGAACGAATCTCGAGCACCCCATCGGAGTTTTTGGAATGCCAAAACTCAGCTGGTGTACAGCTTATGTTGCATACCCATCTCTTCTCCGCGTTCGTGGGCTTGGCCCCACGTTCGTGGAGGTGTGTGATGTTTCTCTCCGCGTTCTTAGGTAAGGCTCCGTGTTCGCGGAGGTCTGGAAGGTCTGTTGATCTTCCTCTCCGCGTTTGCGGATGGGCCTTCACGTCCACGGAGGTGTGAATCTTCTCTCTCTGTGTTTGCGGGCCCATGGCCGCGTTCGTGGAGTTCTGTGTGTTGCTTCTCCACGTTCGCGGGCCCTGGCCGCATTCATGGAGGTATAATTGTTTTCCCTCCGTGTTCGCGGAGGTCAGCGACTGGCAGTGTATATAAGGGCAGTCGGGTTAGTTGTTGAAGAAAGTTGGAAATTTCATATCTTTCTCATCTTAAATCGGTTTCCGGTGATTCCAAGTCCTGTGTGTTCAGAAGTTCGTTGGCTTCGTGGGTAGTTGAGCAGAGGGTGTTGGGTAGTCTTCAATTCCCGTGAATTTGAGGCATAAGTTGCTATCCTGTGCCTATGGTGTAATGTTTTGCATCTTTTGCTCCTTTGTGTTGTTGGCTGTTCCGAACCCCGAATTGTGTTCTATTTGGATCATAGGTTCGGGGGAAGGCTTAGGACCTTTTCATGGAATCAATTCCAGGATTTGTAGAGTGGGTCCCACTTTCTCTGATTTTTTACTCCTAAATTGGTCCATCTCTGTTTTGTTGATCTTAGTGTCTAAACGATCGTACTGACGCTGTGATTCTATTTTTTTTATAGCGTGGCAGCGTTCTGAGGCTGTTCGAAAGGGAAAAACTCCGGCAGAGTGACTTGGAGCGGGCGCAGTCAGCCTTTTGGTAGGTTACGGCTTCCCTTCCTTTAGATTGAGCTTGAATGTGTAAATGCATGTTGATTTGTGTGAATCTGGGGTGGGTAGATAGTATTTCAGGTCTTGTTCTCCAAATTCTTACTTTAAGGTTGATTTTTGGGGTTAGTACCATGTTAGCGGAGGGGTTGCTTATCGGTGTTTTATGATTATCTTTTGGACTTTTTATATGTTGATGCATACGGATTGTCTGGTTGGCTGCTTATTGTATTAGAGTTTATCTTTGGCCTTAGTTTAGGATAGAGTAGTATTGACTTAGGCCCATGCACCTGTTAGACTGTGGTATGTATCCGGCGTCGATTCTAATGACTAGGTCCTTGTAGACTGGCATAGCAGACTTGGGTTTGATAGTTTAAGTCCGGTTTGGGCTTTTTGTGGTGCGCCTTTCTAGCTTCTCTCCCCATTTTTGTGGTGTCGATGTGACGTCGGAGGCGTGTTGTTTTTCCTTGGCTATCGGATGTTTCGAGATTGGTTCGGCGGCACTATGGTTGGTAGTGGATGGCGATCCACATTAGCTTGGTAGTTGGGATACTTGGACGGCCCCGCGTACTCTACTTGCTTGGGTAGGGCCCCGGGGAGTATTAGTGAAGTGGGCAGTTGGGTATGAGATGCTTGGGTTGTCCAGCGTACTCTACTGGCTTGGGTAGGGCCCCCGGGAGTACCAACGCACTCTATTGGCTTGGGTAGGGCCCCTGGGAGTGTTAGCTAATTGGGCAGCGGAGTATTGAGGCTTTTGGAATTGGTTGATTGATTCGTTTCAGGATTTAGGTTCCCGGAGTCATTGTGCCTCGACACTCTACTGGCTGGGTAGGGATCCCGGGAGTTGCTGTTTGGTCGGCTGTCCGATTTGAAAGTCAAACTTTTGATCAGGTTGGAGTTGGCTGTTTGGTTCGGTTGAGTTGGATGGTGGATTCGATTCATGGCTTTGGTCTTCCTTCGTTCTCGTAGAATAGCTCTTCGGTATACCAGTCGGGCATATGGGGGTCCGTTTGGGTTTTTATTTATCTGTGCTTGAGTGTACCTTCTGGGTCTTATGGGGGGCTCGGTTAGGTTTAGATTAGTGTTCTTAGTCTTTTTGTTGTTTAGTTATTCTCTTCTCTCTTGGCCTTGGTTGTGGTAAGTTCTATCCTTTCAGTCTGTTTTTACCTTTCTTGCTCAGTCGGCCTATGATGCCTACTGGGTACCTGTTGTATTGGTACTCACGCTAACCCTGCATTTGCTTTCGTGATGCAGGTCGGAGCACTAGTTTTTAGCGTTGAGTTCGAGCCTACAGTGGTCTGTTCCAGAGACGATGGTGAGCACATAACGTTCTGGGATTACCTGTCTCCTTTTGTTTATATATTTTGCATTGTTTTTTGCTTTTGAGACAACTTGTTTCTGTGGTCCACTTTTGGGACTTGTACTCGTTTAGTAGTTCTGTACATGTGACTTCTATGTTTTGAGAGGTACTGTTGTTGTATATAGATGTTTTGGCTTTCGCCTTTCCTTTATATGTCCCTTTATTTATGCTTCCGCATGTTTAGGTTAGATCCCACCCTCAATCCCATTACTCCTATGTTCCGTGATAGGGTTTTGGCTTGCCTACTGGCGGGTTGGTAGGTGCCATCATGACTCGAGATATTGGGTCGTGACATATATCTTGGTCTACGTATATGATATTATAGTCACCGGAAACAATTCATCCTTTCTGGAAAGCATCATCTCCAAACTTGGTGCAAAATTTCCAATTTGTGACCTTGGTCCCTTGAGTTTTTTCCTTGGTATTCAAGTCTCTCGTGGATCTTTCGGCATCACACTATATCAGGAGCAATATATGACATGTCTGTTAAATATATGCTAGTATGCAGAATTGTAAACCACTTTCAACTCCTATGACAGTGAACTCAAAGCTACATATTGGTGACAGTCCCCTGTTCCATGATGCTATGTTATATCGAAAAATTGTCAGAGCCTTACAATATGTCACACTTACTCGTCCTGACATTGCCTTTGTCGTCAACAAGGCCTGCCAATTTATGTATAATCCCACGATAAATCAATGGGATGTAGTTAAGCGTATCCTCAATTATTTGAAGCACATTAAACATTTTTACCTTCAGGTTCCATGCTCTTCTACACTGCTTCTCTAAGCGTTAACTGACTTAGATTGGGCAGGGTCCCTAGATGATTGTAAGTCGATTGTAGGCTATGCTATCTTCCTTGATGCTGGTCTCGTATCTTGGTCTTCGAATAAACAACATACCGTGGCTCGATCCTCCACTGAGTCAGAATACAAGGTACTTGCTGATGTTGCGGCTGAGCTAACTTGGATACAGTCTATCCTAAATGAGCTTGGGGTTCACCTTCCTAAAGCTCCTATCCTGTGGTGTGATAACATTGGTGCTTCCTATCTCTCTATTAATCTAGTTTTTCATGCTCATACAAAGCACGTCGAAATAGATATTCAATTTGTTCGTGATAGGGTTTCTAAGAAGGATATCCTGGTGCAATTTTTGTCATCTAAGGATCAATTGGCCGATGTCTTGCCAAAGCCACTTTCAGCTGCATGCTTAGAGGCTCTACGTTCTAGACTGAATGTGCCTTCAACACCTTCCATTTTCAAGGGGAGCATTAGAGCGTGTCCATCCCAGTCTAATTTCGGAGAGGTTTCAACTATTAATACTTGTGTCTTAGTACTACTGCAACTCTACTAATTGTATAACCTATGTATATATATTACATTGAGTGGCTGTTGTAGAACGTGGAGAGAAATTTTATACAAAATAGATAGCTTCAGTTCTTCTCCGTCTCTTGATCTTATACTAGAAGTGAGTGAGAATGACGGGATGACTCTTCCTAGATTTCATACAATAAATTCAGTGTGTATACACTAAATTAATGAGTGATACTTCTCGATTATATAGCAATCGAAGCATTTAAGTGATACTTATCAATTATATTTGTACCATGTATCTTTTCTAGATTTTACCTATAGCTACTAATTCCCTCATTTGGAAAAAATGACGGCATTCCCTTGATTTCACTAACTTTCCTATTTATTTCTAAGCTTTCACACAACTTATTTTGTTCTCTTTGAAACTATGCAGTCTGATTAGATATGTCATAATTCAGAACAAAACAACATTTCATGATCACTAATCCCACAATAAATTTTCAGCTGAACAGAAAAATACAAGCAAACCAATTTCCAAATTAATAACTACATTTAGTTTAGTGAAAGAAAAATTGAGCACTTGAAACTGATGCTCCAAGAATTATTTAAAATGCTACAATGAAGACAACAACTCCATTTTCATCTGATCGTTTCGCCTTCCTCAAAAGAGTTAACATCTGTGATTCTATAATTTAGTTAAGAGAAGATATCAAACTAAAGCGGGAAGTGAAACGATTTCAGAGTTCAGATCAAAATAACCTTGCATGACCTCTGAACCTGATGAACTGATAACTGCATCACGATGATCTGAATATCGTGAACTGAAAATACACAAATTCAGTGACCTGAAAACTGCAGTCGAACTGAAAACGCAAGCAAACCAGATCACGTTGATCTGATTATCTACTTTAAAGGTTTCGTAACATACTATACATGTAATATATACTAACTATAGATAGTTTAGCAAAGGTAATTAAATTGTGAACCTAACTACATGAAGACTTGGATCTTGCATATCATAATTAATGGATCTTTTATTCTATCAAACAGTTCAGCAAAACTGGCACATACATCAAATCAAATCAAGTTTCAGATCATTCTTATTTTTAGCATCTCTTATTCTTCTTTCTTTTTCTTTTTCTTCTTCATTTTCATCATTTTGGGGTTTTCTTTCTTGTCCTCCATTTCGATCCAATTCCTCTGTTTTTCCCTCCTCTGCTTCTTCGATTTTTTCATTTCCATTCTATCCATCAATCTCCATTTGCGCTTCTTCTTCTTATACTTCATTTTCAGGAACTGGTTTTACCATTTTGTTTTGCAAAGAGAATCAAAATAGAAAGAGATAATGCTGCTATGAAGACTGGACCTTGAAAATTAAGAGTGGATTAAAGCTCTAGTTTCATCTGATCTTTTCGCTTTTATTGAAAGAGTTAGCATATCTAATTCTATAATTAAGTAAAAGAGATGATATCAAACTAAAGTTGAAAGTGAAACAATTTCAAAATTGAGATCAAAATGATCTCTTAATCTAGGAACGGAAAATTAAACTACATCAAGATGATCTCATTATTTGTGAACTGAAAAATACACAAATTTCAGGTGATCTACAGTCAGTCAACCGAAAATCACAATGATCTGATTATCTACTTTAAAGATTTGGTAACATACTATGCAAGCAAATCACATATCAAACAGTTCCGCAAAAATAGCACATACATCTCACAAATCAATTTTCTGATCTTTAAGTCAGAAATATCGTAATGCTTCCGTAATGTTTTATACTAAAATGAATTTGAAAATTAGCAGCAGTTATCAAAATCAAAATAGTCTGGATCTGCTTCTTGTAGTCCTTTTACTTCTTCTTTCTCTTTGTTGCCAGTCTCCTTCTTTTTCTTCTTCATAATCCTCCAATGGTTCTCCTTGTTTATACATTGGTTATTTTCCTTGTTTAAAAGCTCTCTTCTTCTTCTTCTTTGTTGACATTCTCTTGTTTATACATTGGTTGTTTTCCTTGTTTAATAGCTCTTCTTTTTTGGTTTTCTTCTTCTTCCTCTTTGTTGCAATTCTCTTGGTCATTTTCAACAATTTCTCCGTTTGGATTTTCATCTGTTTCTCCTAGTTGATACCCTCCAGGTTGTTCCTCTGTTTCTTCCATTTTTCTATCAGATTCTTGATTTCTGTCCATTAAGCTCCTTTTGCCCTACTTCTTCTTCATTTTCATCAATTTCTCCGTTTGGATTTTCATCTGCTTCTCCCAGTTGATTCCCTTCAGCTTGTTCCTCTGTTTTTCCTTCATCAGATTCTTGATTCCTCCAGCTTTTTCCTCTGTTTCTTCCATTTTTTCATTTCCATGCTCTGATTCTTGATTTCTATTCTATCCATCAAGCTCCCTTTTCCCTTGATCTTCTTCCTCATCAGTACGTAATCTCTTACGTTCATTTCCAGGAACTGGTTCTCCTGTAGTTAACATTTTTGTTTTTTCAAAACAAAAAAAAAAGAGTAGAGAATGACTGAAGAAGATGGGTAACTACCTTTATATAATAATGGGAAAAGGGTCAAAAATGCCCTCAGTTTATAATTTGGTTCAAAAATGTCCTTGGTGTCAATACTTTGGTTCAAAAATACCCTTGTAGTCAATATTTTAGTCCAGAAATGCCCCTATAGTTACTAAATGAGTCAAAAATGCCCTTTTCCGAATAAATATATTATTTATTTTCTTTTTGAACACATCTTCTTCCTGATTAAAATATTATTTAAAAATCCTATACTGGCTTTTCTTTCTTTTAAAATCACTTTAACAAATAAAAATGTAGGAAATAGTTTTTTTCTTCTTAATCTCACTTTATCAAATAAAATAAAATAACTTCATGTATCCTTTCGACCGATAATATATGTCATATATATAAGATCATACTATATCCATCATTAATTTTATTTATATAACGATAAAAAATAATTATAATAAAATAAGAAATTTTTTATTTTTTATTTTTTTTGAATTGAAGTAGGATAAACAGTTGCTAATTTTTAAAAAATATTATTAGAAAAAGAATGTGTTTAAAAGAAAATAAATAATATATTTATTTGCAAAATGGGCATTTTTGACCCATTAAAATAACAATAAGGGCATTTTTTGACCAAAGAATTGACACCAAGGACATTTTTGGACCAAACTACAAACTAAGGGCATATTTGTTTCTTTCGCATAGTTTAAAGGCATTTTTGACCCTTTTCCCTGTCTATTGAAAAAAAAAGAACGGTTTCAACTTCCACTGCTATATAGACACTTAAATTTACAGACACTTAAATTTTACCCTCTAATTTAAAATTTGTGTTTTCCTTGTATGTTTTTTCATTTTCATTGCAAAACTAATGGCAAAATATTATTATATGTTATATATTTTTTTTCCGAGGGGTTTCTTTTGGTTCATGTGAACTCATGGCAAAAGATGCAAGATGTTTCCGCATGGCTATGTAGGAGGGTGGCTATGGATGGTTTCAAGAGAGGAAGAGGTAGGCCCAAGAAATATTGAGTGAATGATAACACAACTTCAACTTACCGAGGGCGTGACCTTAGATAGAAGGTTGCGCTGAATTAATTGAGGGTTCGTGTAAGCTGTCTTGCAGCCACAATCATTAAAAATATATGATAAATTGACAAACTAAATATGAAGCTTACAAAACTTTATAGAAGTTGTGAAATATGAAGAATTAGATTCACTAAAGTGGCTTCCATATCATTACTGGTTTTATTTTTGGGAGAATGTACAAGTACCCCTTCAACGGGGCGAAATCCTAGCGAAACACCTTAACTATACATGAGTCCTACTACCCCTGACTTATTTTAAAGAGTAATAAATATACCCTTCGGTGCTGAGGTGGCACAGGGAGTGTGCTCACTCTCTTGGAGGCATGTGAGAGACGAAAAAGAAGTATTCAATTCTGATTAATTTGGACACATGTCAATTTTAAATTGGACATTTTCACAATTATTTAGTACAACTAATTAGTTAACATTAAAACTTAAGTTGATATCGTTTTAATTAAATTTCTTTTTTCATTGTGAAATAGAGTCAAATTTTATAATTTTTTGAAATACAATTAATTTAGTCACAACATACTTAAATTGCCGATCAATTTTTTTCCAATGTTTTTCATCAATTTGTATAGTATCATAATAAGTTTTCTTTTTCTCTTTTCATTTTTACTCAACACTTGATACAAAATTCACTAGTGAGGGAAAAAAAATACGTATTAGAGATTTAATTTTGGCCACATATGGTACACCCAATTTAAATTAAATCACTTTTTTTGAAATAATAATTTTTAATTATTCTCCCACTCCTCAAGTATCCACATCATATCCCAATCCACCCCCACCCCCACCCTCACCCTCACCCTCACCCCCGCTTCAGTTCTCCATTGATATAGCACCCGCCCTCACCTCTAACCCCTTCTAGTTTCTTTTAGTTTTAAAAAAAATGCTCTAGTTTCGATTAGATTCTCCATTATAATAATACTCGCCTACTTCTCTTCTCTTCCCATTTCGATTGGACTTTACTTCATCTTGTCCAAATAATTTTTGACTAAGAAACAATTGTCTTTCATAACACAAACTCAACCAGAAAAAAGACCTCGACTTTCAATTTTTCTCGAATTTCAATTTTGGGGTAGCTTCTTCAATGGAAATTTTAGATCAAGTATTATGACATTTTTAAATTTTCTTTTTTATTTGGTCACAAATTTCAGTTGGATGCAAGAGATCTAACATTTTAAAATTTAAATTGAATAGCTTGAGTTTTTGACCATAGGAGTGATATTTTGTGGTAGATATGAAGGTAGGTGATAAAATATATAGTAAATGTTTAGATGTTTGGCGGTAAAAAATGAGTTTGATAGTAGACGTTGAATTCAGTGGTGAAGGAATTAATTTGGAGGTGAGTTACAATTTTCATGGTGATTTATATATGTTTTAATGGTGAAAATAGTGGGTTTAGTGATTATGATAGGTGTAGTGATAGTAATGAAGGAGAAGGAATTAAATGACATGGATTTTTTTTAAATCTCACAATTTATTGACGTGGCGCTGACGTAAGGATAATGTGGAGGCTAGTGTAAATCACCTCCCTATATGTGAGTGATTATATAGATTTTAGGGTAAGTTTATTACACTTTAAAATAATTCAGGAAGGTAATAGAGCCCATTTATATTTAAGGTGTGTCGCAGAGATTTCGCTCATAGCTGAAGGGGGTACTTATACATTCTCCCTTTATTTTTTCTTTTATATTGATATATCCAATATTGTGGACTTTCTTTGTAAAAAAAGAAAACACTTATCCACACGAAAAGACTAAAATAGTACCTAATAAAGTCATAAGATATGTTTTTCAAAAACTTTTCATATGAGATAACAATGTAATTAATGTTAGTATAGGAAATATATTTTAGATGAACTTTGATATACCAATAACATAAAATAATTTTTTACACTATTAGATCACACTTAGAAGAGAACAATATTAAGTCGAACCAATAAATCACCTCTCTACTTTACTCTCTATTCTCTATATTTTGAGGGTAAAATGATCTTGTGGACCCTTGTACTTGTATGAATTTGTATTGTGAACCCTTCTACTTACCTCTTTATCATCTGGACCCCTGAACCCATCTAAACTCAACATTTTAAACACTTTTTTTACTCTTGAGTTGTGCGTGTACCACAAACGCCTGACACGTAATTTTAAAAATAATTATAAAATGACACGTGTATATATACACCAGCTCATGTCATTTTGACATTTTATTATATTTAATTAATATATTTGTGATTTTTATTTTCCTTTTGCAACCAGACCTACCACTATGCCCCCACAATCTCATTTCATTTCTCTCTCATCTTCCTTACACTTTTTCTTTTTCAACTTCTTCTACTCTTTTCATTGAAGAAAAAACACCAGCAGGAACAATCATGGCTCAATCAGGGCAATCCGTCTCTGTTTTCATCCAAGTCGGAGAAGAGAGGTTCACCGCTTGAGTGGATAGTGTGTCAGCAACGGTCTAGACCAGTATCTGTGTATGGCTATATATACACACATTTTGTCTTTTTCATTTTTTTCTTCATTCCCACAAAATTGTTTGAGTATTTTTGTTGGTTTTGTTCGATTTTCAACTTATATATGTAAATTTTGTAACTTATTTTCGTATTTGTGTGTTGTTTAGTCTAGATTTCATCTTCTATTTATGTCTTTGTTTAATTTTTAGGTTTTTAGTTGATTTATACCGATTTTGTTGAAATTTTTGGGGATTTTGCTTGGTATGCTTTCAATACATGTTTCATGATTTCTATTAGATTATAGGATTTCAACAAAAACAACTTTCATGATGATGTAGAAAACTACAATAGGATCAACTAGAAAAATGAGGCAAAGAATTAACTGGAAATGCAATTAAGAAAAGAGAGAGGAGTATAACGATGAAAAAAAGAAGAAGGAATTTTGAAAAAGAAGATCGAGAAAGAGGCAAGAAAAAGCTCAAATTTGTCTAATAATGATGTTAAATGAAAATGGGGAAGAAGATGGCTTTATAAAACCCTAATGTGGTTGTTAGACCCTTTTAACCAGATCTCACGCTCCCCAAGTGTGTGTATCACACGCCCCTTGATTGTGTCTGCCACATAGGATGCCAAGTGAAAAAACATGTTTAAAATGCAGTGTTTCGGGGAGTTCAAGGGTCCAGTTGACAAATGATTAAGTAAAAGGGTTTAGAATACAAACTCATACAAGTATAGGGGTCCATTAGATCATTTCACCTATTTTGAGAGAAAAATTGAGAATGGGTTCTCCAACCAACTTCTATTTCACTCTCTATTCTCCAATTATAGAGAGATGAATAGATCGAGAACTACTACTCATACTCTCTATTTAACTTTTTCATTATTATATTATTATTTTTATTAAATAATATTTGTAATTATCATATTATAAATCATATAAGACCATTAATTAAATCTCTAATATTTGTAATTCCTTTATAATGTAATATAACATTTAATATATATATATATATGATTTAATTTAAAATTATTATTAATTTTCACTATGAAGAATGCACAAAATTTAAATGATAACATTTATTTTCCAGTCTTGCTAGCGATAGTGCGTCTCCCACCCATTATGTTATTCAAGGAAAAGAATACGATATGAGATATTATTTAGCTGATGGTATATGTCCTATATGGTCTACAATTGTCTAAACTATTTGTGATCAATGTTTCCAAAAGAAGAAATATTTCGCTAAGTAACGAGAATCGTGCCAAAAAAGATGTTGAACGTGCATTCAATATTTTACAATTATGTTGTGCAATTATCGTAGGACTGTCACATTTTATGGAGAAATGAAGTGCTATATGATATAACGACTACGTTTATTATACTGCACAACATAACAATTGAGGATCAACGTGATCTTAATTAATCAATTCAAGATACCGTAGAGGCTCCAAATGCAACAAAAAAAATAGTGGTAGATGAAAGGCTCCATTTTGAATAATTTTTAGTTAGACATAAGAAATTTAAGGAGAAGAATGCTCATTTTAAACTCGTAATGCATTAATAGAGCATTTAGGGAGATACATAATAATCTTGAAAGTTGAGTATTTATATAATGTTTATGTAACTCTATTTCATTAATGATTTTACTTTTATTTGAATTGTCCATTAATATGTATATTATATAATATTTGCTTGCAATTTATGTTATTTAGATAATTAGAATAAATATAATTGTATATTAAATAAAGAATTTGTAAAGAGTAAAAGTTTATATTACATCAAGATTATATAGGGTGATTATTTGGAAAAAGGAAAGAAAGGATTTATATTATGAAATAAGAAAACAAAAATGAAATAGAAATAATAATATAATATTGAGAAGAGAGAAAAAAATTCATTTTTAGAGAGTAAAATAGAGAATTGGGTTGGAATTAGGGGTGTCCATCGGTCGGTTCAATTCGATTTTAAGTATTATCGGTTCAGTTTATCGGTTTTCGATTTATAATTATGCTAAACTAATAGGATATTTTTCTTATCGATTTTCATTTTATCGATTTTGGTTCTTAATGATTCTGTGTTTGATTTCACCAATAAGAAAATACTTATAAAATAAATATATGACTTCTCCAATAATTTGAATTGACAAGACAAGAATGTAAATTTACAGAACGCTCATAAAATAGAAACATTAATAACTAACATGAAAAGAATTATACAAGTGGAACACAAAAATAAATTAAGAGGAATAGAGTTCTTATTTTATGTTTTGACGTTTTGTATAATGTGAAGTTGTGACTCAAAGTAACTGTGAAGTGTGAATTGAAGATTAAAGGAAAAAGTAGTCACCAATAAGATACTGAGATTAATATTTAATATTTATGTAGGGTTAAAGAAGTAAATTACTATAATCTTAATGGGTTATCGATTTACCCAATAACCCAATACTAAAAAACAAAATCGAACCAATAGCCCAATAATTATTTTTTATAAAACCATTAAAACCCATTAACCCAATAACCCAATAATAATAAACCAATAATATTTTTTTTTGGTTTGGTTTATCGGTTAGTTCAGTTTTTGCACACTCCTAGTTAGAGTTGTGTAATGACCCTCCAGGTCATTTTTGTGTTAATATCTTCTGTTTGTTATTTAGAGTATTCCTATAGTGACCCCAAGTTAATTGACTTGCTGGGACTGATAGTTTGGTCACCTGGTCGTTCATTTGGTCTTATACGAATTTATGTATTTTGGAGTTTTTTGTAATGACCCTCCAGGTCATTTTTGAGTTTATGCATTCATTCTGTTGTTTAGAGCATTTCTATAGCGATCCCAAGTCATTTATGACTTGCTGGCACTAACTATTTGGTCGCCTGGTCGTTCGTTTGGTTTTTATGCGAATTCTAGTGTTTTGGAGATTTTGAAACTTGAAAAGTTGATTTCGGTCATAACCTCACGTAAACAACCTCAAAATGGAATTATGACGGTTTCATCAGCTCAGGAAGGACCAAATTAGGCTAGTAGCATGGTCAGAACGAGTCTTGAAACTTTCGGTGCGACTTTTGGACCATCTGGCGTTTTAGCCATTGAAATTTGGCCTTAGTTTGACTTTGATCAATATTCTTGGAAAACAAGCTGGATAAAAATTCCGTTAGCGCGGTTAGTTCTGGAATGTCGAGTTTTGTCTAGAATGACCCTCCGTGCGCTTCCCGGGGTTTTCGATCTAGTCCCGAGGCTTGTTGTGGAATTTGGCTTAAAATGGCATTTGGGTGTGGGACCCACTTTTTGTCAAAATAACCTCGTATGGAAATTTTGACTGCGCCATTAACTCCGGAACGTCGAATTTGGTGGTGTAGCATATCTCGTTTGCGTGCACGGGGTTCCAAACGAATCCCGAGCATCCTGTCGAAAACTTGGAAACTTCCAAAATCAGCTACTGCAGCAGCTGATGTTGCAGGTCACTTTTTTTCTCCGCGTTCACGGGCCAATGGCCGCGTTGGAGGAGTTCTGTCCCTCTTCTCCCTGTGTTCGCGGAAAGGCCTCCGCGTTCGCGGAGGGCTGAGATCCTTCTCTCCGCTGTTGCGGGAAGGCTTCCGCATTCGCGGAGGTCCAGGTTATTTCTCTCCATGTTCGCGGGAAAGTCTCAACATTCGTGGAGGTCTGGGATCTCTCCCTCCGCATTCGCAGGCACTGTAGCCACGTTTGCGGAGGGCAAATCCGTCTTGTCTTTTATTTAAAGAGCAGACACGATCAGCTCGAGGGAGCAATATTCAGTTGGCCTTTTCTTTCTCGTTATAGCTCTAATTGGGTGATTCAAAGTCCTGTGGCTTTGGAATTGTTGTGGCTTCGCGGGTGGCTGATCAGAAAATGTCGGGAGATCTTCGTTTCAGGTAAAATTGTTGTGTAGTCAGCTGTCCTAGTTTATAATTGAGTTCAATTGTTGACCTTTTGCATGGTGCTCGTTTTGGAAGTTTCGAGCCCCGAATTGTGTTCCCTTTTGGAACACAAGTTCAGGGAGTTGTACTGGACCTCTTCACGAAGTCAAATAAAAAATTATCAGAGTGGGTCCCACATTTCCATTTTTGACTCCGAAATTGGTCCATCTCCGATTTTGGTAATTTTGGTGTCAAAACGACTGTGCTGAGGTTGTGATTCTATTTTTGGTAGCGGGGAAGCATTCTGAGGCCGTGCAGAAGAGGAAAGCTTTGGTAATGTGATTTGGAGCGCAGACGGTAGGCTTACAGGTAGGCTACAACTTCCTCTCCTTAGACTAAGCCTGATTAAGTGATTGTATGTTGATTTGTATAAATTTAGGAATGAATTGGGTGTTGATCTTGTTAAATTCCTAGAATCCATGCCTTTGGCTATATTATGGGTTTTTTCGGGTAGTTGAAGCATATTGGTTGCTCTTGTTGATCATCTGTACCTTGTGTTGTGCATTTGTACGGCTTATGTTTCTTATTGAAAGCATGTTTGGCCTTAGTCTAGGCTTAGACTAGTGATTGCCATAGACTTGCATATTTTTGGTGTCGTTAGGCCTTGAGATCTCTCCGACGTCTCTTCGGACGACTTAGCTCCCTATAGACTGATATAGCAGAATTGAATCTGATAGTATGGGCCTCAATTTTGGTGAACTCGTGGCTTATCAGATCTTCTATCCTCTCTCTCCCTACCTCTGCGATTCTGAAGTGTTATCGGATGGTCATGGTATCGCGATAATTGGAGATTGAGTTATACTAGGCTGGGAACCTTCTGTTGACACCTTTGGGTAGGCGGTGCTCCACGGTGACTTGTCTTGGCAAGGAATAGTTTGTTGTGGTAATTATGTACGGTTCGAGGCCATTATTTCTAGTCCGAGGTTGATGATTTACTGTTCGAAGCCGTTATTTCCAGCTTGAAACTGTTATTATGGGTTCGAGGCCCAGGTTCTTTTATTATTGGGTTCGAGGCCCAAGTTCTATTATTATTGGGTTCGAGGCCCAGGTTCTATTGTTATTGGGTTCGAGGCCCAGATTCTATTGTTGTTGGGTTCGAGGCCCAGGTTGTATTGTTATGGGTTTGAGGCCCAGATTCTATCATCTTCATTTCGGGAAAAAAAGTTCTGGCATATGGATTGAGTCGGTTCAAGTCCGCAGGAGGTTGTGGAAATCTTGGATACTTTGTTGGATTCTCTAATTTCATTGCTAACTCTTCCTTATACCTGTTAGGTTTATGGGAGTCCGCTCGGGTTTACTCTTAGCATTGCGCATGAGTGTACCCGTCGGGTTTATGGGAGCCCAGTCGGATTTAGTTATTTGTTCTCCTTGTCTTTGTGTGCTACTACACTCGTGTGCATATCTAGTAGACTTTCCCATTCTGGTTTCTGATTGTGATTTTATATTCTTGTAGTTCATATTGCTTTTGCTTTCTCTTGCTCAGTCAGTCTATGATGCCTACTGGGTACCTACTGTTTTGGTACTCATGCTACTCTCTACATCTGTTTTCGTGATGCAGGTCCGAGCACAGCTACCAGCGTTGATATCAAGCCAGCTGCGGTCTGATTCGTTGGCGAGGGTGAGCACACAGCATCCTGGAGTTACTCGTCTCCTTCTGTATATATATTTTGACTTGTCTTTCGCTTTTTGAGACAGTCTTGGTTCTGTGGTCCACTTTTGGGACTTGTAGTCCTTTTGTTAGTAGCTCTGTACGTGTGACTTCAAGGTTTAGGGAGGGATCTTTCTTTTGTATATATTTTTGTTTGCTTTCGCTTCTTCTTTTGTGATTCTGTTATTTGTGTTACCATTAGTTTGAGTTTAGGTTTTTCCCTCAATCCCATTACTTGTAGGTTCTGGGAAACGGGCTAGCTTGCCTATTGGTGGGTTATTGTAGGGGCCATCATGACTCGAGGAATCATGTCGTGGCATTTTCGAACTTTGAACGGTTGATCTTGATCAAAAGTTCAGGAAGATGACCCCAAAATTGGAAAAGTCCACGGACCCAAACTGGACCATGGACCCTTCACAGCACCCTAAACGGTCTGTGAAAGGGACCATGGCTCATTAAGGGTCTCGTGAACCCTTTCCAGGATATGCCCATGCAGGGGTCACCTTCACTATGACCCAAACGGCTCGTGTGAACTTGACGGCCCGTCAAGTGAGTCATACAAGTCACCTAGTTTGTGGGGTGTGACCCAAGGTCATTAGAAAAGGGCCACGGACGTCTAAATGGCCCGTGAAGCTTCACATGGACCATGAAGTCGTCCGTGAAGGAGACTTATCAGGTTTTGAGTTTTTGACCAACTTCAAACGATCATATCTTTTAGCACAAAATTGATTAAGTGGCCCATGACCTATCAAAAGAAAGATCTTTGTGTCCTCTTTCCAACGCCATCGAGTTTCCTCCATTTGAAGTTTGAGGTAAAAAGTTATGTCCATTTTAGTTGAACCCTATCGGGTAGGTGAAGCTTCACGACCAGCTTGACGGCCTGTGAAGCCCATCTTGAAGTCACTTTGTCAGCTTCTAAGTCACGATCGTTTTAGTCTTTTCTCCTATGCATTGGCCCCTTAAACTACGTCGTTTGATGCTTAAACTACGTCGTTTGATGCTTAAACTACGTCGTTTTACTCAGTCTAACCCTAGTAATATAGTCAAAAACTACCTAAACCAAATTAGTTTCTTCTCAAGTCCGTTCTAAGCAGAAAATGAGCGTTTATCCAATTTCTAGGCTTAGGGTTCTCTCCTCCAAGCGTAAACTTCAGATTTCTCGCAGGGATTTTCAAGTACTAGGTATGTGGGTATTCAGTAAGGGGCCGTTTGGTTACTGGATAAGGGCAAAGTTAATACATGAATAACTTGGTTATTCATGTATTAATTTTTATACCATGTTTGGTTTGTAAATAGAATAAAAGTTATCCTTGTGTTAGTTTTATACAATGTTTGGTTATATTTTTGTAATTCTACATAACTAATACTCACATAAATATCGAAAAAAGAAAAACCGAACCGAACCAAATTAATTCGGTTTTTCGGGGGTTTTTCGGTGACCCAAGGTCATTAGAAAAGGGCCACGGACGTCTAAATCAGGTGAAGCTTCACATGGACCATGAAGTCGTCCGTGAAGGAGACTTATCAGGTTTTGAGTTTTTGACCAACTTCAAACGATCATATCTTTTAGCACAAAATTGATTAAGTGGCCCATGACCTATCAAAAGAAAGATCTTTGTGTCCTCTTTCCAACGCCATCGAGTTTCCTCCATTTGAAGTTTGAGGTAAAAAGTTATGTCCATTTTAGTTGAACCCTATCGGGTAGGTGAAGCTTCACGACCAGCTTGACGGCCCGTGAAGCCCATCTTGAAGTCACATTGTCAGCTTCTAAGTCACGATCGTTTTAGTCTTTTCTCCTATGCATTGGCCCCTTAAACTACGTCGTTTGATGCTTAAACTACGTCGTTTTACTCAGTCTAACCCTAGTAATATAGTCAAAAACTACCTAAACCAAATTAGTTTCTTCTCAAGTCCGTTCTAAGCAGAAAATGAGCGTTTATCCAATTTCTAGGCTTAGGGTTCTCTCCTCCAAGCGTAAACTTCAGATTTCTCACAGGGATTTTCAAGTACTAGGTATGTGGGTATTCAGTAAGGGTTTTGTTTGCCCTTACGCCCAAAAATTTATTCCCTTTTTCTTGATTAATATAATTTATGAAACTAGGGTTCTTGCCCAACTATGCAGATTCATTATCCCATTGAATTGTTTTGATTTCTACTCAAATTCTATACTTGTTTAAATGAGTTTGCATGAATTCTTATGGAAATTTGAAAGGCAAAAACTTAGCATGAAGTTGTCGTATTTTCACATGAATTGGCTTTCTTCATAATGTAGCTTAGGATGTTAGCATTCACTTTTAAATAGAATTTAGTCAGTCTTTGTCCACTGTTTATCTCAGAAATCATCTTTAGATCAGTTTAGTTCTGTTTCATGATTTCACGACTACAATTAAAATGAGCTCTAGTATTAAGTTTGGGAGTAGTGTTTAGCACCAAGTTGTACTAGGGTTCAGCGTACCCTCAAGTCCCAGAACTATGTGCCCCTGTAGGTTTATAAGTCCCCTCTGTTGGGTATTTGTTTTAGCGATCACACCACGGTCATGCCTTTATACCCTAGCAAAGTATATTGGGTCCTCTCGATGGGGCGTATACATCGGACTCCACGTTTAGCTCACGTTGTTTATGTCGGTTAATAAACTCTCCCACGGTATTAGGTTCAGTAAGGTACTTCAGGCCCGTAGTTGTATTTACTCAATTTTTTTAGCATGTTTTCAGTTTACTCTTGCATTCTAGTTTTTATGCACTATTGTATCTTGGGCTTATGTACTTCAGTTCAAATCAGGTTACACACTTGACCAGTATTTTTAGCATGTTTAAATATAGTCAGTCAGCTTGCATATCTTTCATGCTCAGTACATTTAAAGTACTGATGCATACTTTTGCGCTACATCATTTCATGATATAGGTTCAGGCGCTCAGCATCCAGACCGCGCTTAGCCTGACTTCCAGCCCATACTCAGCAGCTAATGTGGTGAGTCCTCATAGTTCAAGGACGTTTCTTTATGCTTTCGACTCAGTTAGTTCATTATTTAGTTTTCAGTATTATTAGGGTTAGCTAGGGACTTGTCCCAACAACTCATCAGTATTAGAGGCTTTCAGACATGGAGTTAGTATTCAGTTGTTTTGGATTGTTTCCCATAGATGTTTAGTTAAATTCTCACCTGAAGTTTCTTTTAGTATTGTTTACTTTACAATTATGTTTTCGCTTATTTAGTTATATTTCAGTATTCTTGTGATATGCTAGACTCAAGGTTAGCTTGTGGTCAATCTTGACACTAAGCACTGTGTTGTGCCTAGGGGGTAGCCTCGGGCGTGACAAACTTGGTATCAGAGCATCAGGTTCAAGAGTCCTAGGGTGTCTAAAAGCCGCACTAACTAGAGTCTCTTTCATGAGTGTAAAGCGCGCCACACCTATGAGAGGGAGGCTACTAGGTGTTTTAAGAAAATTTCTCTTCTTTTTCTATTCCTATCGTGCATGAAGTGTGATTCAACTTCTCCTTTCTAATCCATCTTTATGTGTTTCAGATCATGCCTCCTCATAGTGCTAACACACGAAATACTAATGCACAGAATGCTAATGCAGTTCCTCCAGTCCTGAACAATGAGGTTACGAATGCAGAGTTACGTACTGCGATCAAGATGTTGGCTCCAACCGTAGCCAACCAGAACAATCAGGAGGCTCCAGTTCCTATAAACCCCACTAGTGGATCAGTTACAGCCAGGGTTCAAGACTTTATTCGTACGAATCCGCCAGAGTTTCTAGGGTCAAAGGTTGGTAAGGACCCACTAAACTTCATTGATGAGGTCAAGAAGATTCTTGAGGTAATGCAAGTGACTGGTACTGACAGTGTTGAGCTAGCATTCTACCAACTTAAGGATGTCGCTCATATCTGGTTCACTCACTAGAAGAACAACAGGGGTACGGATGCAGCTCCTGTGACATGGGATTATTTTAATGGAGCTTTTCTAGACAGATTCTTTCTGAGAGAGTTGAGGGAGGCTAAGGCTCAGGAGTTTATGAACTTGAGGCAGGGTTCGATGTCAGTCTAAGAATATGGGCTAAAATTCACTCAACTCTCCAGGTATGCTCCACATATGGTGGCCGATTCGAGGTCTCAAATGAACAAGTTCTTGTTTCGAGTATTCGATGTCGTAAAAACTGAGTGCAGGAATGCTATGCTATTAGGGGATATGGATATCTCTAGACTAATGAACCACGCTCAGCAGGTTGTGGGAGATAAGCTCAAGGAAATGGCTAAGGATAACAAAAAGGCTAGACAAGACAACTATGAATATTCCCAGCAGAGGTCGGGCAGTGGAAGTCACTCACAACTTCAGCAGAGGTCTAAAGCCCCAGTACCTTCATCAGCTAGCGCTCCATCCCCCAGGTATAGATAGGATTAAAAGGAAGGGCATCAGGCTCTAAGTCGCACGAGAGTGCTTCAGGTAATCAGACTTTTCCATCTTGCCCAAAGTGTGGTAAGAACCATCCGGGCGAGTGTCTTGCTGGTTGAGAGGGATGTTTTGGGTGTGGTCAGTCTTGTCATAGGTTGAAGGAGTGCCCTTCTGTCAGGCAAGGACAAGGAGGTAATAGAGCTCAGTCTACAACTTCAACAGCACCAGCAGGTCACCCCACTCAACAGGGTGCCTCATCTGGAACAGGTGGTGGTCAGCGCCAGAACAGGTTGTATGCCCTTGAGGCTCGCCAGGACCAGGAAGGTTTTCCTGTTATAATCACTAGTTTATTACAAGTCTTCCATTTAGATGTGTATGCATTATTAGATCCAGGGGCTACTCTTTCTTTTGTAACTCCTTATATAGCAGTAAACTTCGGTATCAGTCCAGAAACTCTCCCAGAACCCTTCTCAGTCTCTACTCTAGTTGGTGACCCAGATCTAGCTAGACGGGTATAAAAAATTACCCTATCACAGTTTCTCAAAAAGTTACCTTAGCAGACCTTGTAGAGCTAGAAATGATAGACTTTGATATCATCCTAGGCATGGATTGGTTACATTCCTGTTATGCCTTAGTCGATTGTAGAACCAGGATCGTTCGGTTTCAATTTCCAAACGAGCTAGTCTTTGAGTGGAAGGGTAGTAACTCAGTGCCTACATGTTGATTTATCTCTTACCTTAAGGCCAGGAAATTGATTTTCAAAGTGTATATTTATTATCTTGTTCAGGTTAAGGACTCAAACTCCAAAACCCCAACTCTTGAGTCAGTCCCAGTAGTGAATGAATTTCTAGAAGTTTCCAGAAGATCTTCCCGGAGTACCTCCCAAAAGAGAAAGTGACTTCGGAATAGATATCCTTCAAGATACCCTACCTAATTTGATTCCTCCTTACAGAATGGATCCAACTGAGCTTAAGGAATTGAAAGAACAGTTGAAAGACCTTCTAGATAAGGGCTTCACAGACCCAATATCTCTCCATGGGGTGCTCTAGTGTTGTTCGTGCGTAAGAAAGACGGTTCTCTCAGGATGTTCATTGACTATCGTCAGTTGAACAAAGTCACAATCAAGATTAAATATCGCATCTCCAAGATTGATGACTTGTTCGACCAACTTCTGGGTTCTAGTTGCCTTTCTAAGATAGACCTCAGATCCGGCTACCATCAACTTAGAGTCAGAGATAGTGACATCCCGAAGACAGCCTTCAAGACTCGGTATGGTCACTATCAATTTGTAGGTATGTCTTTTAGACTAACAAATGCTCTTGCAGCTTTCATGGACTTAATGAACAGGATGTTCAAACATTATTTGGACTTGTTCGTCATCATCTTTATTGATAATATCCTTGTTTATTCTCGAAACGAGGAAGAGCATGCAACTCATCTGAGAGTTGTTCTACAAACCCTAAAAGATTACCAGCTATTCGCTAAGTTTAGCAAATGTGAATTTTGGTTACAATCGGTCGCTTTCCTTGGTCATGTGGTATCCAGCGAAGGGATCCGAGTGGATTCTCAAAAAATTAAGGCAGTAAAGCACTGGCCCAGACCCACCTCTCAAACTGATATCAGAAGTTTCTTGGGTTTGGCCGGTTACTACCGGAGGTTTGTTGAAGGATTTTTATCCATAGCTGCCCCATTGACCAAGTTGACTTAGAAAAAGGTCAAGTTTCAGTGGTCGGATGAGTGTGAGAAAAGCTTCTCAGAATTGAAAACTAGGTTGACTACAGCTCCTGTTTTGACTCTACCAGAGGGTTGTGACGGTTATGTGGTTTATTGTGATGCATCCAGGGTCGGCCTAGGTTGTGTGTTGATGCAGCAAGGTAAGGTCATACCTTATGCTTCTAGACAACTTAAAGTCCATGAGAAGAACTACCCAACTCATGACCTCGAGCTTGCAGCCATAGTGTTTGCCCTAAAGATTTGGAGGCACTACTTGTATGGTGTCATGTTGATGTGTTCACAGATCATAAGAGCCTCTAGTATGTGTTCACTCAAAAAGAGTTGAATTTTCGTTACAGGAGATGGCTCGAATTCCTGAAAGACTATGACATGAATGTGCTCTATCATCCGGGTAAGTCCAATGTAGTGGCTGACGCCCTCATTATACTATCCATGGGTAGTGTGGCACATGTTGAGGAAGAGAAGAAAGAATTAGCCAGAGATGTTCACCGACTTGCTCACTTAGGAGTTTCCCTGATGGACACGTCAGATGGTGGTGTGATAGTGCAGAATGGATCAGAATCTTCATTGGTAGCGTAGGCTAAGGAGAAACAAGATAGTGATCCTAAATTACTTCAGTTGAAAGGTACAATTCATCAGCAAAGAGTTGAGGTTTTCTCTCAAGGGGAGATGGTGTTCTTCGTTACCAGGGTTGCTTATGTGTCCCTAATGTGGGTGAGTTGAGGCAGCAGATCCTTACAAAAGCCCATAATTCAAGGTATTCTATTCATCCGGGTGCCACAAAGATGTACTGTGATCTATGGGAAGTCTATTGGTTGAAAGACATGAAGAGGGACTTCGCAGATTGAACACTAGAAAGCAGGAGGTGTGACTCAGGTGGTAAACATGGATTTTATTACGGGTTTACCTCGTACTCGCAGACAATATGACTCTATTTGGGTGATAGTGGACATAGTCACTAAGTCAGCACACTTTTTGGCAGTCAAGACTACAGATTTAGTGGAGAACTACGCTAGACTCTACATCAATGAAATAGTCAGGTTGCATGGGGTTCCTTTGTCTATCATCTCAGATAGAGGTCCTCAGTTTATCTCTCAGTTCTGGAGATTGTTTTAGAAAGGTCTTGGTACTCAGGTAAATTTCAGCACAGCATTTCATCCGCTGATGGATGGTCAGGTAGAGCGTACCATTTAGACCTTAGAGAACATGTTGAGAGATTGCGTGATTGATTTCAAGGGTAGTTGGGATGATTACTTACCCCTCATAGAGTTTGCCTATAATAACAGTTTCCATTCAAGTATTCAGATGGCCCCTTATGAGGCATTGTATGGGTGTAGATGCAGGTCTCCAGTTAGTTGGTTTGAAGTAGGTGAAGCATCCTTGGTTGGGCCAGATTCGGTTCATGAGGCTGTGGAGAAAGTTCAGCTCATCTGAGATAGACAAAAGACAGCTCAGAGTCATCAGAAGTCCTATGCAGATGTGAGGAGAAGAGGCTTAAAGTTTGAAATCGATGATTGGGTTTTCCTAAAGGTGTCACTCATAAAGGCGGTGATGAGATTTGGAAAGAAAGGGAAGCTCAGTCCCAAATATGTAGGTCCTTACAAAATCCTATAAAGGGTTGGTAATGTGGCTTATGAGTTAGAGTTGTCAACAGAACTAGTAGCGGTTCATCAAGTCTTTCACATTCCCTTGTTGAAGAAGTGGGTGGGTGATCCGTCATCGATAGTACCCTTAGAAAGTGTGGCTGTGAAGCATAGCCTCACCTATGAGGAAATTCCAGTTGAGATTATTTACCATCAGGTTCGTAGGCTGAGAAATAAAGAAGTCGCTTCAGTAAAGGTTTTGTGGAGGAATCAGTCCGTAGAGGGAGCTACTTGGGAGGCAGAAGCAGCTATGTAGACCAAGTATCCCCATCTTTTTCCCTCTGATTCAGTTTCAGCTTGCGGTAATAGCTCCTCTCCAGTCTCTCAGTTTACTCTTGTGTAATTGAGTCTCAGTATCTTGTTTCCCTAGTTATTCATGCAATTCACCATAATTGCATGTTCATGGAACTCAGTTCAGTTATATATCAGCTTCTAGTACTTAGTTGGTAGGGATTACAACTCTTTCCTCCAAACTCAGCTTGTTTAAACTTCATTCGAGGACGAATGATCCCAAGGGGGAGATATTGCAACATCTCAGAGTTGAAAAAGTGTAAAAAAGGAAAACAAGAAAAGTCCACGGACCCAAACTGGACCATGGACCCTTCACGACACCCTAGACGGTCCGTGAAGGGGACCACAACTTGTTAAGGGGCTTGTGAACCCTTTCCAGGGTCTGCCCATGCAGGGATCACCTTTATGTTGACCCAGACGGCTCATGGAAGATTTGATGGCCCATCAAGTGGGTCGTAAAAGTTACCTAGTTAGTGGGGTGTGACCCATGGTCACTAGAAAAGGGCCACGAACGTCTAAACGGCCTGTGAAGCTTCACATAGACCGTGAAGGAGACTTATCAGGTTTTGAGTTTTTGACCAAATTCAAATGATCATATCTTTTAGCACAAAATTAATTAGGTGGCCCATGACCTATCAAATAAAGATCTTTGAGTCCTCTTTCCAACGCCACAAAGTTTGCTCCATTTGAAGTTCGGAGTAAAACGTTATATCCATTTTTGTGGTACCCTACTGGGCAGATGAAGCTTCACGACCAGTTGACGGCCCTTGAAGTGCTTCATGGCCCGTGAAGCCCATCTTGAAGTCACTTCATCCACTTCTAAGTCAGGGTCGTTTTGGTCTTTTCCCCTATGCGTTGGGCCCTTAAACTACGCCGTTTGATGCTTAAACTACATCGTTTTACTCAGTCTAAGCCTAGTAATATAGTCAAAAACTACCTAAACGAAATCCGTTTCCTCTCAAGTCAGTTCCAAGCAGAAAAGAAGCGTTTATCCAATTTCTAGGCTTAGGGTTCTCTCCTCCAAGCGTAAACTTTAGATTTCTTGCAGGGATATACAAGTACCAGGTATATGGATATTCAGTAAGGGTTTTGTTTGCCCTTATGCCCAAAACTTCAGCCCCTTTTTCTTGATTAATATAATTTATGAAACTAGGGTTCTTGCCCAACTATGCAGATTTATTATCCCATTGAATTCTTGTGATTTATACTCAATTTCCATACTTGTTTAAATGAGTTTGCATGAATTGTTATGGAAATTTGAAAGGGAAAAACTTAGCATGAAGTTGTTGTGCTTTCATATAAAATGGCTTTCTCCAGAATGTAGCTTAGGGTGTTAGCATTCAATTTAATAGAATTTAGTCAGTTTCTGTCCGCAGTTTATAATCATCTTCAGATCAGTTTAGTTCTGTTTCATGAATTTAGGACTACAGTTATAATGAACTCTAGTATTCAGTTTGGGAGTAGTGTTTAGCACCGAGTTGGACTAGGGTTCATCGTACCCTTAAGTCCCAGAACTACGTGCCCCAGTAGGTTTATAAGTCCCCTCTGTTGGGTATCAATTTTAGTGATCAAACCACAGTCATGCCTTTATACCTGCCAATGTATATTGGGTCCTCTCGATGGGGCGTATACATCGGACTCCACGTTTAGCTCACGTGGTTTATGTCGGTTAATAAACTCTCCCACAGTATTTACTTCAGTAAGGTACTTCAGGCCCGTAGTTGTGTTTACTCAGTTTTTGAGCATGTTTTCATTTTACTCTTGCATTCTAGATTTTATGCACTATTGTATCTTGGGCCTATGTACTTCGATTCAGATCAGGTTACACACTTGACCAATTTTTTGAGTATGTTTAAATATATTCAGTCAGCTTGTAGATCCTACATGCTCAGTACAATCAAAGTATTGACGCATACTTTTGCGCTACATGATTTCTTGATGTAGGTTTAGGCGCTCAGCATCCAGACCGTGCTTAGCCCGACTTCTAGCCCATACTCAGCAGCTTATGTGGTGAGTCCTCATAGTTTGAGGACGTTTCTTTATGCTTTCGACTCAGTTAGTCCATTATTTAGTTTTTTTCAGTATTATTAGGGTTAGCTAGGGACTTGTCCCAACAACTCATCAGTATTAGATGCTTTTAGACATAGAGTCAGTATTCAGTTGTTTTGGGTTGTTTCCCATAGATATTTAGTTAAATTCTCACTTGAAGTTTCTTTCAGTATTGTTTACTCTACAGTTATTTTTCAGCTTATTTAGTTATATTTCAGTATGCTTGGGATATGCCAGACTTAGGGTTAGCTTGGGGTCAATCGTTACACTAAGCACCGTGTTGCGCCAAATGGGTAGCCTCGGGGCGTGACATTTGACCTTTGCCAATATTCTTGTTAAACATGCCCGAATGAGAATTCGTGCAGATCCTGAGGCTTTTGGGCTAATTTTGGGCCTTTTGTGGATTTTGGCTTAAAATGGAGTTTGGGTGTGAAACTCACTTTTTATCGAGAAAACCTGGGATGGAGGTTTTGACTGCTCTGTTGAGTATGAAATGTGAAATTTGATCGAGTTGTATACCTTATTTTTATGTGTGGAGTTCAAAACCAATCCCGAGCCCCCGGTGGAGCCCAGAAGACTTAGCTAAAATTTGCTGGTGTCTGATACTGGTGTCGTTTGCTTATGCGACCCTGGGCTCGCTTAAGCAACCTTCACTTTAGCAGCAAAGGCTTTGCTTTAGCGAGTTAGGCCAGCTAGGTTGCAGCCGCTTTAGCAGCCCTGGCATCGCTTAAGTGGCCCTCGCTTTAGCGAGCTTTGCTAGCCTGGGCCACATAATTTTTGCGACCCTGGCACCGCTTTAGCGAGCTTCGCTTTAGTGACCAACTCCTCGCGGAAGCGTGCCCCGCTTTTTGTTGACCTTTCACTTTAGCGACATTAGTGTTCGCTTAAGTGTCCCTCGTCTAGTCTTTTAAAGACTTAGACCCCGATCAACTCGAAGTTGAATTATTGTTTTTGCAATTTCTCTCTCGTTTTAAGTCTGATTGAGGTTATTCAAATTCCTGTACGTCCGAAATTGTCAAGAAAATGTGGGTGTATGATCGGAAGTTGTTGAGGATCCTCCGTCTGAGGTAAATTCGCACATTAGTTGGCTGCCTTACTTTTTTAGTGTAATAAAAATACCCTTCGGTGCTGAGGTGACACAGAGAGTGTGCGCACACTCTTTGAGGCATGTGAGAGACGAAAAAGAAGTATTAAAATTTGATTAATTATGACATGTGCCAATTTTCAATTGGACATTTTTACAATTAATTAGTACACATTTAGTTAACATTAAAACTTAAGTTGATATCTTTTTAATTAATATTTTCCATTGTGAAATAGAGTCAAATTTTATAATTTTTGGAAATACAATTAATATTTTCACAACATACTTAAATTGCCGACCAATATTTTTCCAATGTTTTTCAACAATTTGTATAGTATCGAAATAATTTTTCTTTTTCTTTTCATTTTTACTCAAACACTTGATATGAAATTCACTAGTGAGGGTAAAAAATACATATTAGAGATTTAATTGAGGCAACATATGGTGAAAACAATTTTAAATTAAATCCCTCTTTTTTGAAATAATAATTTTTAATTATTCTCCCCCTCCTCAAGTATCCACATCATATCCCAACCCACCCCCATCCCTACCCCCACCCTCGCCCCAGCTCTCACCTCCACTTCAGTTCTCCATTGATATAGCACCCCGCTCTCACCTCCAACCATCTCCACTTTCTTTTAATTAGAAAAAATCCCCTCTAGTTTTGATTTGATTCTCCATTATAATAATACTCGCCTCCTTCTCTTCTATTCCCACTTCGATTGGCCTTTACTTCATCGTGTCCAAATAATTTTTGAGTGAGAAACAATTGTGTTTCATAACCCAAACTCAACCAGAAAAAAGACCCTGACTTTCAATTTTTGTCGAATTAGAATTTCAATTTTGGGGTAGCTTCTTCGATGGAAATTTTAGATCAGGTTTTATGAAATTTATTTTATTTTTATTTTTTGTTTGGTCACAAATTTCAGTTGTATGTAAGAGATCTAACATTTTAAAATTCAAATTAAATAGCTTGAGTTTTTTACTATTGGAGTGTATTTTTTGGTTGATTAGAAGGTGGGTGATAAAATATATAGTAAATATTTTGATGTTTGGCGGTAAATAATGAGTTTGATAGTAGACGTTGAATCCGGTGGTGGTAAAGGAATTAATTTACAGGTGGATTACAATTTTCATGGGGATTGCTATATGTTCTAATGGTGGAAATAGTGGGTTTAGTGATTATGGTAGGTGTAGTAATAGTAATGAAGGAGAAGTAATTAAATGACATGGATTTTTTTTAGATCTGACTATTTATTGACGTGGCGCTGACGTAACAAAAATGTGGAGGCGAGTGTAAAACACCTCCTTTCGTGTGAGTTATTATATAAGATTTAGGGTGTATTTATTACACTTCAAAATAATTCAAGGTGGGGGAGGGGGAGGTAATAGGACCCATTTATAGTTAAGGTGTGTCGCAGAGATTTCATCCATAGTTGAAGTGTAATGACCCTGTTGGTAATTTTTGATTTTTTTTTTTAAATTACCATTTTACTCCTTCCAATATTAACCCCTAGTTATTTCTTATTGAGTTTTGAAATTTGGTTTCGAACTTTGAGTAGAAAATTTTCAAATTTGAAAGTTTTGAATTTGAAAGGCTAAAGTTGCTTAAAAGTAGTTTTCTTTGTCTTTCGTGTCGAGTACCGGAATGGAATTTTGTCGATTACATCAGTCCCGAAATGTGCAAATTGGTCTAGAAGAATTGTTGATTTCAGATTCGAAATCCTTTTGTAGATTTGAGGTTCTAAGTTGAAAATTTGTGAAAACTTAGATTTAGGTTGACTTTGGTCAACATTCAGGGTTCGGATGCTCGGATTATGATTTTTGGCCTAAGTGAGGTCTTGGTTGAATTTTCAGAGATCTTGTGCTTGATTGAGCCTTTTTAGGTGTTATATTCGTTTCTTGTGACTCTCATGAGTTTTGGTTCAGGGAGACCTCAAATTCATCTTTCGATGGTTCCATTGAATCTGGAACGTCAAGTCTAGACAATTTGCATATTTGGTTTGTGTGTACGGGGTTATGAACGAATCTTGAGGGTCCCTTCTATGATTTTTGTGTTGGCTGATATTTATGTTCTGCGCTTGCATTTGCGAAGGGCCTTTGTAACAGCTCAGAAATCGAAAACTAAGTTTGGGTTGAAAAGATCAGAAGAAGTTGCAGAATTCCAATTCTACGAATCGAACTATGGGTCGTAGTTAGTTCTACGAGGCTAGGATGTCTCTCGTAGCCACTGGGTATAAATTTTAGAAAAATGTCAAGTCTCTAATGATGAGTTATGATTTGATAGGACGAGCTTTCGAATAGACTACGAACCATAGGTAGTATTCATAGGATGGTTCCACACAGAGATTTTAAAAGACAAGTGCTTTATGGTAAAGGACTACGAGTCATAGTCTATGTTACGAGTCGTAGAAGGGTCTCATGGAATGATGATTGAACTTAGGTGATTTTGGAAATTTAAGGTCTACAGGTGAGGTCTACGAACTTAGGTGATTTTGGCAATGAAGTGCATTCCAGGACCACTTCATTACATGGATTGTAAGGAAGAAGAGTCGACTGAGGTTTGAGGACTTGAAACACGGCAGTATGCCTGTGACTGAGTATGAGGCCTGTTTCTATGAGCTTTCTAGGCATGCCATCATTATTGTTCCTGATGAGGTAGAGAGAGTTCATAGGTTCATGAGAGGGTTGACTTTCTCTACTAGGTCATATGTGTTCCGAGCAGCGAGAGAAGGGGATTTCTTCCAATCCATTGTGAGAACCACCAAGGAAGCGGAGTTGATGCATTAAGAGGAGTTTGGAGAGCCCATTCTTCTGGTAAATTTTCTGGTGCCTCATCTGGAGGCAAGGGTACTCATAGAGATAGTAGTTCATTTCAGTGTCGTGGGCCAATTCATGCATCTATGTCAGCAGCTGAGAGTGGTTAGTCATCCCGAGGGTCTTATGGTATTGGCCGAGGTGGCCATGGTAGCCATCTGGTTCGCAACATCAGTTATCCATGCTGAGATCTTGATTTGGGTGTGAGGATCTAGGTCAAATGATTTGGTAGTGTCCTCTACAAACTCACTCATGACCCAGCATACTTATGCAACTACTCTAGCTAGGGATTCAGTGCCTCTGACCAAGGGTCTAGGAAGAGGTCAGTCCAGTAGAGGTGGCAGGACTTCTAGTAGAGGTGCTAAAGCTCCACAGGATGGAGGTAGAGGTTCTACTTAGTCTATAGGCCGCCAAGATGGATAGTGTTATGCTTTTCTAGGGAGGCCTGAGGTCGAGACTTTTGATGTTGTGATCACAGGTATTGTCCCACTTTACCATCAACCTACGTCTGTTTTGTTTGATCCAGGGTCTGCTTTCTCATATGTGTCCACCTATTTTGCTGCTGGGTTTGATATGATGTCTGACTGCAAGCCTGTGTCTATTCATGTTTCTACACCAGTGGTTGAATCCTTAGTAGTGGAAAGAGTGTACAGATCATGTCTTGTGGGTATGATACTTGGGTAGACTTGATCATTTTGGAAATGGTAGACTTTGATGTTATTTTGGGTATGGATTGACTATCCCTGCATCATGCTATTCTGGATTGTTTTTTCTAGGACTGTGACCATAGCGATGCCTAGTGTCCCGAGAGTTGAGTGGACGAATGCTAGTGGTTTTTATCTTAGCAAAGTTGTTTCCTTCATTCGAGTTCAGAGATTAGTTGATAGGGGGTGTCTATCCTATTTGGCTTTCATTCGAGATACTAGTGTTGAGCTACCTTCCCTGGATTCTGTGCCCGTGGTTAGAGAGATTTTAGATGTGTTCCCTATAGCTCTTTTAGGTGTTCCTCTAGATAGGGATATTGATTTTTCTATTGACTTGGAGCCGGGAACCAATCCTATCTCTATTCCTCTTTATCGTATGGATCAAGTTGAGTTGAAAGAACTAAAGGATCAGTTACAAGATTTGTTGAGTAAGAGGTTCATTCGCCCTAGTGTTTCTCCATGGGGTGCTCCTACGTTATTTGTGAGAATGAAAGATGGATCCATGAGGATGTGTATTGATTATCGATAGTTGAACAAATTGACCATGAAAAACAAGTATCCCCTTCCTCTTATTGATGACTTGTTTGATCAGCTTATGGGTGCATCTCTGTTTTCTAAGATTAACTTGAAGTCTGGCTATCATCAGCAGAAGATTAGGGCATCAAATATCCCTAAGATAGCTTTCAGGACTCCTTAGGGACGCTATGACTTTCTTGTGATGTCTTTCGATTTGACTAACGCCCCAGCAGTGTTCATGGAGTTGATGAGCAGAGTGTTTCGACCTTAGTTGGATTCTTTTATGATAGTCTTCATTGATGATATCCTGGTGTACTCTAAGACTAAAGAGGACCATGATCAATAGCTGAGGATCGTACTCCAGAGATTGAGGGAAGAGAAGTTGTATGCCAAGTTCTTCAAGTGTGAGTTTTTGCTTGATTCAGTTGCATTTCTAGGATATGTGGCGTCAAAAGATGGTATTAGGGTTGATCCAACATAGATTGAGGCAGTTAGAGGTTGGACCAAGTCTACGTCAGTCACTGAAATTTTGAGTTTTGTGGGACTTGCAGGCTATTATAGATGATTTGTTTAGAGCTTCTCCACTATTGAATCTCCTTTGACTGATTAACTCGACAGAGTGTGAGCTTTCAGTGGTCTGATGAGTATGAGGAGACTTCCAAAAGCTCAAGACCTTGTTGACTTCAGCTCCTATTTTGACCTTACCCGAGGAGGGTGTAGACATTACCGTGTATTGTGATGCTTCTAGAGTTGGATTGGGTGGTGTTTTGATGAATAAAGGGAAAGTGATTGCCTATGCTTCTATACAATTGAAGACCCATGAGAAGAATTACCCTACTCATGATCTAGAGTTTGAAGCTATGATGTTTGTGCTTAAGCTTTGGCGACATTATCTGTATGGGGTTCTTTATGGGTCTTAACTGACCATCGGATTCTTCAATATATCTTCAGTCAGAGGGATCTGAATTTGAGGCAGCGTAGATTGCTTGAGCTACTGAAGGACTATGACATCACCATCTTACATCATCCGGGAAAGGCCAATGTGGTGGCCGATGCTTTGAGTAGGATGACTTCTAGTATGGAAAGCCTTTCCTTTATCAATATTCAGGAGAGACCATTGGCTAGAGATGTTCAGAGGTTAGACAACAATCATGTCCGATTGCAGATTTTTAAGGAGACGGGTGATTTGATTGCTTTCATTAAGGCCCATTCTTCCTTAGTTGAGCATATTCGAGAGCACCAGTATGATGATTAAAAGTTTTATCTCATTTGAGACAACGTGTTGAGAGGGGAAGCCAAGGAGGATGTCCTTGATTCTGATGGTGTTTAGAGGATTGGAGGCAGTATTGTGTGCCCAAGACGAGCAAGTTGATTAGATTGATTATTGAGGAGGCCCATTGTTCTCGATATTCCATTCATCTGGGAGAGGCAAAGATGTATCATGATCTTAGTCAGTATTACTGGTGGTGTGGTATGAAGAGAGATATTGCAGACTTTGTTTCTAGGTGCTTGACTTGCCAACAGGTCAAGTGTGAGCACCAACGGCCTGGAGGCATATCTCAGAGGATGCCTATTCCTATTTAGAAGTTGGAGCAGATCACTATGGACTTTGTAGTTGGTTTGCCTACCACAGTGGGTGGTTATGACTCCGTTTGGGTTGTTGTTGATAAGCTAACCAAGTCTACCCATTTCATCTCAGTTCAGGTGAAGTATACAGTAGAGAAGTTAGTCGAGCTTTATATTAGTCGGATTGCGCGATTGCATAGAGTCCCAGTTTCTATTGTCTTTGATCGAGGTTCCTTGTTCACTTCCCATTTTTGGAAGGCATTGCAGCATGGTTTGGGTACTCCGTTAGATATGAGTATAACCTTCACCCTAAGATAGATGGTCAGTCTAAGCGGATGATTCAGGTGTTGGAGGATATGCTCCGAGCTTGTATGATTCATTTTAGTGCTAGATGGGATCGACATTTACCCTTAGCAGAGTTTTCCTACAACAATAGTTACCACTTCAGTATTTACATGGCCCTATATGAGGAGTTGTATGGCAGGCGGTATAGATCCTATATCGGATGGTTTGATTCAGCTGAGATGTATCCTTGGATACAGACTTGTTTAGAGATGCTATGGAGCAGGTCCATATGATTAAGAATAGACTGCAACATCCAAGAGTTGACAAAAGACCTATGCAGACCGGAGAGTCTGAGCCCTTGTGTTCATGGAGGGTGATCATGTTTGGCTTCGAGTGTCACCCATGAGGGGTGTGATGAGGTTCGGCAAGAAGGGAAAGCTTAGCCCTAGATTCATTTGACCTTTTGAAATTTTGAGCCTAGTGGTAGAGGTGGCCTATAAGATGGCCTTGCCACCTAGATTATAAGTTGTTCATCTTGCTTTTCATGTCTCCATACTTTGGAAGTACGTGCTGGATGAGTCCCATGTGCTTTCCCTTGATTTAGTTAAGTTGGATCCAAATTTATCTTTTAAGAAGAAGCCTATAGCTACCTTGGATAGGCAAGTCAGAAACCTTAGGACCAAGAAGATTGCTTCAGTGAAGGTGCAGTGGAATTATTGTACAGTTGGTGAGGCAACCTGGGAGACAAAGTCAGATATGCGTGCTAGATATCTCCATCTATTCGAGGGTTCAAGTACTTTCTTTTGCTTTATGTTCGAGGATGAACATGGTTTTTAGTGGTGAATAATGTAATGACCCGGTTTGTAATTGTGGAAAATTACCATTTTTACCCCGAGTTGTTTCTTGTTTGAGTTTTGAAAGTTAGTTCCAACCTTGAGTAAAAGTTGAGAATTTGTGTAAGTTGCATTTTTGAAAGGCTAAGTTGCTTAAAAGTGCTTTTTAGAGCCTTTTGGACTTTTGTGTGTCGGATTAGAATTCTGTCGAATCTATTAGTTTCGAAATGTGGAAATTGGTCTATGAGAGTTGTTGGTTTCATACTTGGGGTTGTTTTGATGATTTGACGTCCTAAGTTGTGAAATTATAGAAATTTAGGTTTTCGATTAACTTTGGTCAACATTTGGGTTTTGATACTTGGATCAAAATTTTAAGAATTTTGTTGAATTCAAGGGATGATTTTAGGCCTAGGTGAGGTCTTGGTTGATTTTTAGAAGTCCCGAGCTTGTTTTAGCCTTTTAGGCGTTGAGTTAGCTTCTTGTGATTTTCACGGATGTCGGATCAAGGAGACCTAGGATTCATGTTTTGACGGTTCCATTAAGTCTGAAATGTTGAGTATAATTGATTTGCATATATGGTTTTTTTATACGGGGTTCCGAATGAATCCTTAGAGTCCTTTTGATGTTTGGGTCTTGGCTGGTTTTCTGGTTCTAGTGCATGACAATTTTAGTAATCGCGGTTGTGTAGCATTGATCTGAGGTGCATTACGATTGCGTGGCTCTTGCATGGAACACGATCGTGATGAGCATCTGAGATCTGGACATAATATTTTTCCTTAAATTGGGGTTTCAACCCCATTTCACCATTTTTGAGTTTTTTGAGCTTTGGGGTGACGATTTGGACCAGATATTTGAGGAAAACCTTTTGGGTAATGATTCTTAACTCTAAATCTTCAATTATCCATTATTAATATTGGATTTTATGTGTTCAAATCAAGATTTTAAATTGATAAATTGAGGGTTTGACATGAACTTGAGTTTTGAAGTAAAACTGCGATTGTGAATTGATTTCAAATCCTTTTTTAAAATGATTTTCACTAATGAGTTTCTAAAACCTTGAATATCATTTTTAAGTATTAAATTTCAGAATTCATTTCTTATTTTCGAAAATGGATTTTGTGTTGATTGATCCATTTTTCAAAAAATTGATGTGGGTATTGTTGTTTCCAGAAATTTATTGTGAATACTTGATTATTTTTTATTGTGTGGCTTCAAAAGGGGAAAACTCAAGCTTCAAATTTATTAATTTATTATTTTTGAGGCAAGTGATCTCTTAAACTTTGTAATCTAGTATAATTGTTTACTTCTCTTCATAATATGTGAGTTGAGGAGTAATCGGGATAGAGGTTAAGGGTTTATTGTTTCACTTGATCATTGTTAACTAATAACGGAAGGGGAAAAATGAAAAGGCTTCTTGATGAAATGTGAAATCGTGAAATGCCTTGTTGTGTTTCCTATTTGATTGATTGATGAAATACTTGATATCATGAAAGTGGACTTGTAGTGCATGTATTATTGTCTCTTCCGTGTTGTGTGATATTGCTTGTGTGCATTGATTTAGAACACCGAGATAAAACATGAGTGGGTTATGATGCCGAGGTCATTTCTGGCAAGTGGTATGATGCCGAGGTCATTTTCGACAAGTGTTATGATACCGAGGTCATTTTCGATAAGTGTTATGATACCGAGGTCATTTCCGGCAAGTGTTATGATGCCGAGGATATTTTCTGAAAGTGTTATGTTGCCGAGGTAATTTTTAGAAAATGTTATGATGCTGAGGTCATTTCCGTCAAGTGTTATGATGTCGAGGTTATTTCTGGCAGGTGTTATGATGCCGAGGTCATTTCTTACTAGTGAAGGATATAAAGCCAAGGTCATTTCCGGCTAGTGATTGACATAAGTCGAGGTCATTTCTGGCTAGTGTTCTGATTTATATAATTTGATGTTTATGCTTGACTTAATTGTTAAATGTGACTGTTATGTGTGATACTTGTGAATAATCTACTTGACACTTGAGATTGGCTTACTTGAATCATGTTGGTTATCGAATTGTAACTATTTGAATTGTGATCATTGATCCTTGTGAGCTGTCTATTGTAGAACTGTTAGGTTGGGATGATTTCTTTGTAGGTTGTAGTGTGAGGAGGTTCGGTTGTAATGGAAAGGGGTGTGAGTGTTCGATTCTTGCTAGTTGCTTATTTATTAGGTTGCTTTCTAGGTATGGTGTTGTTGGTACTCACCCCTTTCTTTTACACTTGTGTAGGTTCTGAGTCCGAACTCCCGTGGTCTTCTTCTTCTCTTTGGATTTCAAGGCTTGTCAAGGATTTTGAGAGGTAGCTGCTTTTCATCCGGTGGTTCCTCTTGTTCCTTACTTTATGTTGTGTTCTATTTGAAAATCAAAGACATTTGAGACTTGTATTTATCTTTCGAATTCTATATTTACATTAGTGGCTTCTACACGTGGCAACCAGGTTTTAGGGTTTTATTAGAATGAATAAGTTTTCCGCCTTTTTCTTGTTCTTGCTTTATCTTTATTTCCGGTTTTCTTTCATTTTCGTTAGGTTGAAGCTGACTTGTCTTGGTGAGAATGGAAAAGTCCCATCACGTGCATTTTTTGGGTCATGACAACAAGGACTGGTGATGGTGATTTCTCTCATTCTAGGAATGGTGGACGTGGTCATCCTCAGTTTCAACAAAAGTTCTCCAGTCAAGGTTCTTCTAATGCTCCAGCTTCTAAGTTCAACAAAAATAAGGTGTCTAACCCTAAGTATCAAGGAGGTGGTAGTGATGGATCTTCTAATCCCGTTTGCCAAATGTACGACAAGAGTCCTTCTGAAAAATGTTTAGCAGGTACATATGGTTGCTTTAGTTGTGGGAAGAGTGGTTATAAGATGAGAGATTGTCCATTTCTTGATTCTAAGGGAAGGGATGATAATAAGGCTTAACCTAGTGGTTCTTGTTTGGGTGCTCCTCGTCAAAATAGGTTTTATACTCTACAAACTCGACAGGAACATGAGGGTTCTCCGAATGTTATGATCGGTATGTTAAAAGTCTTTCATTTTTATTTCTATGTTTTTCTTGATATAGGTGCTACAATGTCATTTGTTACTCCTTATGTGGCTATGAGATTTGATGTTGGTCCTGAAATCCTTTCTATTCCCTTTCATATCTCTAATCCTGTTGGTGATTCTATTATTGTAAAAAGAGTTTATAGAAATTGCCCTATTTCTATTTCTCGTAGAGTCACTCATATTGATCTTGTAGAGCTTGATATGTTAGATTTTGATGTTATTCTTGGAATGGATTGGCTTCATGCATGTTATGCTTCCATAGATTGTAGGACTCGATTGGTCACATTCAAGGTTTTGAATGAACCTATCATGTCATGGGAAGGGGGAAATTATGCTCTTAAGAGTTAGTTCATATCTTTCCTAAAGGCTAGGAAAATGATTTCTAAGGGTTGCATTTATCACATTATTAGGGTTAAGGATACAGATTATGAATATCCTACTCTTGAGTTAGTTCCTATGGTAAATGAGTTTCTGGAAGTGTTTCTTGATGATCTTCCCGGTATTCCTTCGGAAAGAGAAATAGATTTCAGTATTGACCTTTTCCTAGATATGCAGCCTATCTCTATTCCTTCTTACTCTATGGCCCCGATAGAACTTAAGGAATTAAACGATCAGTTGAAGGATTTGTTAGATATGGGTTTTATTAGGCCAAGTATCTCTCCATTGGGTGCTCCGATTATGTTTGTTCAAAAGAAGGATGGTTCCCTCCAAATGTGCATTGACTATCGACAGTTGAATAAGGTTACCATTAAGAACAAGTATCCTATTCCAATGATTGATAATTTGTTTGATCAACTCCAATGTGCGAGTTTCTTCCTCAAGATTGTCCTTCGACTGGGTTATCACCAATTGAGGGTGAAGGAGAGTGACATCCCAAAGATGGCTTTTTGAACTCGGTATCGTCACTATGAGTTTTTTGTAATGTCTTTTGGCTTGAATAATGCTCTGGCATCAGTCATGGACTTTCTTTTTAAATCAAATTTTTGACTGAGTCGGCTACTTTTTCATAAATCAAATCCTGTACATAGCATCGTTTAGGCCCAAGCCCAAATAATCAAAATAAGTTTAGCCTATCTGAATTAGTAGCTGTAAATATTCTTAGGATGTAACCAATTGTTCTGTACCTTGCTAAGCTGCTTATAATCTGCTTGTTAATATCCTTGTCTATGGCATTGTATTTGTACATTTGGTATTTGTATCCTCTTGGTTCGGACTCTTAATGAAGGGATTTGTGCTTTCTTCGTATTAAGAATCTTTTTACCCATTGTTGGAAGTTGTTGAAAAGACACAAATATTTGTTTGTCATTGTTGTCAATAGAAAGATTTGTTATATAATCTGCCAAGTTATTGCCTTCTCTAAATGTGTGCTAAAACTTTGCATCTACTTGAACTAATGCTTGCTCTATCTCTTCATTGTACTCTGCTAACTCCCATGGCGCCTTCCAGACTTTATTAACGATGTTGATCATTAGCAATGAGTCTGATTCCACTACAAGCCTTCTAATCTTTTTCTCAATGCAGTGCTTTAGCGCCTCTACTATCGCCCTCATTTCTGCTTCCACATTAGTAGTCATCCCCATATTACCGGCCTCTGCATATATCAATTCAACTTCATTGTTATTCATGGACTTGATGAATAGGGCCTTCAATCAATATTTTGACATGTTCGTTATTGTACTTATTGTTGATATCTTGATTTGCTCACGGAGTGAGGATCAACGTGTTGAGCATTGCGTTACAAATCCTCAAGGATCATGAATTGTATGGTAAGTTTGGCAAATGTGATTTTTGGTTGAGGCCTATTGCGTTCCTTGGCCATATTGTCTCCTGTGAAGATATACAAGTTGATCCTAAGAAATCCAAGGTGATTAAGAATTGGCCTAGGCCTTTGTCTGCTTAAGATATACAGAGTTTCTTGGGTTTGTCCAGTTACTATAGAATGTTTATTGAAGGATTTTCCTTGATTTCTTTGCCTTTGATGACATTGACTCAAAATAAGGTGAAATTTCTGTGGTTGGAAGCTTGTGAGAAGAGTTAAAAGATAGACTCATTTTAGCTCCTATTTTAACATTACCAGAATGATCAAATTGTTTTGTGGTTTATTGTGATGTGTCACTGATTGGTGTTGGTTGTGTCTTGATGCAACATGGGAAAGTCATTGCTTATGCTTCAAGGTAATTGAAGGTTCATGAGAAGAACTACCCAACCCATGATTTGGAATTAGCGGCGGCAGTGTTTGCCTTGAAGATTTGGAGACATTACCTATATGGTGTTCATGTAGATGTGTTTACTGACCACAAGAGCTTGAAATATGTGTTCACCCAAAAGGATTTGAATCTTCACCAAATGAGATGACTTGAGTTATTGAAGGAATACGACATGAGTGTCATGTATCATCCGGGTAAAGAAAATATGGGGGAAGATGTGCTTAGTCGATTATCGATGGGTAGTCTTACTCATGTTAAGAATGGTAAGAAGGAGTCAGTTCGTGATATTCATAGATTGACCCGATTGGGTGTTTGCTTGGTCGATTCTAATGAAGGTGGTGTGATTGTTCATAATAGTTCAGAATCGTCTCTTGTATTGGATGTGAAGGCTAAGCAAGATCACGATCTCTTATTAATATGGTTGACAACAAATGGTTTAGGCTCAAATGGTGCAAAAATAGATGCACACCCTAGGCGTGACATGGCATATAGGACCCTGAGAGGCCACACGCAAGCCACTTAACATACATCATACAAGATAATAGAATTTATAGAATTCAAAAGAAAGCTTTTCATAGAAAGAGTTTGACAAAAGCAGAAGTCTAACATAAGTCTGAAAGTCATCTAATACATCATAAGGAAAGTGATTGGGACGTCCATACATCACATATAAAGTTTGAAAAAAACTGACATAAAACTATAAAAGGTCTCAGTCCTCAGAACACGAGGACTCACCAATAGCTTGAAGAACCCAATAGATATCTAGCCCCGAGTGTGTGAGGTTGGAGCGTCAAACCCTACATTCATGAGATAATGTAGGCACAAGTATGCATTTGTACATGGAATGTACTAAGTAAGAGGCAATAGGCATAAACATGAACATGATAGGAAAAATGACTTAAATCGAATATGCATGATCATAATGAGACATTTAAAAGCTTTATAGAGAAGAAATGACATGAAATTCAAAGGAAATAGTCAAATACATTAATATAAAGGACATAAGAAAAGATTTGAAGAAAACATAATCATTTTGTGGGATATTACCTTTAATTGACAATAAGACCATGAGAGTTATATCATGGAATCCGGTATATCCCTCATACTGAAAGAAGGGAAAGATACTCGCCAAGGTAGAATCTGTACATATCATTATTTTCTAAAGTGGATCTACTAGCTAGGTCATTTAAGACAATCCTATGGAGGCACGTAGTTTGTGAGTAGAGGCTGCTACTAGAGACTACCTTATTTGAGCCTCCACCTCAAAACCCTCTCGGTGCTAAGTCTAAATCCCAACGGAGTAGATAAAAGTCAATTATCAATTTAACATATGGAAAGGCAATGATCAATACCAATCCACACTTTTTGAAGATAAAAAATATAGAATAGCTCCTTAAACATAATTCGACATAGATGAGAAAACCTTTCACCCATGTGAATTCATTTGTGATAAACACCTTTCACAATCATGATCATCATAGTAAGTGATAAATCCTTTCGCCATAGCAAATATACTTTCTTTTCAAAGCATAATTTATTCATCTACAATAGCTTCATGAAAACATGCATATCTTCATAAATTCATAATTCATGGGTTCATCATAGGATCTAGTTGAAAATCATAATTTAGGCATGGGTCAATGAGATTTCAACTAAATGTCATAGATTAACATCAATTCATGTATTAAAATACTTAATTAATTATAATCAATCATAATTGGAAGAAACCACATTCATTGGATTGAAACCCTAATTTGATCAATTGGAAACTGAGTTAGGAAATTGAAATCCATGGGGACCCCATGGATGAAAGGACTCCATGGGTGAATGCGCACATACCTTGATCCTTTAAGCCCAAGAAAATGTAGAATTTGGAGACTTGAGTGAAACCCTAGATCTTCTTCTTCTTCCTTAGACTTGAGAGAATTTGGGAGGATGAATTTGGTCAAGTTTTGGGAAATTAGGAGAATGAGTTGTGAATGGGAAATTTGGGGGTTTAAAACCTTTATATTGGGCTTAGGGTAGAAGATAAAATGACATAGTATTGGTTTAAAATAATTAGGAAAAGACCCAAAAGCCCCTTAAAATTAACTGTGGATCCCCTACATACGGTCCTTAGGTCCTTCTACGGACTATTCTGGTCAACCGTAGGTAGATTCAAAAACATTGATTTGGACCTACCCTTCGACGACACCTATGTATAGTTGGTAGGTCTACCTATGGTCCGTACATGGCTACCGTAGGACCTCACCTCTTCTTTTGAAATTTTCACTTTATCTCCCCACTACCTACGGATGCCATCTATGTTCCATAGGGGCTTCTACCAACCGTATATGGGAACCGTAGGCATAGTCTGCAACCCAAAATTTTTATTTTCCTTCTTTTCCAAGTCTGAGGTGTTATAATATCTCCCCCTTGGGAACATTCGTCCTCGAATGGGACTCAATGCAACATAAGGAGGGTAGGGGAGGAGATCTAATAGCCTAACAAGAATACAACTTCATGAACAACACATAACCAAAGAGAAATATCAACTCCTAGCTTAAACATATTCAAAACATCATTTCATAAGGTATCTATGCAAGTCATACTCAAATGCACATAATCATTTAAAAATCAATCAAAGCTAAATCAAAATCTCAAAAGCATGTTTTCATGAGCATGCATGCATGAGGAAACTTAAGAATGACTAAGACATGAGGATGAACCATTAGGGACTAAATAGCTCTAGCTAGAATAGGATCAGAGGGAAATATATGGGGGTAACAGGACATCATATCAACCTCGGCTTCCCAAGTAGCACCCTCAACTCTTTGGTTCCTCCACAAGACCTTTACAGATAGGACTTCTTTATTTCTTAACTTCTTAACTTGCCGGAACATGAAAAACCGAATGTACCGATGCCAAGTTATTAGGCAAATCAAGTTCATAAGCAACCTTACAAATTCACCTCAAAATCTGATATGGGCCCATATAACAGGGAATAAGCTTCCCTTTCTTTCCTAACCTCATTACACCCTTCATGGGTGAAATCTTCAAGTAAACCTAATCATTAACATCAAATTCTAGATCTCTTCTTCTAACATCGACATAGGACTTTTGTCCACTTTGAACCATTTTCAACCTTTCTCCAATGACCCTAACTTTCTCCATAGCCTCATGTACCAACTCAGGACCCATCAAAGCGATATCACCAACTTCAAACCAACCTATAGGAGATCTACACGTCCTACCATAAAGAGCCTAAAATGGAGCCATACCAATGCTTAAATGGTAGCTATTATTATAAGCAAATTCAATCAAAGGCAGAGGATCATCCCAATTACCCTTGAAGTCAATCACACAAGCCATCAACATATCTTCCAAAGTTTGGACAGTATGCTCCACTTGCCCATCGATTTGAGGATGAATGGTCATACTGAGCTTAACAAGAGTACCAAGGCCTTTTTGGAAAGATTTCCAAAACTAAGAAGTGAATTGGGTACCACGATTGGAGATAATGGATAGGGGCACTCCATGCAACGTAACTATCTCCCTTAGGTACAACTTAGCATAGTCCTCCACCGAATTAGAAACCTTGACGTGAACGAAATGAGCTGATTTCATCATATGATCCATAATAACCCAAATCAAGTCATGTTGCCACCGGGTGTGGGGTAAGACAATAAGAAAGTCCATATTAAAATTTTCCCATTTCCAAGTAGGAATGCAAATGTCTTGGGACAAACCTTCCAGGTTTTGATGGTCAACTTTTACTTGTTGAAAATTAAGACACTTAGCCATAAATTCTACAATATCCTCTTCATCCCGTTCCACCATTAGACCTTCTACAAGTCATGGTACATCTTGGTGGCTCCCGTGTGAATGGAATATCGAGAATTATGGAATTTTGATAAAATCTACTCTCTCAAATTATCAACATTGGGAACACACAAATGACCCTGATATTGAGGCACACCATCTCCCCCTTGGGAGAAAGACTCAACGAACTTTTTAAGCACTGCTTTCTTATATTCAACAAGAATCAGATCAAGATCTTGCTTAGATTTCACATCTGACACAAAGGAAGATTCTGAACAATTATGAACAATAACACCATCTTTATTCTATCAACCAACCGAACACCCAATCGGGCCAATCTATGAACATCTTGAACCAACTCCTACTTATCATCCTCCACATGAGAAACACTACCCATAGATAGCCGACTAAGAGCATCCGCCACCACATTCGCCTTACCGGGGTGATAGAGGACACTCATGTGGTAGTACTTTAGCAACTCAAGCCATCTCCTTTGGAGAAGATTTAGATCCTTTTGCTTGAACACATATTGTAAACTTTTGTTGTTGGTAAAGACACAACATGAACACAATATAATTAATGCCACCAATTTAAAGCGAACACAACCGCTGCTAGTTCCAAATCGTGGGTAGGATAGTTCTTTTCATGGATTTTAAGGTGCCGTGAAGCATAAGCAATAACATTCCCATTTTGCATAAGAACACATTTTAGTCCAACCCTTGAAGCATCACAATAAATCACAAACCCATCGGATCCTTCCGATAAAGTCAACACCAGAGCGGAGGTAAGTCTATCTTTCAATTCTTGGAAATTCTTTTCACACTCTTCAGACCATACGAACTTAACTTTCTTTTTAGTCAATGCTGTCAATGGAGTGGCAATCAAAGAAAAACCTTCCACAAACCTTCTATAATAACCAGCCAAACCCAAGAAACTTCAGATATTCGAAGGGGATAGAGGTCTAGGCCAATTCTTAACCACATCCATCTTCTTAGGATCTATCTCAATACCTTTACCGAAAATAATGTTACCAAGAAAAGCCACGGATCTCAACCAAAACTCGCATTTACTAAACTTTGCAAAGAGTTGTTGGTCCTTGAAGTCTTGAAACACAATCCTCAAATAATTAGTGTAATCACCCTCACTCCTTGAGTAAATCAAAATATCATCGATGAACACAATCACAAACATATCTAGGTATTTTCTAAACACCCTATTCATCAAATCCATAAAACGTGGCTGGAGTATTAGTCAAGCCAAACGATATTACCAAAAACTCATACTGATCATACCGAGTTCAAAAAGCCATCTTCAGAATGTCATCTTCTTTCACCCTCAATTGGTGATAACACGACCGGAGGTCAATCTTAGAGAAGTACCTCTCTCCTTGGAGTTGATCAAACAAATATTCTATCCTTGGAATAGGATACTTATTCGTAATAGTAACCTTATTGAATTGCCGATAGTCAATACACATATAAAGTGAACCATCTTTCTTTTGAATAAACAAAACTAGAGCACCCCATGGAGAGAAACTCAATCAGATGAAACCTTTATCCAACAAGTATTTCAATTGCTCCTTCAAATCCTTAAGTTCTGCCGGAGATATTTGGTAAGGAGGAATAGAGATAGGTTGGGTATCTGGGAGAAGGTCAATGCTGAAGTCTATTTCCCTTTCAGGAGGAACACCGGATAAATCATCGGGAAACACTTCTGGAAACTTATTAACAACAAGGACGGACTCAAAGATAGGGGTTTCGGAATCCATATCCCTAACCCGAACAAGATGGTATATGCAACCCTTAGAAATCATCTTTCTAGCTTTAAGACTAGAAACAAATTGACCCTTAGGCATAGAATTTCCCCCTTTCCCCTCTAGGACATGCTCATTTGGAAATTGAAACTTGACCCTTCGAGTTCTACAATCAATAGAATCATAAAAGAATGGAGCTAATCCATACCAAGAATAACATCGAGGTCGACCATATCAAGCTCTACAAGATCAACATGAGTGACTCTATTAGATAAGTAGACAGGACAACTTCTATAGACTCTCTTAGCCACAATAGACTCACTAATAGGTGTAGAGACAGAAAAAGGGTCTATCAACACATATAGAAGACATCTAACCTCATAGCCAAATTCAGTGTTATAAAAGACAAGGTAGCACCGGAATCAAGCAAAGCATAAAAATTAAGATGAAAAGCTTTCAACATACCAGTACCAACATCGGGAGAACATTCTTGATCATGTCAAGTTTGGAGTGCATAGAACTTGTTTTGCTTAGGAGCACTTGAACCCGAACCACTAGGTAAAGCTTGCCTACCATCCTTTTCCTTGTCAAGTCTAAGTGGACAATCCCTCAAGCGGTGACCACTCTGGCCACAACCAAAGCCATTATCCGCACCCATCAAGCATTTTCCCGGATGGCTCTTGCCACAATTTTTTAATGTAGGAACCGAAGATCCATTTCCACCACTATTTCCTCCTTGAGGCTTAGGGTTAGAAACCCTTTCCTTATTGAACATAGAAGCCGAAGCATTGGAGTAACCTTGACCAGAAAATCTTTTTCGGAACTTAGAACGACCATGTCCATCAGACCTTGAGTGTGAAAAGTCACTATCACGGCTCTTAGCCCTTTTTGCCTCCCTAGAATTCACCTTAAGTTTCTCTTCTTCGATTTGTTGAGCATGTATTGTTAGGTGAGAAATATCCATTTCCTTAATGAGCATGGCGGTACGATATTTCTTAACCACCATTTCGTACACACTCGAAATGAACTTGCTCATCTTTGCCCTAGGATTGGTAGCCATAGTAAGAGCATATCTAGACAATTGTATGGATTACAAAGCATAATCCTTCACACTCATATTTCCTTGACGAAGGTTAATGAATTCAAGTACCTTTGCCTCACTCATATCAAGAGGAAAGAACCTATCAAGAAAAGCAACCTTAAACTTTTCCCATTCAAGAGGACCCGCATCAACCGCCCTCTCTTCCTTCCATTGGTTGAACCAAACTTAAGCAACTCCCTTAAGTTGATAAGCAGCCAATTCTGCCTTTTCCACCAGCGTCACACCCATGATAATCAAAACTTTGTATACCTCATCAATGAACTCTAGAGGATCTTCCACAACCTTCTAACCATGAAACTCCAGAGGATTCATTCTTGTGAAGTCTTTTACTCTAGTTGCCGCCGTACCCACATTTGGGTTCACCAAGACCATAGCCTCCCTATTGGCTTGAGCCATCATGGCTTTGGCCAACACTTGAAAAGCAGCCCTAAACTCTGCATTAGTCACTTGCTCGGCCAAAGGGTCAGTCAAAACTTGTGGAGCGTCTTGAGGAGCTTCGTCTCGTCCCACATTCTCACCCATATTCCTTCTAACGTATGCTCTTCGGGGAGCCATATCATAAAAAGCATCGGATAAGGATTAGGAGAGAGACATATAGAGTTACACTATATCACAGGACTTTAGAATAATGAAAGAAGTGGAATTTTCTAAACATCTTATAGCCTCTCATGTATAAGTGTGGCGCGCTTCACACTAGTGAACAAGACTCTACTTGACGTGGCTTATAAGACATTCTAGGACCTTTCTAAACCTGTCTCTGATACCAGGTTTGTCATGACCCAAAGTATACCCTACGCGTGACATGGCGTATAGGACCCCGAGAGGCCCCACAAAAGCCACTTAGCATACATCATACAAGATAATAGAATTTAAAGAGTTTAAAAGAATGTTTTTCATACAAAAAGTTTAACAAATACGGAAGTCTAACATAAGTCTCAAAGCCATTAATACATTATAAGAAAAGTGATTGGAACATAACCCACACATCACAACAAAGTTTGAAAAGAAATAACATAAAACAATAAAAGGTCTCGGTCCTCAGAACATGAGGACTCACCAATAGCTTGAAGAACCCAATAGATGTCTAGCCCCGAGTGTGCGAGGTAGGAGTGTCAGACCCTACATTCATGGGATAATGTAGGCAAAAGTATGCATTAGTACATGGAATGTACTAAGTATGAGCAAATATGCATAAACATGAACATGATAGTAAAAATGATTTAAATTGAATAGGCATGATCATATTGAGATATTTAAAAGCTTTATAGAGAATAAATGACATGAAGTTCATAAGACATAGTGAAATACATTAATATAAAGTACATAAGAAAAGTTTTGAAGAAAACATACTCATATTTTGGGATATTAGCTTTAATCGAAAGTAAGACCATGAGAGCTATATCATGGAAAGTGGTATATCCCTTATACCAAAAAAAGGGGAAACCACTTGCCAAGGTAGAATCCATAGATATCATCATTTGCTAAAGTGGATCCACTAGCTAGGTCATTTTAGACAATCCTACTGTAATACCCCAGCTTTCCAAGGAATGAAAATGCAGAATTTACGTGTAGGAAGTGACCTACGGAGGCCACTTACGGGCCGTAGTTAGGTTGACAGGCCGTAGGTGAGGAGTCGTCAATGGCTCTGTCAATTTCAGTAATTCTCAAACTCTGAAGTGTGATCTACGGAGTAGCAGGATGGATCGTGAGTCAGTTGACGGTCCATAGAAAGTAACCGTAGATGTCCCTAAGACTTGGTTAAATTTTTGAAACTCAAGCTGTGATCTACAATTGAGGTGTACGGTCTGCATATGGACCTACCAACCGTAGATTGAAACTGTCGTTGCAGTCTCCCTAGATACCAACTCTCTGAATCTTTTGACGGTTCAATAGGACAGTCAGTCAATGGATGTACGGACCGTAGGTCCTGATCGTAGATGGGCCCCGATAGTTTTTAATTAAGGGCTTTTTTGTCTTTTCCCTAGTTATTTCCCTAATTAACTAAGTAGGTTTTACCCTTAATGAATGTACTATATATATTTTTCTATACCTAAATCACTTCATTCTAACTCATTCCTTAAATTCACCTGTCAAATATTTCTCTCTCTAAAATAAATCCTCTCTAGTTCAAGGAAGAAGAAGAAGCTAAGTCCTCCATTGAAGATCACCCAATTTCCTCCTTGTTTCTAGTGGCCATTGCTAAGGTATGATGGTATTGACCAATGGAGTTGCTTTCTCCATTGGGCCCTCCCTTTTCTTCATGAATTTCAAGGTTCAATTCCCTTCAAGTAAGCTACGGTTTGATCAATTGTTATGGGTTCTTCAAGTATGAGTTCATTTTACTGATTTGATGCTTTGTTGTGCACGATCTAGCGTGGGTAAAGTAATTTAGTGCACGATCTAGCGCGAATTACATGTCTAATTGTAATTATTGCATGAACCCCCATGATCCCAAGTAAATTCTCCCCAATTTGATAATCTATGCCTTGATTGTTCGGTTGAGATATGAATTGATGAAATTGAGGGATCATCTATGAAATTGAGCATGAATTGGGGTTAAGTGCATGAATTTAGCATGTTCAAGTAAAAAGCATGATTTTCCTCTTTTATGTGGGTTACTTCAAGTATGACTAAATTGCCTTGATTATGACTTTTAAAAGTTAGCTTGCATTGAATTGCATGGTTTAAAATAAAGGCAATATGAACCCATTAGCTATGAAGAAAAAGCATGATATAATCATGAAGAAAGAGGTTTATAGAATCAAGCATGTTTTATATGAAATATATGATATGTTGATGTTGAGTCTTGAAAGGGTTTTCTCATATAATGCTCAACCTAAGCTTGTGAAAGGTTTTCTCACATGTAAAGGATTCATAACTTGTTAAAAGGTTTGCTTAACTAAAATTGAATCAAGAAGCTTAAAGAAGCTATTCTAGGGGTGTAAGCTTGGACAAGTTCATGGAAGAAGAACACTCAATGAAGTAAGCTTGGACTAGTCCAAGGTATGTGACATCATGTTTAGCTTGGATTGGCAACCCCAGTTGTGCCTTTCCATGGAAATCAATATTTATGATTGTATAGTGGGAATTATGCATAGAACCGAGTGGACGGGTGACAAGTCCCCATATGTCCTATGCCTATGTGCCCCCCATAGGTGGTCTTTAATAGGCCCATATTATATCAGCTTAGCTAGTCGATCCACGTAGGCTATGGTTAAGGATTCTACCTTGGCAAGTAGAATGGCCCTCTTCGATGTAGGGCAGACACCGGATTCCATGTTGAGTTATCCATGGTCTACAGATCGGTTTAAGGCTTTTCCCACACTTCAGCTTGCACAATGGTGCATGGGTTACTAAAAGTAATGTAAAGAAAAGAAGAGTAAAAGAAAGATGATTTAGCTTACTTTGGCCATGGTTTATGCTTTATGCTATTTGATTATATGTCTTATCATGTTTAGCTTGGCCAATTCCATGTCATGTTTATATCTCAATTTCTGGCATGTTTCATGAGTTTATATGCATTGCAATCATACTTAGTACTTTATTGCGCTAACGCATACTCTTGTCTGCATCAACTTCTTCTATGTAGGACGTGGCAGTTCTCCTACTCGTGGCTAAAGCATTGACTTAGAGTTGATAAGAAGACTTGGTGAGTCCTCATCCATCCGAGGACATAGCCTTGTTGGATTTTATTTTGATGTCTTTCCTTATGTTGGATATTGTATTGGGCTGCGTCCCTATCACTTTTATTCGTATTCAATGATGATAGAAGGCTTTGAGACATGAGTTCTAGACTTTCGTTGTTTTGAATAAAGTTTTGATATAAAATGCTCTTTTGAACTCTTATTTCTCTATTATCTTGTATGTTATGTATGCTAAGGGCTTGTATGAGGCGTCTCGGGGTCTTGTACGCCGTGTTACATCTAGGGGCTACCCTGGGTCGTGAAAAACTTGGTGTTCAGAGCGCATGGCTTTAGAAAGATTCTAGGATGTCTCATAAGCCGCATTGAGTAGAGTCTTGTTCATGGGTGAGAAGCGCGCCACACTTATGAATGAGAGGCTCCAAGATGTTTAGGAAACTTCACTTCTTTTTCTACTCTTGAGTCCTGCCATAGAGTTTAACTCTATATCTCTCTCTTAATCACCTATCCTATGCATTTCAAGATATGGCATCTCGAAGGCCCTACGCTACTAGGAATGCAAGAGAGAATGAAGGGCAAGGAGCTCCTCCTTAGGCTCCACAAGCTCTGGCCGACCCTTTGGCTGAGCAAGTGACCCCTGCAGAATTTAGGGCTGCTTTCCAAGCTTTGGTCCAAGCCGTGACGGCCAAAGCCAATAGAGAAGTGGTGATTCCTGTGAGGCTAAATGTGGGTGCGGCGTCGAGAGTGAGAGACTTTACAAGGATGAATCCTCCAGAATTTCATGTCTCTAAGGTGGAAAAGGATCCTTAAGAGTTTATTGATGAAGTTTATAAAGTGTTGATGATAATGGGTGTGACACCGGAAGAGAAGGCGGAGTTGGCCGCTTATCAACTTAAAGGTGTTGCCCAAACTTGGTACAATCAATGGAAAAGCGAAAGGGCTATTGATGAAGGTCCCATAGGATGGGAGAGGTTTAAGAGTGTTTTCCTTGATCGATTCTTCCATCTTGACAACAGAGAGGCCAAAGTGCTTGAGTTTATTAATCTTCGTCAAGGGAGTATGAGTGTGAAAGAATATGCATTGAAGTTCACACAATTGGCTAGATATGCTCTGTCCATGGTTGATTTTCTTTGTGAGAGCATCGAATCATTCTTGATATGAGGGAACTTAAATGCATTTGTTGAAACATTTCCTTGCATTAGATAAGAAGCTACAGTGAGCATGAGCTTGTTTTGAGACTTGCTAGTCATCATTTCAAGCTTTTTGATCATGATTGCGGGTAACATGCTATTGAGAGTAGTCTTGCCTTGGCACTTGCAGGTTAGCTCTCATTGAGTACTGTTGTATACACCCTTATTGAGCTTCTTGAATTACTTGAGGACAAGCAAAAGTTTATGTTGGGGGTGTTGATGAGTGGTAGATTTGCACTCATTTAAGGTCCCTTTAGCTCAATAATTAGTGTCATCAATGCCTAATTTTGTCCTATTATGATAAAATGTTGATGACTTGCAGCTATGAAGACAATTGCAAAAGGCAAGGACTAATGTTTGAAAGAATGGCAAAAAATATAAAAACAAGTGCAAAGTGAATATTGTTGATCGCCTAACATGAAGGGCGGATCGCCAACTAAGCACGACCTCGCCCAAATTGATAGTGCAAAGCACTGAAGTCTATCAAAGAAGGTCAGTGGACTTTAGTGCAGACGACGAGAACAACGACCTAAATGAGTATCGCCCTATGTGACAGTGTGCAAAGAAAACATTCAATCCTTGAAAGGCGAACAATGGTGGTACTCTACTATTCGCCGAGCGTGAAAGGCTGACTCAAGCGAATTCGCCAACTGAGGGTCTAACACTTGAAGCCTAGAGCATTGCAAGACTAGCTGAGGAAAGGAGGGTGATTTGGCGAGTACATTTGGCGAGTCCGACTAATGTCGCCAAGTCAGTCACTAAGTGTAGTTTTGGGCCAAATTTTGGGAAAATATAAATAGCCCAAAGGATGTAATTTTTAAGAGAGTAGGAAAATAGAGTTTAAAAAGAGAGTTTGAAGAATAATTTAAGAGAGTGAGAGAACACTTTACTTTTGAAAAATATTTTTCTATCTTTTGGGGTTTTACAACTTGGTGTTGAATTTTGATAAATTGAAGTTGAATTAAAAGTGGGTTTACTCTTAATTGCTTGATTTCAAGTTACCCATGGCTACTTTCATAGAAGGTATAATTTCTTTACTTTTTGTGATGGGTGGCTAAAATTCAAAGATCTAGGGGTGCTCTAATAGCATTGGGTGTTGATTTAATATATTGGGTATTGTGCTATGCTCTGTTTTGTTGCTATTCGTACATGAATTTGGTCTAATTACCATGGGGTTAATTCAAGGGTTAAGGTTGCACACTAAATTCCTACTTTCGATCTCCAGTTGATGCTCGAAAGGGATTGATTGGAGTGGGTGATTAGTTCAATACTAGAAATTTAGGTTTTGATGTCTATAACTTGTTTGAAAGAGAGGTTATAGGTCAGATCTATTTGCTCAATTCTTGAAAGAGAGAATAGAGTGAGGTATTGGGTTGTTTAGGATTGGCAATTAGATGAGACCGAAAAGAGATTCTATGCATAGATGCTTTGATATCGAAAGATGATTACCGTCAATGAAGATGACTTAGCCTATTTATGAATGTTCATCACTATAGAGCATAACAATTACCCCTATGTGATATGGATCTCCAATCCCCGCACCCCTAGATTGCTTGTTAATTCTTGATTTCCTCTATATTTTAGTTCAATTGCAATAACTGATAACCAAAGCTTTATATTAAGTTTGTGGTATCATCCACCCTACTGGTCTTACTATTAACAATGAGTGAAATTAAAGTCCAAATTTCATGAAAAGGAATTCTCTACAATGCACCATTCCTTATGGGATTCGACCATGACTCTTCGTTGGGTTTTTATTGTTGACGACTGCTCACTCTTGTAATTGGTTTTAGAGGGTCATTTAAGTATTATCACCCCTCTCATCTCTGACATCTTTGACCATGTATAGATGAGGGAGCCAAGATTGAAAAGAAAGATATGAACATCACCTCTAGATACTGGTTCAGATTCATCAGTAGTAATATCATGCCCTCTCCGAATAAATCCATTCTCTAGCTTCCGAAGGCCGCACTAGTTGGCTGCATCATGGACAGGACAGAGATCAGTGATGGTGGGTTGATTGTAGAAGAAATGTTGATGAGAGTTAGACAAGAACAGACTTCCCTCCCCTTTTCGGTCTTGATCACACTGTTGTGTGAAGGTGCAGGAGTTCCCTTTCAGGGGAAGACTGATGTCTAGATCACCCTCGCCTCCTCAAATGACATCCAGAGGAACGAGGTAGATTGCTTACAGGATGATGCAGCTAAGAGAAAGCCGCCACCACTAGACATGAAGCAGTGAGATACACCGCAACCTTTCCCCCTGCCCTCTAGCTCTACTTTTGTTGCAGCTACACTTTCTCTACTCCTATATCCCGACCCCCCTTGACCTAGGACATGATATACTAAATGGGAAATCTTGCTGGTCTGCAGATATGATGGCAGCTAAGGTTGAGAAGGAGACACCCAAGTTGATTGATCCAGCAATTAAGGCTACTTTAGCCCCTTTAGGAGATAGGTTGTCTCGGTGTAAAGCCACTATTAAGGCACATGTTGTGCAATTAGATAACTTCATGGTGAGGATGGAGGCCGGAGAGAAGGTAGAAGGCATTTCAGAAACCTTGACTGCGATGAAGGCTGAGATTGGTACATTGAGGTTGATGTAGACCAACAGAGGTCTACATACATATCTATGATGTGCGGTGAGGTTCCTTTAACCGATGTGCTTGAGTATGTGTCTACTTCTATGTCGAGTGTTGAGGTTCCTTCTGGTGTGGCTGAGTAGCAGAGTGTGGGTAATGCGATCGTTGGTGATTCTATAGCTATTGATGCTACTGGTGATGAGGAGGAGAGGATGAATGATAATTTTGCCAATGAGATAGATGAGGAAGAGATTCAGAGAGAGAAGGATGAGTAGTAGATTGCTTTGACACTAACAGAGCTGCAGGACCTTATTGAGACGATGGTCCATGCAAAATTTGAGAGATCCTTTGATGAGACCTCCACAGTTTGCACCAGTGGAGTCATTTCAGACTTTACCATTTCTACCACTGATGTGCCGGGCATTGCTACCCAGTTGAGTCCTCTTTGCTGCCTCCTGTGATTACTTTGCTAGGCACTGATGCCCCGAATGATGCCATCCCTCCTTAGACTCCAGAGTCGAGCACTCCATAGGATTAGCTAGTTAGGGGACTCTTTTATCTCTACTATCTTATTCGTTATTTTATTTCACATTGAGGACACTACTGTTTTTTTTTGGTGGGGTGAGGGCACTTATGCAAATATTCCCCTTCTAATTGTATTTTGTTACTTTCAGCTTTACTTTTGGATAATTGTATTATTTTCTTATTTTTGGTTTTATTATAGTGGTTTTGATGGCTTAGATCATTTTCTCTCCATTTACAGTTGCCTCGTGAGTTTTAGAAGTCTTTAAAATGCTTGAGTTTCATTAATAATGTTCGAGGATCGATTTTGTTCAATATCGATGTCTTGGATAGTACTCATGATGAACTGTGTGTTTAGTGTTGAAATTGAAAGGAGAAATCTATTTCATTGTACTTTTGAATGATCTCTTTGAATGTTGTGGTGACTAGCTGCGTTTTTATGTGAGCCTTGCAATGAACATCGCATATAAGCTTTTGATCTTGTCGGGCTCTACTAAATATACGTGTTTGAAGAGCCTTTTGTGGTGAGGTTTTGGTTGAAATCATGCTTGTGAATTCTAGAATTTGCCTTGTTAGTTCAATTGTCTAATGTTGGTAAATGCACGAAGTCATCCTAGGCACATATTTTGAGAGAAAACCCAAATTCCTATACCTTTTGTGACTACCTTGTGAGGGAGTGCAACCATCTTGGCACCATTTGACCCTAAGCCATTTGTTGACAACCTTGTGAAACTTCTTGAGCCAAATCATCCCTAACTTCTCGCCCATAAATCCTTTTTGAAGCATTGATTTGTTTAAATAGCTAACTTAGGCCAAAACCCTAAGTTGGGGGTGTGGAAAGGAAGAAGGAAAGAAAGCTAAGTGGAAGGAAAAGAATGAAAAAGAAAGACTCAACTTTGAAAAATTTTGCAAAAAGAAGGAACCCCTCCTTATAAAAAAAGTGGTCAGCAAAGATTTGAAAATTGAAATAAAAAGGAAGGTGTGATGAAATAAAAGGGGTGTTCTATAATATGATTTACAAGTTGAAATTTGAGTTTCCAAGTGAAAAGAATGAAAAGAACTTGAGAAGAGTTGAAGAAGATTACAACAATGCTTGAAAAGGTGAAGTCACTGAGCCAACTTGACCATACCTTAACCCTCAGTCCCATTACAGGCCTGAAAGACTCTTGAGATCCTACATGAACTAGGTTGTGTGATGATTGGAAAATATGGATAAACCTATGGGGTGAAGCTTGAATGTATTTCTCTTTCGGAGAGTGAGAGTTGTATTGATTTCTAACTTCGTTATTTATTTGTTTTGTGAGAGCATGAAATCATTTTTTATGTGAGGGCACTTGAATGCATTTGTTGAAACATGGTGTTGCATAAGTTAAGAAGCAATAGTGAGTTTGAGCATAAATTGATAATGGCTAATCATCATATAAATCCTTTTGATTATGATTAAGTGTTGCAATTGCCTGAGAATAGTCTTGTAATGACACTTGCATATTAGCTCTAATTGAGAACTGTTATAGACACTCTTGTTGAACTAATTGTGTTCTCTATTTACTTGAGGACAAGAAAAGGCTTAAATTGGGGGTGTTGATGAGTTGTAGATTTACACTCTTTTGAGGTTAATTTATTTCAACAATTAGTGTCCTCAATGCCTAATTATGTCCTTTTCTGATGATATTTTGATGATTTGCTTCTATGAAGGCTAAGGGACAAGTCAAGGATAAATACTTGAATGAAAGGCCAAAACATGAAAAAAGTGAAAACTTCACATTATTGATCGCCAGACCAAAAGGGCAGATCACCCAACTAGCATGACCTTGCCTAAAGTGACAGTACTCAAAGTTTAAAATGTTAAGACACGATTGGTGAACTTAATCATGAATCGGTGACTCACCGAATGAGATGGGCAAACTGAATGATCATTACCGAAGGTGATAGGTCATGAATAAAATATGAAGGCTTTAAAGGTGAACAAAGGTGGTACTCAATAATTAACTGAATGTGAATGGCAAACTCGATATATCTCACCAACTAAAATTCTAAGACCTGAAGCCTAAAGCAAAAGAAGGGCGGGCTAAGGAGCAGATGATGATCCACCGAATCACCTTGGCGAGCCCAACTAACGTCACCGAAATGGTCACGCAGTGAATTTTGGGTCAAATTTCAACAATCTATAAATAGCCAAAAGGAGAAATTTTTTAGGGAGATTTTCTGAGATAAACGTTTTGGGAGAAAAACTTTTAGAAAGACTTTTGGAGATTCCCTAATTTTGAATGTGCTTTGAAACTCTTAGTTTGGCGTTTTAACTTTTTCACACTTGAATTTCATAAATTGAGCTTGAAATTGAATAGGGCGTTGATTATAATTGCTTTATTTCATCACATCCATGGCTTTTCTCGTGATAGGTACAATTTCTTTACTTTTTGTGATCGGTGGCTAAAACCCCAAATCTAGGGGTGCAATCATTGGAATTGGTGTAGATTTAATGTAGTGGGTATTGTGTTATGCTCTGTTTGATGTCTATTCATTCATGGATTTAGGCTAATTAGCATGGGGTTAACTCAGGCGTTAAGGTTACAAACTTAATCCTATTTTCGATCTTCGATTGATGCTCGAAAGAGATTGATTAGAGTGGGTAATTAGTCTAACTCAAGCGTTAAGGTTTGCTTGAAAGAGAAATTATGGATCAGATCTATTTGCCCAAATCTGCTTGAAAATGAGATTTCGTAAGGTAATGGGTTATTTTGTAATTCACATAGATGAGACCGAAAGGAGATTCTATGAAATGATATTATGAGATCGAAAGAAGATTAGTGTCATTGATGATGACCCAGCCTATCCATGCTTGTTTAGCACTTTTGAGCACCACAGTTGATTCTAATTTGTTATATTATAGATTAATCTTGTCCTGTGATAACAAAATAATTTTACATAAATTTGGTGGAATCATCCACTATTCTCTTAATTGCTATAAATGAATGATTTTACAATCTAAAGTTCCTAATTGAATTTCTTGCCATGCACAATTCTCTGTGGGATTCGAGCTCAACTCTTAGTAGGGTATTTTAATTGACAACGATCGCTTATTCTCTTAATTATTTGGAGGATAGTTTGAACGTTATCAGGTACTCCTTTATTTGGTTTTCACTCCCTTCTTCCACACTTGTTTAGGTTCCGAGTCCGGATCTGTGTGACTACCCTTCTTCTCTCTACATCCGAGGCTTTCTATGGATACTTTAGAGGTAGCTGCTTATCATCCTAGTGGGCCCTCTTATTCCTTACTTATGTTTTATTCTACTCAAGAGACAAAAATATTGCGACTTGTATTTATCGTTCAAACTCTATTTTATACATTAGTGGCTTGTAAACATGACAATCAAGTTTTGGTATTTGAGAATGACTACGTTTTCTGCGCTTATATTATCATTTTTTTATTTCCGCTTTTTCTTTTATATTGTTGAGTTTTAGACTGACTTGTCTTGGTGAGATTAGACGAGTGCTATCACATATAGTTTTTTGGGTCGATACAATTATGATTTTCATTTGAATATATTGTCTCTCCAGTTTTATCTTGAGCAATGCACATTTCAGTAAGGCTATTTTGCCAAAGAACATGATATTCATCTCCTATCAAGCCTCGGGTTTCCCAATCTCAAGAATGTTAAGGTTGTCAGTGTTGGAATATACTGTAGACCATGCGGTTAAATTATAGTATTTTATTTAGTCCTTTGTACAGACTTTGTATTTTATTTTATTTCTTATAATAAAGTCTTTATTTTAACAGATCATTGTGTTTATATGTGTATCCATTACTTATATAGTAGACAATTTTTGCGTATGGAGTTATTTAACTCATATATACAAGATTCAAATTGTTGATTCTTATAAGTAGTAAATTAAATATTTACAATCAAAGATGAAAATGAACAAACATCTCGATGATTAAAGCATAAGATTAAATATAGTTCGATCTTAATTATGAGAATGGTAAAATTCCAACTTCTTGTGCTAGTACATTTTGTATGTATTGAACAGACCACATAGAGATATTTGTTTATATTTTGAATATTTATAAATGAATTCTCTAGGCCATTACATGGACTAATACTCTTAATCTCGATATAATTATTATGATTAATGTAGTTTAATTTATTATTTCAATCTATTAAAAGGTGAGACTTTATTTTGAGTTAATGAATTTCTAATAGATTGGGTAATGACAAATCGCTTTAGTAAGATAATAATTAATTGATAGAACCATATCTCGAACCTGAGAAAGAAAAGACCCCTTTCTGATTGCTTATAAGTTATCACGTGTAAATTCTGCACGTGGATTATATATCCGTCATGTGAAAGAGTATAAGCATAAAAATAAATATTAAATTAATCAATGAATTAAAATTTTCAGAGGTTTTATTTAATTGGTTGGTGTCGATAATTCTAATATGGGAAGTTAAATAAGATGTGGTGGTAGATTCTGAAATTGAATCGAGGAGTGCAATTATAGTTTTTTAGTGGAATTATTTATAATTTAATGTGATATAATAAAGCATTCATTTGCAAATTAATAACATTATTGGAAGCCTCAGTTAATGAGTCTACAGTCCCTACTATGCCAGACTAATTAAGCGAATTTGGGAAAAGATAAAAAGAGCAGTATAGAAGAAGTAATATATTTACTAGTCTTCTGTAATAAAAACATTTGAATTTCAAATTCTTGAACGTGAAGAAAAAAACCTTTTGCTGATTAATAAATAAATTGCTGATTAATAAATAAAACTTTTTTGGTATTATTAGCTCTTTATGCCATTTGAATGTCTCTTAATTGTTGCTCTTAAGTTGCCCTAATGGCTGAAGTTTGTATGTCAATTTATGTGGGTATAAAAGGGAATATTGAGGGAAAAGGAAAGAATCCATTTCTGGAAAGAAATATTCTTACTTGCCCGTAAAAGTTCTGGTGGAAAAGAGTTGTTCTGGAAAATAGTAGAAGGCGACAGAACATAGCATTTCTTGATTCTTCATTCTTGAATGATTTTTTCGAAAAATTCAAGAGGTTAGTTGCTCTTTAAAAGTTTTGTTCTAGCTATAATATTTAGTTATTATTCAATTCGTGATCTTGAAGAATGCTTCTGTTGTGCTTATTCTGACAATTGGTATCACGAGTCTTTTTACATATAACTAATAATGTAATAAGAATTTCATGATTTGTATACATATCTGTTGAAATATTTATATGTATAAATCATATTGATGGTTACGTCATTTCAATATGAATCTAGTTTCGGTGATTTGTATATTGAAATTCATAATATGTATAATGTTAGCATATCCAATGAGTATGTTTACTGAGAATGTGTTTTTTTCTAAAATCATTTCATTGATTATTTACTGAGAATTCTGTATCTATTTCTGAAATGTTTTCTTTAGAAATATGAAATAATTTCGTTGATTATTTACTAAGTATTCCGTATCAGTTTCTCAAATGATTTTGTTAGAATTCTGTATCATTTTATTGATTATTTACTGAGAACGTGTTTTTTTCTTAATAAACAAAGAAATCATTAGTACTGGATAATCTATAACTACTCAGTAAATTTTTATAATCTGAAATTGTTCAACAACCTTTTTTGACATATTGAATGTTTTTGATAATCTGTAAAACAACAAAAAAGAATTCCCAGACTTGCAGATCTGATGCCATGCCTTGGTCTTGCCTGATAGCATGCCTTGGCCTTGCGTGATGGCATGCCTTAGCTTTGTTTACGCCTCTCCTGGTCTTGCGATCGCATGGCCTGGCCTTGACATCTCCTGCCTTGGCCTGGCCTGATGGCATGGCAAGGCTCAGCTGGCTAGCCTGCGCTTGGCCGATGGCTTATTTTTGACAGTCTAGTAGTTTAGTTTTTTATGATTAACTTAGAATGAGCTGAAATTTGGTTGGTTGATCGGAAATAGTCCAACGAGCAAGACTCTCGGTTTTCCTGTTATCAATGCCCTATTTTGGCCCTTCAAAGTTATTTTGATGAGTTTTTGGCCATTTTTATGTTTTCGAAGAAATTTAAAAAAATTTAATATTTCGGTACTCCAGAGTTGTAAGGGTTCATCCCTAATACTTATAAATGATTTTTCACATCTAATATATGAGTTTATATGTTGAAATAGATCCTCTTCCCCATCAGATAAATTTGTGTATTTTGATACTGTTATGTTTGCCTTTTGATTTGATGAGTTGTTTTAACTTTCCAACTAAGTTTCATGTTAAATAAATGTACAAGAGGCAGTATATATACCTGACTAAACTTAACAAATTACTCTCTAACTGAGTTGGACTTGTCTTGTTTAAGTGGTACTATATATATGAGCATGCTCGTATATTTGATTGAATAGTTTAATTTCCCCTATCGAATCTAACTATTAATTAGCATGATTATATGTGTCTGGTCATTTTGTATTTTATTATATAGCATGTATGCCTACTGGTCCATTTTAAATATCTCTTAGATTAACTGTCATATTTCCATCCACTATCCTCTATCTCGAACCAAAAAAAACTTGAAGATCCTAACTATGTGGACCGGAAATGAAACCTTGATATAGTTTTTATCTGAGGGTTTTAAATACGTGCTGGTTGAGGAATGCCCTATTAAACTAGTAGATGCTACTGATGAGATGATCAAAGCCTATGACAAGTTGGCCAAGGCTGATGAGATGACAAGGTGATACATTCTTTCCTCAATGGTGAATGTCTCGCAACATCAACATCAGTCAATGACATCTGCTAATGATGTACTCGAATCTCTAAAAGAAATGTTGAGAGAGCAGTTTGCTTTCACTAAAATGGTTGAATAATCCCCTTTCAACGAACTTGTGTTGAAGATGATGAGTTACCTGAATAAGCTGGAGATACTTTGTGCTGCCAATGATAAGGAATCTAATGTAGAGATGGTCCTACAGACTCTGCCCGACAGTTTTCAATAGTTTTGCTTGAATTATAATATGAAAAATATGGATTTGTCTCTGACGAATCTACTGAATGAAGTGACAGCGGCATAATCCATTATCAAGAAGTAAGCTCCTCTCTCTATGACATTCATGGTGGACAAACCTATCGCTTCCTCTTCTATGCTACTGAAATCCCAAAGGAAAAAGATAAAGCCATACAAGGTTGTGGAACCTAGAAGTGGTAAAGATGGTGTGGCTAAGACTAAGGGCAACTGCTTACACTACAAGCAACTTGGTCATCAAAAGAGGCAATGCTCTGACTATCAAGCCAAAATGAAGAGCAAAGGTAATCCTTATTTAAATATCATTGAAATTAAACCTATCTAGTGGCTGTTTCTACCCAATTAAAGATTTTGTATTAAGGAGCCACTGACCATGTCTGCATTTCTTTGTAGGGGTTTCAGGAAATGTGGTAGCTAAGTGAGAATGAAGACTGCACTTTTCAAACTAATGGGGAACCAGCACCATCCCTAGCTATATGAAACATTTCTTTTTCGATTAGTAGTTCAAGAATTCTTGTGTTATAGAATGTTCTTTATGTACCTTTGATTAGAAGGAATTTCCTTTTCGTCTAAAAAAATAATGAATGCTGGTCTTAATATTTACTTTGCCAATAACTGTGTTGTTATTAAGTATCATAAGCAATTCATCTGCAGTGCTCCTAAAAAACATGATATGTTTGTGTTTGAAGTCTCCCATAATATCCTATAGCAAAATGAATTAAATATCATTGATATTTCTCTTTAAAGAAAATGTATTTCAAAATTGAGGAAAACTTTCTTATGTCACTTACTCTTCAGATATATACTAATAATCATATATTTAGATAAAGTAGTTATTATAGAATAATTATTTATTCAGTTATAATAAAGATTTTAATAGATCATATATTCATATATGGTGTTTGTTTACTTATATAGTAGGTGTTTAGTGTATAGAGTTTTAGCTTATACACAGAAGATTAAATCATCGATTCTTATAAGTATAGAGTTTTTTGTTCAAAATCTAATATGGAAATTAGACATGCCGTTGGTTTGATTGTAGCACAAGATTATTTATAATTTATCTTTACTGTGGGAACGATATAGTTCCAACTTCTTGTGCTTGTGCATTTTGTATGTATTGAGCGAGACCGAGTAGAGATAGTTGCTTTAGACTGACTGACAAAAGAATGTTGCCTAAACTGTTAAATGTAGTTATACTCTTAATCGTGATATCACTATTATGATCTGTATATATTAATTATCATTTTTATTTATTAAAATGTGAGATTCTGAGATGGGTCAATATGCCTGGTAGATTGGATAATAATAATATACATTGGTGATATAATAAGTTAGTTGATTAAATTCATGTCTCGATATAGAGATTGATGATATCCCTTTTTGAGAAGCTTTTAAGTTTTCATCGTGTCAAACCTTGCAAGTTGATTTTTGAATCTAACACATGAAATAAGTTATGCAATACTCTAAAGGAAACTAATCATTGAATTAAATTCATCAGTAATATAATTTATTGATTGGTATCTATAATCTTAATATGGAGAATTACATAAGTGTTTAATGAGAAATTTCGAAATATATATAGAGGAGTGCATTTAGAAATTTCTAGTGGAATGATTTGTAATTTACTATGGTAAGAATAAATCAAATTTATTTATATGAAATAATTTCCATAATAGGAAGTCTTAGTAATTAATTTTGTTGTTCCTACATTGCCTATGTTTAACTAGAACTCAAAATCCTATTTTCTAGGGGGAAAGGAGGAAAGTAGCGTGTGTTTCTGTTCCGAGAAAACATGCATGTGTTTTTATTTTCCTTTTTGGATTGGAAAGAAATATCTATAGACTATAAGTAGTGGTTCGTCTAATCTAGAAAGACAATAAGATTTTCTATACAATATTTTTCCACCCAAGTATTGAGAGAGTTCGGATGTGAACTTGGGATCACTATAGAAGACCGTAGACTGTTGTCTAACTTGTGGATTCGCTTGAAGGTCTATCTAACTTCTAGATCCGCTCGAAGATATCTACTCACGCTTCAAGAGATACTTATCGAATTAAATTTTAGAAAATTTATGTGTTCTAGCATTATTGCATGTGATCTAGTATAAACGTATTGTTTACCTATTATTCTTGTAAGCAGTATGATTCTAGTATGCTTCCGATGTGAATATAATTTTCCAACAATTCGCATCATGAACCTCGCTTGCATCTAAATAGATAACCTAAATAATATGTATATGGTTAATTATACATATGTTTTTGTTGAAAAATCAGGTGAATTTTTGTTTTATGTTTGGCAGGATATTTGGCAGTGATTGGTTAGGGTTAATCTGAGTTTTGTGACTTCTAAATTAAAAAGTTAACAAAATAGATTTTGCCTATTGCCGATTGAATCTGCCGGCGTCAGAAAACAAACTCTTTTAAACATATATGTTTATAACATAGATTTATATCAATATTGATTTGGGTTAGTTGAAATATGACTAAGTGCAAGATTTGAGTTTTGCTCTAATTATTAGTGGATTGTATTGAACAAAAATTTCTTGAAACTTGTTTCATGTGGTTAAAGGTTGGCGGCAACGACTATTCAATCATTAAATTAGAAAATATTTTTTTCTATTTGTCGTCTAATAATTATGTGAGTTGGCTAGATGTCACGACCCGATTTCTCGAGTCATGCTAGCGCCTACCACCCCACCAGTAGGCCAGTCAAAACCCTATCCCAGAACTGAACAGTAATGGGACTAAGGGTGGAAACTAACCTCAACTAAGCAGAAGTATCAAATACAACACAAAAAGAGGGCTGAAGCGAAACCAAACTATATATACAAGACACCTCCTAGAACCTGGAAGTCACAAGTACAAAACTACTAACAAGAGTACAAGTCCTAAAAGTGGACGACCGAAACAAACTGTCTCGAAAGCAAAAGACAAGTAAAAATATAAATACAGAATGAGATAGGTAATCCCAGAATGCCATGGGCTCACCCTCGTCTCCTAGACAGACAGTTGCAGGCTCAAACACAATGCTGAGAACTGGTGCTTGGACCTGTATCACGAAAACAGATGCAGAGTGTAGCATGAGTACTAAAAAAATAGGTACCTAGTCGGCATCATAGGCCGACTGAGCAAGAAAGGTAAAAATGAGCAGACAAGATAGAATCAAACACAACAGAGGTCAACAGAATAGGAAAACAGAAGGCGAAAAGCAACGACAAGAATAACAAACTAAACCCAACTGGGCCCCCCATAAGACCCACTAGGCACACTCAAGCACAGACAAACAAGAACCCGAACGGACAACCATAAGCCCGATAGGTGCACACAGAGAAACTACGCTACAGAAACAAGGAACCCAACTCCACAAGCCTTAATACCCTTTAGTCCCGGACCAAAAATGATAATACCTGGGCCCCGCCCAATCATCAGTCACAAGCTGAAATTAACGGACTCTAACAGTGTAACATCAGCCTCGGGTTAGAAATCACACCTCTTGCTCAACGATCTCGAGCTGGAAATAACAGACTCTAACCATATAACGTCAGCCTTGGACCGGAGCCAAATAGCTTATGCTCAACAGTCTAGCGTTAGAAATATCGGCTCCAACCGGGTAATGTCAGCTGTGAGCTGGGACTAGCAGCCTACGCGCAACGGTCTCGTGCTGGAAATGATATAATCCATCTGTGTAACGTCAGTTGTGGATCGGAACTAGCAGCCTACCCCTGACAACCTCGCACTGGAAATACTGGATGCTTATCGGGTAACGTCAGCTGCGGGCTGGAGCTAAAACCTCGAACCGAATAAAGCCACAACTAACCAATACAACACAGGGTTAGACAACGCGGGATGCCACCCCCACAAGGATATCAACCGAAGGCTCCTAGCCTATCACAACCCAACCGACAATCGACACCATCACTAAATCTTCTGGCAGCACCCCAGAATCGTAGAAATAAGAGAGAAAGAATTAGAAGATACGAAAAGCCACGAAAAACACCTAAACTAAGGCTCATACTATCAGACCAAGTCTGCTATACTAGTCTACAAGGACCTAGTCCATCCGAAACAACATGGGATACATACTCAAGTCAAAAAGGTGCTTAGGACGAAGGCAATACTATCCTAACCTATTCTAAGGTCGGAAAACAATCACAGAAATCAAAAGAATGCAAACAAATATCTCGAACCCACGTATGAAACAACAAATAACCACCCAACAAGTAACACACAACAAATCAACGATAACCCCAAGCCAGCAATCCCACACTAAGGCATGATACTAAACCCGAACAGCTCAAAAATCAACTCTAAACGAAGGAAATCGGAGAAGTAGAATAGAAATACTAATTACCCAATCTAGATTCACACAAGTCGGCAAGTAATCACACATTCAAGCTTAATCTAGGAAGAAGGGAAGCTGTAACCTACCAGAAGGCCGATCACGCGCACTCCAAGTCACTCTGCCGGAGCTTTCCCCTTCTGAACGGCCTCAGACTGGTGTCACGCTGCCAAAAATAGAGTCACAGCGTCAATACGGTCGTTTAGACACAAAAATCATCAAAATTGGAGACGGACCAATTTTTGAGTAAAAATCGAGAAACATGCGACCAGCTCCTGATTTTCTAGAATTGACTCTGTGAAGAGGTCCCAAACCCTTCTCCGAACTGGTATTCCAAAATGGAACACCTATCGAGGCTCGAATCAGCTCCTAAACAGCCAACAACTACAATGCAAAACTTTACAACTATAGGCCTAGGATAGCAACTCACACCTCAAATTCATGAAAAATGAGGAATACCAAATGGAAACCGAGCAAAGACCCATACAGCCAATGAGAATCTGAACGCCTGGGACTTCGTATCACCGGAAACCGATATAAGATCGACTGATCCTCGACCTCACTTATATACACTTCCAGGCACGCATACCTCCGTGAATGCGCCAACTCACCCACGAACGCAGAGGGGAAACAGGCAACTCTCGGTGAACGCGGCCAAGGGCCCATGAACGCGGAGGGAAGGGACTCAGACCTCTGCGAACGCAGAACCCTATACACGAACGAGGAGAGGAGACTCTCCCAGGCTCTTAAGACCTCCGCGAATGAGGAGCCTTATCTGCGAACGCAGAGAAGGAGATCACCCCCACTCCACAGACCTCCGTGGACGCAGAGCAACCCACGCAAACGCGGAGAACAAAGCCTCACACCTCCGCAAACGTGGAGCCTAGCCCGAGAACGCGGAGATGACAGGCCCACACCTCTGCGAACGTAGAGCCACTTTCGCGAACACGGAGAAGGAATGGGTTTGCAGACAGCAGCTGCACCAGCTGCGTTTTGGGCTTTCCCAAAACTCCGACGGGGTGCTCGGAATTCGTTCGGAAGCCCATGCCTGTAAAGGAGATATGCTACCCTATTAAATTCGACGTTTCAAAGTCAATCGCGCCGTCTAAATTTCCATACGAGGTCGTTTCGAAGAAAAATGGATCCCACACCCAATGGGCCATTTTAGCCAATTTCTACCGGAGACCTCAGAATTCGATCGGAAGCTCCCAGAAGTCTTGAAGTGGTGATTCTAGACCAAACTCATCATTCCGGAACCAACCCCGCTATAAGAATTCTCATCCAAGTGCGTTTACCAAGAAAGTTGACTAAAGTCAACTTTAAGCCAAATTTTGAAGGCCAAAGGGCTAATTGGCTTAAGAATCACACCAGGTCAACCACGCTTCTAGCCTAATTTGGCCGCTCCGGAGCTGATGAAACCGTCAGAATTCCTATCAGAGGTTGTTTACATGAACTTATAACTGAAATCAGCTTTTCAAGGTTCAAATGCTCAAAAATAAGAAAACAGGCATAAAACCCAAACGAACGACCAGGCGACCGAACCTACGGTGCCAGAAGGTCAGAAATGACTTGGGGTCGCTACAGGAAAGCTCTAACCAACAGAAAAGAGGCACAAACACGCAAATGACCTGAGGGTCATTACAACATTCACTACTAAAAGGACTTTCATCCTCGAAACTAAGAGTCAAGAAGCACCTAAGGGATCAAATAAGCTGGGGAACTGCCTTTGCATCTCCCGCTCGGTCTCCCAGGTACCCTCCTAAACTAGATGGTGCCTCCAATGGACCTTAACTACAGGAAGGCTCTCGACCTCAGCTGCCTCACATCTCTCGCCAAAATAGCAACTGGCTCTTCAATATAGGTCAAGCGATCATCCAACTCAACAACATCATACTGGAGTACATGAGACTCATCTGGAACACACCGGCGTAGCATCGAAACATGGAAAATTTGATGAATAGCTGAGAATGCTGGAGGTAAAGCTAAATCATAGGCGACCTCACCAACTATCCTCAAAATCTCAAAAGGCATAACACACCTGGGGCTAAGCTTGCCCCGCCTCCTGAATCTCATCACGCCATTCATGGGCGATACTCGGAGGAATACAGTGTCTCCCATAGCAAATCTCAACGGTCGACGCTTGCAATCTGCATAGCTCTGCTGCCTACTGTTAGCTGTCTTGAGCCTATCCCAAATCAACCTCACATGCTCCAAGGTCTCCTGAAACAGATTCGTACTCCTCGGCCTAGGCTCTGTAGATTTAAACCAACCAACTGTAGTGCGACAATGCCTACCATATAAGACCTCAAATAGGGCCATCTGAATGCTGGAATAGTAGTTGTTGTTGTACGCAAACTCTGCCAAATGCAAGAACAGATCCCACTGGACTAAAAAATCCATAATATAGGCCCGCAGCATATCCTCAAGAACCTGAATAGTATGCTCCGACTAGCCATCGGTCTAAGGGTGAAAAGATGTGCTAAGATCGACACGGGTGCCCAACTCCTCCTGAAGTACTCTCCAAAAGCTGGAAGTGAACTATGAACCCTAGTCTGAAATGATAGAAATAGGCACACCATGTAGACGGACTATCTCCCGAATGTAGATACGAGCTAACCTCTCAGCGCTGAAAGAAGAATGAACTGGGATGAAGTGTGCTGACTTGGTCAATCGATCCACGATGACCCAAATGTTGTCAACACCTCTAAAAGTCCGTGGCAACCCCACAACGAAGTCCATGGTGATGTGCTCCCACTTCTAGTTAGGAATGGGTAATAGCTGCAACTCTCCACCAGGCCTCAAATACTCATCCTTCACCTGGTGGCAACAAAAGCAACGGGACACATAGTCTGAGATGTCTCTCCTCATACCGCTCCACCAGTAGTGCTACCTCAAATAACGATACATCTTAGCTGTGCCCGGATGGATAGAATATCTTAATCATGATCTTTGCTAAGGATCAACTGAATCAAATCACCAACTCTAGGAATACACAAACGGCCAGCAAACCTCAAAACCCCATCTGAATCAAGAGTAACCTGTCCTGCATCACCTGCCAAAACCCTACCTCTGAGTGCCACCAATGCCGCATCCTCAAACTGACTACTACGGATCTGATCATACAGAGACAACTGAACCTCCACATAAGCTAACACCCGACTTGAATCTGAAACATCAAGCCTGATCATCTGATTGGCTAAAGACTGAATGTCCATGGCCAAAGGTCGCTCTGAAATAGAAAGAAAGGCTAGACTACTCATACTCCCTGCCCTCCGACTCAAGGCGTCCACTACTACATTCACCTTGCCCGGGTGGTAGAGAATAGAGAGGTCATAGTCCTTCAGGAGCTCAATCAAATGGCGCTGCCTCGAATGAAGATCCCTCTGGGTTATAATGTACAGAAAGCTCCGATGATCGGTATAGATCTCACAATGAACTCCATAACGGTAATGCCTCCAGATCTTAAGCGCAAAAACTACCGCTGCAAACTCCAAATCATGAGTGGGGTAGTTGCGCTTATGTAGCTTAAGCTGCCTCGATGCAGAAGTAATAACCAAGCCCTGCTGCATCAGAACAAAACCAAAACCAATGACGAATGCATCACAATAAACCGTGAAGCCCTCGCCCTCAACTGGAATAGTCAATATATGAGCGGTGGTAAGCAACTGCTTAAGCCTCAGAAAGATCCTCTCACACTCCTCCAACCACACAAAGGGAACATCTTGGCAAGTCAACCGAGTCAGAGAATCCCTCGACAAAGTGCCTGTAGTACCCTGCAAATCCGACAAATATCCAAACCTCAGTCACAGAAGTGGGCCTAGCCCAATCACGGATAGCGTCAATCTTCATCGGATCTACCATAATGCCATTCTCAGACACCACGTGCCCCAAGAATGCTACAGACTCAAGCCAGAACTCGCACTTTGAGAACTTGGATAAAACCGATGATCTCTCAAAGTCTAGAGCACTATCCTCAGATGCTACTTATGCTCAACATGGCTCCTCGAGTATACCAAGATGTCATCAATAAAGACTATGACGAAGGAGTCCAGATACAACATAAATACACGAGTCATCAAGTCCATGAAAGCGGAATGGGCATTAGTCAACCCAAAAGACATCACTAGGAACTCATAATAGCCATAACAAGTCCTAAATATTCTCTTTAGGGATGTCCACTACTCTAACCCTCAACTGATGGTAGCCAGATCTCAAGTCAATTTTCTAAAACACTGCGGCACCCTGAATCTGGTCAAATAAGTCATCAATACGAGGCATGGGGTAACGATTCCTCACTGTCACATTATTCAGATGCCTATAGTCAATACACATCCACATGGTGCCATCCTTTTTCTTCACAAACAACACTGGGACATCCCAATGAGATACACTAGGCCGAATGAACCCCTTACCCAAGAGGTCCTGAAGCTGAACATTGAGCTCCTTGAGCTCTGCAGGTGCCATACGGCACGGGGGAATAGAAATAGGATAGGTACCCAAATCAAACTCAATGGAAAAGTCAATATCTCGCTCTAGGGGGTAGGCCAGAAAGGTCGACAGGAAACACATCGGCAAACTCCCGGACTATAGGCACGAAATCAACAGTAGGGCCCTCCCTACTAACATCTCTAACATACGCCAAATATGCCAAACATCTGCTATCCACAAGCCTCTGGGCCTTAATACAAGAAATCACCCCAACTGGTGTGCGACTGCGAGAGCCATTCCACACCACTGGTAGAATACCAGGCATGGCTAAAGTAACAGTGTTGGCATAGCAATCCAAGATGGCTCGGTGAGGGAATAACCAATCCATTCCCAGAATCACATCAAAATACACCATACAAAGTACAACAAGATCAACCATAGTGTCCTGCCCCTAAATAGTCACCACACAGCATCTACAAACTCGATCCACTACTAAAGAATCCCCTACTGGGGTAAAAACATGCAAAGGCACAGATAAGGGATCAGGACTCACTCCCAAATGAGGCACACAATAAGCCGACACATAAGAATAAGTAGAACCAGGATCAAATAAGGCTGAAGCAGACTGATGGCATAAAAGAACTGTACCTGTGATCACATCATCAGATGCCTCAGCCTCTGCTCTAGCCGGAGCTGCATTGAAATAGCCCTGGGCACCTCTACCCCACACATCCACTCGACAGCCTATCCTGCCTCCCCGAGCACCCGCTACTGACCTCCTCCCCTAGCTGAAGGTGCTACCACTAAAACCGGTCTCGCCGCTAGAGGAGCTGGTAAAGCTTATCTAGTGAAAGGGCACTCCCTAACCCAATGACCAAGCTCCCCAAAAGTGAAGCAAATCTGCGACGATCTGCTCACTACTGAAGGCCGGCCACCTCGACCTGATGAACTTGCCTGGAAACCACTTCGGCCCTGACTCGGGCCGGCACTACGCACACTCTGATGGTGGTGGTCACTCTCTGAGATCTGTAATGCAGCCTGGAATGGGCGACTGGGCTGACCTAACTGGAACCTCTGATTTCCCTAATCTCAGGTATCCCTCGACCTACGACGGGTCCCGCTAAAGCTATCATCTGGCCTGGCTCTCTTGCCGCTGCCCCCGTGGGCCTCCTAACAGAATTGCTCAATAGTGCGGGCGTGGTCCACCGTATCTAGAAAAAAATGGCATGCTGATAACATAGACTGCGACTCAATCCTCAACTGCAGCCTCAAACCTCTAACAAAGCATCAGACCCGCTCCTCCTCTATAGGCAGAATCATGGTGGCATGATGGGACAACTCAAGAAATCTGGCCTCGTACTTTGATACTATCATGGAGCCCTGCTCCAACCAAGACAACTCATCATGAAGTCGATCCCTAAAACTTCGTGGAATAAATCAGGCTAAAAATGCCTCTGAAAACTTCATCCACGATACGGGTGGTGACCCAGCTGGCTTGGTCTCAATAAAGGAACGCCACCACTATCTGGGCGGTCCGTCTAACTGATATGCCGTGAAGTCGGCTCCCCTCGACTCCACTAGGCCCAAAGTCTGTAATCGTTCCCGGTAAGTAGTGATAAACTCATGGGCATCCTCCCCTACAGCCCCTAAAAACCTCGGCGGTGAGAGCTTGAGAAACACCTCGAGCATCTTCTGCTCTCGGAGTGGCATAACCCCATCCAAAGGGTCCGACTAAACTGTGGCTTCTGCTGGTGGCTGATGAGCCTCTGCAGCCGCTACCGTAGGCTGGCCCTGCTGTGCTGGAACTGGCTCTGAGACTGGTGCTGGGGCTGGCTGCTGCTGCATACCACCGATACCATCTAGGATCTGGGCGACCATGCCCTGTAGATCAGGGGCGGCAGCTGGTGCAGGCGTTGGCTGGGCTGGTCCCGGCCCCACCGCTGAGAAGGAATCTGCTCTCCACGAGGTACCGGCTCCGGCTCTAGAGTCCTCACTCTACTACGGTCTGGTGCCGTAGCACCACCTTGATGTCGGGGTCCACCACTACTACGTGTGCGACCCATCCTTCAATAGAGTGAAGCAAGTGAGATTTCATGAAACTAATCATACACGACGCACGAACATAAATCAAAACAAGAAAACCTCCTACAGACACCCTGTAGCCTCCCGAAGATAGGTCACGGACGTCTCCAGGCCGATCCGCAGGACTCTACTAAATGCTAGCTCTGTACAAGTCAAACCAATGATAAGCATCCATCTCTTACAGATAGAAACAGAAAACAATTTCTTCTAACATAAGGTACATGTACAATGCATCTTTGAATTAACATATTATCTCTATCAAAAGAAATTCTTGAGTAGTACTAAGTGAGTATGCAAAGTCTATTGAGAATTTGAGATATAATATTTTAAATAGATCATAATATGTCGAATAATCCTAAATAATAAAATTCAGGGTTCATTTTATACATATCCACGCATCTTGAATAGCCAATCGATGGGATTAGAGAACTATTTATGCAATATACATGTACAATGACCAATTATTCACTACATAAAGTTATACAGACCTAACTCAGATAGAGAGTCCACTGTTATTTTAAATTAAGTGAAAATCACCCTAGTTATATTGATCCAATCATATATTACTCAGTTTAGGAGAGTTAATATCGATTATCAAAACTAGTGATTAAATACATAGTGACTTTTATTAATTTCATCAATTATGGAGGAAGGTCTAAGCCAACACATGAAACGAATATTTCACTACTATTTAATCTTGGCAATCAATCGGAGTCCCTATTTTTGAATTTCAAAACTATGATCAATTTGGTTGAAAATATTGTTTGGCCAAAATAGAATTTAAAATTTTTGGTTCGGTAATTCTTATCACGTATTATCATTTTTGAAATAGATTCACGAATCAAGAACAAAGAACAAAATTCTAAAACTTATTTACAATATGAGTACTATATAAAAAAAATTAGCATATTTATGTACACATTGAATATTAAAATTCAAAACATACCTCATACATATTCGTGCATCTTGAACGACAAATTTTTGAAGGAAAAATAACCACTAATGCCACATATATATATTATCACGACCCGATTCCTCGAGTCATGATGGCGCCTACCAACCCACCAGTAGGCAAGCCGAACCTTATCCCGAAACTTAATAGTAATGGGACTGAGGGTGGAAACTAACCTCAACTACACGGAAGCTTAAGTAAAGGACCATATAAAGAAAAGGCGGAACCGAAAACATCTATATATAACAACGATACCTCCCAGAACCTTGAAATCACATGTACTGAGCTACTAAAAAATAAGTGCAAGTCCCAAAAGTGGACCACAAAAACAAGACTGTCTCAGAAATGAAAGACAAGAAAAAATATACAAACAAAAGGAGGTAGGTAATCTCAGGACGCCATGTGCTCACCCTTGCCTCCAGAACAGACTGCAGCAGGCTCAAACTCAATACTGATAGCTGGTGCTCGAACCTGCATCACGAAAGCAGATGCAGAGTGTAGCACGAGTACCAAACAAAAGCTACCCAATAGGCATCATCGGCCGACTGAGCAAGAAAGGTAAAAACAGACAGAAAAGATAGAATGTACAATCACGGAGGTCAAGCAGAAAGAAAAGAAGCACACGAGCGCACCGAAAGTAAAACTAAACTAAACCTAACTGGACCCCCATAAGCCTAGAAGGTACACTCGTGCACAAGTTTAAATAAAACCCGAACAGACCCCCAAAAGCCCGACAGGTACACAGAAGAGCTAGGTCTACGAAACCCAAGCAAACAAACTCCGAACCAACACAATCAGTTATCTCCAACCCAGCCAACAAGTCCGACTTCCAAATCAACTCACCTAGCCCACTAGTAACTCCAGGGGCCCTACCCAACCCGACGAGTGATGCGGGGGGGGGGTACGACGACCCTCCAAAGTTCCTGATATCCCACCGCCCAACATGCTCACCCAGGAGGCCCTGTCCCAGCAAGACGAGTGAGCCAGCTAACACACCGAGGGCCCTACCCCAGCCAGATGAGTGCGCGGCGCATGCCGACTCCAAAGAGAACCTTAGCCTACTTATGTCTAATTGCCTAGCCGACTAACACTTCGGGGGCCCTACCCAGCCAGAAAAGTAAGTCAGCTAACACTCCCAGGGGCCCTACCCAGCAAGACAGAGCATATAAGGCAAACAAACTCCGTAGAGGATCTCAACTTCAAAACCATTGTGGATCAACTCCACTACCAACTACATCAGAACGAGCGTATCAACCCCAAGCAATAGTGGATCGACGTCAACAACAAATCACAACAACCAGTAGGCAAGCCAAACCTTATCCCGAAACTTAATAGTAATGGAACTGAGGGTGGAAACTAACCTCAACTACGCGGAAGCATAAGTAAAGGACCATATAAAGAAAAGGAAGAAGCGAAAACATCTATATATAACAACGGTAACTCCCAGAACCTTGAAGTCACATGTACAGAGCTACTAAAAAATAAGTGCAAGTCCCAAAAGTGGATCACAGAAACAAGACTGTCTAAAAAATAAAGACAAGCAAAAATATACAAACAAAATGAGATAGGTAATCTCAGGACACCATGTGCTCACCCTCGCCTCCAGAACAGACTGCAGCAGGCTCAAACTCAATGCTGATAGCTGGTGCTCGGACCTGCATCACGAAAGCAGATGCAGAGTGTAGCACGAGTACCAAACAAAAGCTACCCAATAGGCATCATCGGCCGACTGAGCAAGAAAGGTAAAAACAGACAGAAAAGATAGAATGTACAATCACAGAGGTCAAGCAGAAAGAAAAGAAGCACACAAGCGCACCGAAAGTAAAACTAAGTAAAACTAAACTAAACCTAACTGGACCCCCATAAGCCTAGAAGGTACACTCGTGCACACGTTTAAATAAAACCCGAACAAACCCCCAAAAGCCTGACAGGTACACAGAAGAGCTAGGTCTACGAAACCCAAGAAAACCCACTCCGAACCAAAACAATCAGTTATCTCCAACCCAGCCAATAAGTACGACTTCCAAATCAACTCACCTAGCCCTCTAGTAACTCCAGGGGCCCTACCCAACCCGACGAGTGACGCGTGGGAAGGGAGGTACGACGAACCTCCAAAGATCCTGATATCCCACCGCCCAACGGGCTCACCCAGGGGGCCCTGTCCCAGCCAGACGAGTGAGCCAGCAAACACTCCGAGGGCCCTGCCCCAGCAAGATGAGTGCGCGGCGCATCCCAACTCCAAAGAGAACCTTAGCCGACTTATGTCTAATTGCCTAGCCGACTAACACTTTAGGGGCCCTACCCAGCCAGACAAGTAAGTCAGTTAACACTTCCAGGGGCCCGACCCAGCAAGACAGAGCGTATAAGGCAAACAAACTCCGTAGAGGATCTCAACTTCCAAACCATTGTGGATCGACTCCACTACCAACTACATCACAACGAGCGTATCAAACCCAAGCAATAGAGGATCGACGTCCATAACCAATCACAACACCATAAAACTTACCTCGAAGCATCCAACCAAGAAGATACCACGCCTCCAATAACGCATCGACATCAAAGAAAAAAAGGGGGAAAAATACAGAAGGATCACAAGCACTACAAAGCAAAAACTAAATTCAGCTATCACACCCAAGTCTGCTATGCTGATCTACAAGGACCTAGTACATCCGAATCGATGTCGGATACATACAAAAGTCAACCAAGTGCATGGGTCTAAGTTAACACTAGTCTATCCTAAACTAAGGCCAAAGATATACTCCAATACAATAAAAAAACAAACCAGATATTCGGCATGCAGCAACATAAAAACAGCCCAACAGATAATTTACTCAATTACAGATAAGCAACCCCTTCGATATCATGGTACTAACCCCGAAATAACCCAAAAATCAACCCTAATGCATGGTTTATGAGAAGAAGAAAAGAGATACTAGCTACCCGTCCTAGATTCACACAAATCGGCCTTCTGGTAGGTTACGGCTTTCCTTCTTCCTAGATTGAGCTTGAATGTGTGATTACTTGCCTACTTGTGTGAATCTGTGTTGGGTAATTAGTAGTTCTATTCTTCTTCTATGATTTTCTTCATTTAGACTTGATTTCTAAGGTGTTCGGGGTTAGTATCATGCCTTAGTGTGGGATTTCTGGCTTGGGTTACCGTTGATTTGTTGTGGGTTACTTGTTGGGTGGTTATTTGTTGTTGCATGCGTGGATTCGAGATATTTTCTTGCATTCTGTTGATTTATGTGCATGTTTTCCGACCTTAGAATAGGTTAGGATACTATTGTCTTTGTCCTATGCACCTATTTGACTTGGGTATGTATCCGACGTCATTTCGGATGGACTAGGTCCTTGTAGACTTGTATTGCAGACTTGGTCTAATAGTATGAGCCTTAGTTTAGGCGTTTTCATGGCTTTTCGGATCTTTCGATTCTTTCTCTGTTATTTTTGCGATTCTGGGGTCGTGTCGGAAGATTTAGCAATGGTGTCGATTGTCGGTTGGGTTGTGATAGGCTAGGAGCCTTCGATTGATATCCTGGTGGGGGCGGCGTCCCGCGGTGTCTAACCTTGTGTTGTATTGGTTGGTGGTGGCTTTATCCGATTCAAGGTTGTTAGCTACAGCCCGCAGCTGACGTTATCCGATTAGCATCAAGTATTTCCAGCGCAAGGCTGTCGGGGTAGGCTACTAGCTCTTGTCTGCAGCTAACATTACGCGAATGGAGTTCGTTATATCCAGGGTGAGACCGTTGCGTGTAGGCTGCTAGTCCCAGCTAACAGCTAACGTTACCCGGTTAGAGCCGGTATTTCCAGCACTAGATTGTTGAGCGTAGGTTGTTTGGCTCCGGTCTGAGGTTGACGTTTCACGGCTAGAGTCCGTTAATTCCAACTCGTGACTGATGATTGGGCGGGGCCCAAGTGTTATCTTTTTGTGTCTAGGACCCATGGGTATTAAGGCTTGTGGAGTTGGGTTCTTTATTTTCGTAGCGTAGTTTCTCTATGTGACCTGTATGGCCTATGGGGGTCCGTTCGGGTTCTTGTTTGTCTGTGCTATAGTGTGCCTAGCGGGTCTTATGGGGGGCCCAGTTGGGTTTAGTGTGTTATTCTTAGCTTTGCTTTTCGCCTTCTCTTTTCCTGTTCTGTTGACCTCTGTTGTGTTTGATTCTATCTTGTCTGCTCATTCTTACCTTTCTTTCTAAGTCGGCCTATGAAGCCTACAGGGTACTAGTTGTTTTGGTACTCATGCTACACTCTGCATCTGTTTTCATGATGCAGGTCTGAGCACCAGTTCTCAGTGTTGAGTTCGAGCCTGCAGCTATCTGTCCAGGAGACGAGGGTGAGCACATGGCGTTCTGGGATTACCTGTCTCCTTATATATTTATGTTTTTACTTGTGTTTTTCTTTGGAGACAATTTGTTTATGTGGTCCACTTTTTGGACTTATACTCTTGTTAGTAGTTCTGCACTTGTGACTTCCAGGTTCTAGAAGGTGTCTTGTATATATAGTTTTGTTTCATTTCATCCTTCTTTATGTGTTGTATTTGATGCTTCCGCTTAGTTGAGGTTAGATTCAACCATTAATCCCATTGCTATTCAGTTCCGGGATAGGGTTTTGGTTGGCCTACTGGTGGGGTGGTAGGCGCTACCATGACTCAAGAAATCAGGTCGTGACAAGTTGGTATCAGATGCTTAATATCTTTTTCATGTAACTCTTCTATTATTGTGTTTGATAAATATTTATCTCTTATTGTATATTGATGCATGAATTTTTTTAGTATTATCTCTCATGAATCAAATAATATTAATCTATCTCATGAGAAAAATATCTTTCAAATTGAATGAAACTTATCTTTACACTAGAGTTTACCTAATTTATTTTGATAGAACTTCGTGGTTGGTTAAAGGATGGATATAACGGTTCATTGAAAGTGAAGTCACTACAAATATGTGAGTCCTCTTTTGAACGAAAAATGTCTAAGAGACCTTTCCTCTTAAAAGGAAAATAGAGGTAGTGATAAGTTCAAATTAATCTATTCTAATTTGTGCGGTTAATGATCATTCAGGAAAGATGTGAATTTGAGTATTCTGAGGTTTTCAGAAGGTTACTCATGATATGAATATATATTTTTTATGTTTTGTAAGTCTGAATATCTTGATAAACTCAAAATATTTAAGAAAAATAAAAATATCATCATGAAAATTGTATAAAGTTACTACAATCTGATTGTAGTAATGTATACGTCTCTACAGAGCTGATGAGTTAATTATATAATAGAATAATTGAATTTTAATTGTCTAAACCAGACACTCTATTATAGGTTGGTGTAAAAGAGAAAAAAATAGTCTCTTATGAAGATGGTAAGATTAATGACTCACTTATTTGTAGTTGTTTTATTTCTTTTGGGATATGTTTTAAGGATTACATATCACATTCTGAATTTAATTCCTTTCAATTCAATACCTTGGGCAACTATAGAACTAGTTGGATTTGACGTAAGTCTAATCTGTCATATATTCTGATATAGAATTGTCCAGAACATGTGCTAAGAGGGAGAATAGTCAAATTGGAATTAAGATTAAAATGTGTGTGTTAATTGGATATACAAAACGAATGAAGAAGGTTTATTTTATTGTACTAAAGAAAATATGGCAATTATTTACACAATTGTCAGATTTTTAGAAAAGAATCATTTAGTAAATCATGTTCCTAGAAGTAATTAGTTTAGCAGGAACTGAACAAAAAAATAACAAATGAGTCAGTTATGAATTCAGACACTCAAGAACATCTAACCAATATATTAGAATTGATGTTTCATTGTATTTAAGTAGTGGGAGAAACATTAGTAGACATAAGAAAATTTACTACCTCAAGTAGTGAGAGTGATGTTGAGCAACTTAAAGGACACTACATGAAGAAGTTGTTAATATTTCAATACCGAAAAGTTTTGAAGAAAATATTAAGACTCGAGAATATGTAAGTGTGATTATAGTAGTAGTATTTAGTCGTAGTGGGAGAATCATAATAAAGATTGGTTTATTTTGTATGCTTGAGATGACTTTCATGACATAACTCCTAAAAAGAAGTACACTTTTGGAGGATTTCATGATAAGGTGCCTCAAGATCTAATACAAAATTTATATTTCACGATGAAGCACTATAAGACGAAATTGCACGAGAAAATAACTTTGTAAAATTCTTTAGTTAAGAATTAAATGAATGCATGTGAATGTTATAAATGCATTGCTAAGAGTCTAATTGGGAGATCGTAAGGGTATATCCTAATAATCATGTGTTTAGACATAGTATTCTAACAAGTTTCAAGATTAATCATCTAAGTGGGAGATCATTAGGGTATATACTATTAACCATGCATTTACATATAGTACATCATAACAGTTGTGATGGTTAAAAGTCTATGTATGAGATTGTTGGATATATACTAATATCAATATTTTTTGATATAATATTTATTATAGAATAATTATTTATTCATTTATAATAAAAGTTTTATTAATTCATATATTCGTTTATTATTTTTATTTACTTATATAGTAGATGATTTAGTGTATAGAGTTTTAGCTTATACACAGGGGATTAAATCATCGATTCTTATAAGTATAAAGTTTTTCATTGATTATGGGAACGGTATAGTTCCAACTTCTTGTGTTATTGCATTTTGTACGTATTGAGCGGGACCGAGTAGAGATAGTTGCTTTAGACTGACTGACAAAAGCATATTCTCTAAACTGTAAAATGTAGTTATATTCTTAATCCTGATATTATTGAAAAACTATATGCACAGCAGAAGCATATTAGAATCTTACTACTTACGTGAATATTAGACAACCAATACATTTATGCTGAAACATATATAAACATGCTAGAACACATAAACTTGCTGAAATTTAAATCAAGAATTACCTCTGGAGGATGAACAAATATCTTCAAGCGAATACACAAGTTAGACATACCTTCAAACAAATCCACAATCTTCTACAGTGATCCCAAGTTCACATCCGAACTCTCTCAATACTTGGGTGGGCAAGTATCAATAAAAATTTTATTCTTTTTTTCTAGGTTAGGAGAATCCCTATTTATGGAGATTTCCTCCCAATACAAAAAGGAGAAGAAAACCCAGCTTTCTTATAATTTCTTTTCCCATAGGATTCTGAGTTCTAGTTAAATATGGGCACTGGAGAGACCACAGAATTAATTATTGAGTCTTCCTATTATGGAAATAATTCCAAAAATTAATTTGAATTATTTTTACAATAATAAATTACAAATCATTCCACTAAAAATTCATAATTGCACTTCTCTATTTATATTTACAAATTTCCCATTAAACACTTATGTAATTCTCCATGTTAAGATTACAGATATTAATCAATAAATTAAATTTATTAACGAATTTAATTCAATGATTAATTTCCTTTAGAGTATTGCTTACCTTATTTCACGTGCCGGATTCATAAATCCACTTGCAAGGTTTGACACGATGAAAACTTATAAGTTTCTCAAAAAGGCATATCATCAATCTCTATATCGAGACATTGATTCCATCAACTAACTTATTATTTCACCAATACATATTATTACCATACAATCTACCAGGCATATTGACCCATCTTAGAATCTCACCTTTTAATAAATCAAAACGAAATTAATATATACAGATCATAATAGTTATATCATGATTAAGAATATAAGTACATTTAATAGTTTAGAGAATATGTTTTTGTCAGTCAGTCTAAAAGAACTATCTCTGCTCGGTCCCATTCAATACATACAAAATGCACTAGCACAAGAAGTTAGAACTATAGCGTTCCCATAATCCAGATAAATTATATATAATCTTGTACTACAATCGTACTGATGGCATGTCCAATTTCCATCCTAGATTGTGAACAGAAAACTTTATACTTATAAGAACCGATGATTTAATCCTCTATGTATAAGCTAAAACTCTATACACTAAATCATGTACTATATAAGAAAATAGACACCATAAACGAATATATGATCTATTAAAACTAAATAATAATTATTGTACAATAAATACTATATCTAAACATATGGTTAATATTATGTATCCAACAATCTCCCACTTAGACTTTTAACCATCACAATTGTTATAATGTATTGTATCTAAATGCATGGTTAATAGTATATACCCTAACAATCTCCCACTTAGATGTTTAATTTTGAAAATTGTTAGAATACTATGTCTAAACACATGATTAATAGTATATTCCCTAACAATCTCCCACTTAGACTCTTAACTATGCATTTACAACTTTTACAGGTAATCCTTTTATTCTTATTGAAAAAATATTTACTAAGATGTTTTCTCATGCAATTTTGTCTAGTAGTGCTTCGTCGTAACAAATCGTTTTGTACTTGAATTTGAGGGTCTTTATCATGAAACCCTCCAAGAGTGTACTTCTTTTCGGGATTTCTATCATGAAAGTCCTCTCAAGCATACAAAACAAACCAATCTTCGTTATGATTCCCCCACTATGACTAAGTACTACTACTATAATCATACTAACATGTTCACGAGTCTGAATATTTTCTTCAAAATCTTTTGGTGTTTAAATATTAACAACTTTTTCATGTAGTATTCTTTAATTTGCTCAACATCACTCTCACTACTTTAAGTAGTAGATTTTCTTATGTCTATTAACGTTTCTCCCACTACTTAAATGCAATGGAACATCTATTCTGACATAGCAGTTAGATGTTCTTGAGCGTCTGAATTTACAATTGACTGATTTATTATTTCTTTGTTCAGTTCCTGTAAAACTAATTTACTTTTATGAACATTGTTTACTAAATGATCATTTTTCTAGAAATCTGACAGTTGTGTTAACAATTGCCTTATTTTCTTTAGGACAGTAAAATAAAACTTCTTTAATTCTTTAGAATATCCAATTTAACACACACACATTCCTTTCTTAATTCCAATTTACTTATTCTCTCTTTCAGCACATGTGGTGCACAATCCTATATCTGAACATGTCATGTATTAGACTTACGTCAAATTCAACTAGTACAATAGTTGCCCAAGGTACTAATTTGAAAGGAATTAGATTCAAAATGGGATATATAGTTCCTACAACATATCCTAAAAGAAACAAAACAACTACGAATAAGTCAATCATTAATCTTATCATCTTCATAAGAGTCTATTTCTTTTCTCTTTTACACCAATCTTTTATGGAGTGTCTAGTGTAGACCAGTGAAATGCAATTATTCTATCAAATAAGTGACTCATGAGCTCTGCAGAGAGGTATACGTCACTACAATAGGATTGCAGTGGCTTCATATATTTTTCATGATGCTATTTTAATTTTTGTCTTAAAAATTTTGAGTTTATCAAGACATTCAAACTTACAAAACATCAAATATATGTTTACATCATTAGTAACCTTCTGAAAATTTCAGAATACTCAAACTCACCTCTTGCCTGAATGTTCATTTACCGCACAAATCAGAATAGATTAATTCTAACTTATCACTACCTGTATTTTCTTTTTAAGAGGAAAGATCTCTAAATCATTTTTCCTTCTAAACAGGACTCATACATTGGTACTGACTTCACTTTCAATGACCATTATGTCCATCCTTTAACAAAACTTGAAGTTCTATCCAGAATAAATGACTTAGACGCTAGTGTACAGATAAGTTTCATTCAATTTAAAAGATATTTTCTCTTATCTGATAGATTAATATTATTCAATTCACGAGAGATAATACTAATAAAAAATTTACTCATCAATATACCACAAGAGATAAAATATTCATCAAACTCAATAATAGGAGAGTTACAAGAAAATTATATTAAGTATTCCTCTCTTATCTGGTTAGAAACTGAAAATAATTCCTTCTAACATAAGGTACACGTACAATGCATTCTTTGAATTAATATTTTATCTCTATCGAAAGAAATTCTTGAGTAGTACTAGTGGGTCTGTAAAGCCTATTGAGAATTTGAAATATAATATATTAAATATATCATAATATATCGAATAATCCCAAATAATAAAATTCAGGGCTCATTTTATACATATATATCCATGCATCACGAATAGACAATCGATGGGATTGGAGAACTACTCATGCAATACACATGTACAATGACCGATTATTCACTCCATAAAGTTATACAAACCTAACTCAATTGGAGAGTTTACTGTTAGTTTAAGTCAAGTGAAAATCCTCTAGTTACATTGATCCAATCATAAATTACTCAGTTTAGGAGAGTTAATACAGATTATCAAAACTAGCGATTAAATACATAGTGCCTTGTATTAATTTCATTCGATAGGGAGGAAGGTCTAAGCCAACTCATGAAACTAATAATTCACTACTATTTAATCTTGGCAATCAAGGAAGGGAACCCATAACCAAATATGACCAAAACACTCATATAATGAGCCGAAAAAAATAATATTTCTTACTAGGTCGTTCTTATGATTCTACCAAATTTCAGATCAATCAGAGTCCCCTTTATTTTTTTTTCTTTTTTTTTAATTCCAAAACTATGATCAATTTGGTTGAAAACGTTGTTTGGCCATAATAGAATTTAAAATTTTCCGTGGAGTAATTCTTATCACATATTATCAAATAGATATACGAATCAAGAACAAAGAATAAAATTTTAAAAACTATTTGCATTATTTGAGTACTATTTTTCAAAAATCAGCATGTTTATGATACATAGAATATTAAAATTCAAAACACACCTCATAGATATCCATGCATCTTAAACGATAAATTTTGATGAAAAATAGCTACTCATACAACATTCATATGTGATGTCAGATATTCACTCCAATAAATTTACAACAAAGCTAACTCAGATGGAGAGTATATGATAATTTATGCCAAGTAAATATCATTATCCCTAGATCCATTGATCCAATCAAATATTACTCAGCTAGGGAGAGTCATTACTGATCATCAACCTAGAGATTAAATTTTAATGAATTGTATTAATTTCATCCGATATGGAGGAAAGTCTAAGCCAATACATGAACTTAATACTTCTCTAAAATTTAGTCATGAAGACCATAGAGAACAATCTCTACCACCACTATGTCATAGTCGAGTAATTTTCATTAAAATTAATTTTGAAGATACAAAAAATATCCAAAAATATAATCTAAATGACCTCAAATCACCAAATCACTGTATAAAAATGAGTATTTTTAATTTGATCGTTTCTGATAAACTATCAAATTTCAGATCAATCAGAGTTCAAAAATAATATTTATCTCCAAAGCTATGATCAAATTCAGATTCAAACGATTTAAGAAAAATTAATCAGATCTACATCCTTATCATATATCAATTCATGTTAACTCATCACGTGTAATCATGTACCACATTTAACATAAATTAGATTCATATAAAGGATTATTTTCATACTAAATCAAATTTTAATTCGAAGGAACAACTTAAAAATTATCTTAACGACCTCAAAAATATAACCACATAGTAGTGAGTATTTCTTGCTTGGTCGTTTCTAATGAACTTACCAAATTTCAGGTCAATTGGAGTGTATAAAAAATCTTTATTCCCAAAGCTATGACCAAATTCAAATTCAAGTGATTTAAGCATCTTTAGGAATTGAAATAATATGACCTACATTCATATCACATATCAATTCATGTTAAATCACCAGGTGTAATCATATTCTAGATTCAAGATAAATATAACTGACATGAAAAATGACCTTATCATATTCAAATCAAATTTTAATCCGACAAACTACTTAAAATCCATCTAAACGATTTTCGATGACGCCATCAATTTCAAATCAATCGAAGATCATAAAATTCATGACAACCTAAATTATGACTAAATTTGGAAAAATAACCATTTTAGGTATAGTTAAAGATTAAAATAATTTGATTTAGATTTTCATTCTCTTTTCATAAGCATAAGGCATATAGTATGTCTTCCCTTTGACTAAGACACATAATTAACCTCCTTACAACAAATTGTCCTCTCGATTAATACATGTGAGAATTCAAGATATTATGTTACTACCTTTCAGTCCGGTGAAAACATTTAATATCTCTTCTCATGAATGAATTAAGTGTTAATAGTATCTAAAGGTAAATCTCCTTTTGAGTAAACAAACCTTTACTATTAAATATTTATATACATGATATATTGAACATATTTCAATGACTCAAATAAATACACCTCAATAATGGATCCTATTTATTATTCATAATATTCAATTCATGTATTAATAATCTCACAACTATATATAACTTTAAACAAATGAAATGATTTCAAATAGATAAACCATTTTAATGATATCTATTTATTGATCACAAAAATTTTAATTTATAATAAATTGTAAGAATAAAGCCATGTCCATGTAATTAAATTCTTTCCTATTCAAATTATAATAATTGAATAGTGTGGAGAACAAATCATAAGTACAAAATATGATTTTCTTTTCTTTTTAACGGGACAAGTCCTAAAGGTCTTCATGCCACTACTGTTATGAGTATCAACTTAGGGACATTGGACCAAGGAATTTTGTCATTACTGACACATCCACCAACTTCAAAATCCACACTCAATTTATCTCTAAAGTAAACAAAGAAGGAATATTTAATTTGTCATGGTACATGATGTAACTTTAACTCTAAAGTTACCACCGCTTGTCCAAGACCACAAACAAACAATTTGGCTTACAATTCCATATTTTACAATGACTGATTAGGAATTAGGTGGCTTCATTATACTCTAAATCAAATTAATCATATATTATTGTATAACCAAAATACTTGCCGCAACATCATTAAATTAGGGCTCACTTTTCGAGAAAATACTGTTTAACATGCTGCAAATCACAAAGGAATCTTATAATCGAAAACTTTTCCTAGCCATAGAAAATAAATTACATTCCCGACTAATCATTGCATCGAAACAAACTTGTAATATAGCCACGGTATTACATATTTCAGGTGAAAACTTGTAATCCGGCAATAATATTGCAAATTTTATATTATCTATTTAGAGGTAAGCGATGCTCTTGATGTCAATTGTTGGAAAACTATATGCACAGCGAAATCATTTTAGAATCTTACTACTTACATGAATAAAAGCAACCAATCAGTTTATGCTAGAACACATAAACTTGCTGAAATTTAATTCAAGAATTACCTCTTGAAGCGTGAACAAATATCTTCAAGCGAATCCACATGTCAGACAGACCTTCAAATGAATCCACAGTCTTCTACACCGATACAAAGTTCACATCTGAACTCTCTCAATACTTTGGTGGGCAAGTATCAATAGAAACCTTATTCTTTTTTTCTAGGTTAGGAGAATCCCTATTTATATAGATTTCCTCCCAATCTAAAAAGGAAAAGAAAACCCAGTTTTCTTATAATTCCTTTTTCCATAGAATTATGAGTTCTAGTTAAATATGGGCACTAGAAGGACCACAAAATTAATTACTGAGGCTTCCCATTATGGAAATAATTCCAAAAATTAATTTAAATTATTCTTACCATAGTAAATTACAAATCATTCCACTAAATATTCATAATTGCACTCCTCTATGTATACTTCGAAATTCCCCATTAAGCACTTATGTAATTCCCATGTTAAGATTACAGATACTAATCAATAAATTAAATTACTGATGAATTTAATTCAATCATTAATTTTATTTAGAGCACTGCTTAACTTATTTCATGTGTCGGATTCATAAATCTACTTGCAAGGTTTGACATGATGAAAACATAGAAGCTTCTTAAAAAGGCATATCATCAATCTCTATATCGAGACATGGATTCCATCAACTAACTTATTTTTCACCAATACATTTTATTATCATCCAATCTACCAGACAGGTTGACCCATCTCAGAATATCACCTTTTAATAAATTAAACGATAATTAATATATACAGATCATAATAGTTATATCAGGATTAAGAATATAAGTACATTTAATAGTTTAGAGAATATATATTTGTTAGTCAGCGTAAAATAACTATCTCTGCTCGGTCCCGTTCAATACATACAAAATGCACTAGCACAAGAAGTTGAAACTATACCATTCCGATAATCAAGTAAATAATACATAATCTTGTACAACAATCGTACCAATGACATGTCCAATTTCCATCCTAGATTGTGAACAGAAAACTTTATACTTATAAGAACTGATGATCTAATCCTCTGTGTATAAGCTAAAACTCTATACAGTAAATCATCTACTATATAAGTTAATAGACACCATAAACGAATATATGATCTATTAAAACTGAATAAATAATTATTCTACAATAAATACTATATCTAAACATATGGTTAATAGTATATATCCCAATAGATATAACTATTATGATCTGTATATATTAATTATCATTTTGATTTATGAAAAGGTGAGACTCAGAGATGAGTCAATATGTCTGGTATATTGGATGATAATAATATACATTGGTGAAATAATAAGTTAGTTGATGGAATTCATGTCTCGATATAGATATTGATGATATGCCTTGCAAGTGGATTTTTGAATCCGACACATGAAATAAGTTAAGCAATGCTCAAAAGGAAATTAAGCACTAATTTAATTTATTAATTAGTATCTTTAATCTTATTATGGGGATATACATAAGTGTTTAATGGGAAATTTCAAAATATAAATAGAGGAGTGTAATTATGAGTTTCTAGTGGAATGATTTGTAATTGCTTATGGTAAGAATAATTCAAATTATTTATTTGAAATTATTTCCATCATAGGAAGCCTCAGTAACTAATTATGTTGTCCCTACATTGCCCATATTTAACTAGAACTCAGAATCCTCTTTTCTAGGGGAAAAGGAAGAAAGTAGCATGTGTTTCTGTTCCAAGAAAACGTGCGTGTGTTTTTCTTCTCCTTTTTGAACTGGGAAGAAATCTCTATAAGTAGGGCTTCTTCTAACCTAGAAAGATAATAAGGTTTTCTATACAATATTTTCCCACCCAAGTATTGAGAGAGTTCAGATGTGAATTTGGGATCACTAAAGAAGACTGCAGAAGTGTTGTCCAACCTATGGATTCGCTTGAAGGTCTATCTAACTTGTTGATCCGCTCAAACGTATCTGCTCACGCTTCAAGAGTTACTTATCAAATTAAATTTCAGAAAGTTTATGTGTTCTTGCATGATTGCATGTGATCTAGCATAAACGTATTGGTTATCTATTATTCATGTAAGAAGTATGATTCTAGTAGGATTCCGCTGTGGATATAGTTTTGCATTAGTTACATCTATGTCATATCTATATAAAAAGGATTTCAAGGTTAGTTTATTATGGACCTTGAGTTCATTGAAAGTGGAGGCACTACCAACCTGCAAATCATGTTTAGAAGGTAAAATGACGAAGAAACATTTTTCCTTCCAAAGGAATCGAGCCGCAAATAAGTTCGAATTAATTCATTTTGATTTGTGTGGTCCTATGAATTTACAAGCAAGAGATGGTTTTGAGTATTTTTTTGACTTTCATAGATGATTACTCACAATATGGATAAATTTATTTGTTGCACCATAAATTGGAATACTTTGAGAAATTCAAAGAATTTAAAATAAAAATAGAAAATCGACATGGTAAACATATCCATACATTAAAATATGATCATGGTGGTGAATAACTTTCTGTAGAATTCATTAAGTACTTATCAAAATCAGGAATTACATCTCAATATTCTATCCGAGGAACTCCACAACAAAATGGTGTGGTAGAGCGAAGAAATAAAACTCTTTTTGAAATTGTTAGATCAATGTTAAGTTATTCAGATTTGTATTTTAGCTTTTGGGGAAATTCCTTAGAAACTGCAAATTATATTCTGAATTTGGTTCCTTCCAAATCAGTTGCTTTAACCCCATCCGAATTGTGGATTGGGTGCAAGCCTAGTCTACGACATATTCGAGTTTGGGAATGTCCAAACATGTGCTAAAAGGAAAAGCAAATAAGTTGGAATCAAGGACCGAAGTGTGCATTTTCATTGGATATCCAAAAGGAACTTAAGGAGGTTTAATTTATTGTCCTAAGGAACAAAATATAATTGTTTCAACAAATGCCATGTTTCTAGAACAGGACTATTTAACTAACCATGTTCCTAGAGGTAAACTTGTGTTACAAGAACTAAGCAAAGGAATAATTACTAATGAAACATTAGAATAACTTCCTAAAACAATTGTTGACATACCATTGCATCCACGTAGTGGGAGAAATTTCAATAGGCAAGAGGTTGCTGAAAAGCAAACTCAAGACATCTCACTACCAAAAAGTAGTGGGAGTAATGTCAGGCAACCTGTAATTGTGGAGCAAGTAGTTCATGATGGTCATAATTTAATTCAAGATGTAGCGAATCCATTAGTTTCTAATCGTCATAGTGGGAGAGTTATTAGAAAAACAGAATGGTTTACGCTCTTGGGAGAATCATATGATAGAATCCCTGAAGACACTAATACAGAACCATTAAATTATGCCCAAGCACTACATGATAAAGATGTTGAAATGTGGGTTACTGCTATGAAATCTGAAATGGAGTCTACATACTCAAACCAAGTCTGGGGTCTTGAACCACCTATGAGTATTAAACCTATTAGTTGTCAGTGGATCTACAAGAAAAAGAGAGGTGTCGATGGAATAGTTAAAAGTTTTAAGGCTATGCTTGTTGTGAAAGGTTTTACTCAAAAAAAAGGGATTGATTATGACGAACCTTTTTTGCCGATAGCCATGCTTAAATCCATTAGGATTCTCTTGTTCATTGTTGCTCACCACAATTATGAGATTTGACAAATGGATGTCAAGACGTCTTTTCTAAATAGAAGTCTTGATGAGTGCATTTATTGTCACGACCCAAAAATGGGCATGATGACACTTGTCTTTTCCCACAAGACAAGTCAACCTAAAACGCAACATAAAGGATAGACGTAGAAGTAAAACATAATGAAAGACTAATTAAATTTCAAAATCACTGATAACATAACATAAAATAACTTAAATAAAACCCCCAAAACGTCGTTGCCATGTGTACAAGACTCTAAATATTACATTAGATTAAAAGAAGTAGAAGTTCGACTATCTTTGTTTTTAGCATAGAACAAAAACATAATAAAAGAGTAGTAGGTATCCGCCGAGATAACAAGCAGCTACCCCACAAACTCTCCATTAGAAGCCTCAGATGTAGAAGAGAAGGAGTATCACGAAGATCCAAGCTCATAACTTACACAAGTGTAAAAGCAAGGGAGTGATTACCAAACAACACGGTATTCAACAAAAAAACAAATAACTATAAGAAAAGAAATATTGAACACAAGTACTCCAGACACATGAACTGAACCTCCTCAACTACAACCTGCAAGAAATAATCCGCCCAATCTATCAGTTCTCACTTCATACCACAAAGCACGTAAAAGACATCACAAATAGCATCTCACCATGAATAATCAAATCACCAAAGTAGTTCACCATTCAATAACATATCAACAATCAGGAACTGTTGAGACCCAATGAAGTGCAATGCAATGATGTGCAATGTCATATAGAGTGATGCACGTCTCTTTTAATGATACACACCCGCTATTTCTCAATTCGGGACAAATAGGGTACTTTTTAGTCGATACATCTGCCTCGGCTATGTGGCCTGATCCTTATTTCATTTCAATGAATCCGCTATAGATGTGTGGTCTGATCCCCGTTTCATTTTAATGAATCCTCCACGGACGTGTGGCCCATTTCCTATTTCCACTCAATGAATCTGCAACAATTGTGTGGCTCGTTCCCTATTTCCTCTCATCCTCACCAATTATCATCATAACAGTGGTACAACATCAATGCAAATATATATATGTGCAATGATCAAGTATGAGGACGACAATTCAACACCAATATCCATCAACAATGAATCAAAGTATATCATCAAGTGAATCATCGTATTCATTCAATTACCCACAACATATTCAAATAACACAAATCAACAAGATTGTAAATTTTAGCAGGTTGTGATGGCAAGAATAATTCATCATTTAACAATACCCAATTCATATATGAAACCTTTCACCAATACCCATTACTCCAAATCACCAATGTCATAGAATGTTCAATATATACTTATCAAAAGTCAAGAAGTCCACTTGCTTCAACAAATTAAAAAATCCATCACTCCGGCACTTGAGCTTTCCCTTTCCAACGAGTCTCTAAATCAACACAATCTACTCAAATATGAAATCACAATAAGAATTCGAATTTAACAACACCCACATGATTGATTCTAGAAAACAGGGTCAAATTGACCCAAAAATTAATTTTTGAAAGCTAGGGTTAAATCTGGAAATTCTTGAAGAATCATGTTACCTAAAGGATTTGGAAACCATTAGTGAAAATTCCATTGAACTTGAGTTTTAATATAAAAGCTTCGAGTTCTTGAAAAATCCCTAACTTTGGAATTTAAAACCATTAATTTGATGTTTATTATGAATGATAATTGAGAAATGAAGATTGAGGGTCATATCGACTAATTCAAAAGATTTATCACAAAAATTCTATTTAAAATCACCTCCCAAAGATTCTCCAAGTCAAAAATGGTGAAAATGGGGAAGAACCCAAATTTTGTTTACGTAAAATTTGCTCTTCACGATCGTGACCCAAAGCCTTACAATCACGATGAGTAAAACTAGTCAACTCATTAAATTGAGCATTGTGATCGTGACACAGGGTCACGCGATCACGATGATCAGAACTTCAAACATTCATGTTCGTGATTCCCCACTATGCGATCGGGATGCCCACTAAAACAATCTCATGTGATCGTGAGGGAGGGCCCCATGATCACGATGAACAACGTAAGGCACTAGCTATTAACAATTTCACACAAGGCGCAAAATCATTGAATGGATCCTTGAAATTTGTTCAGAACCCTTAGAACATATATCATATACGTTACCTACTAAACTCAACGTTCCAGACTCAATAGAACCATTAAAACACAGATTCGAGGTTTCCTTGACCAAAAATGTGTTAAAGTCATAACAAACAAACTTAATGCTCAAAAATACCAAATTGCCCTCGAAACCTCTGAAAATTCAACCAAGGCCTCACCTAGACCTAAAATCATTCCCCAAATCCATCGATATCGTTAGAATACCAACCCGAGAGCATCTGAACACCAAACATTGACCAAAATTAACTCAAGATCTAAATTCACTTAAACTTTCAATTCAAGTCCTCAAATCCTCAAAACAACTCTAAAACAGAAAATGACAAAAACTTTAAGACCAAATTTCATATTCCGGAGTTGATTGAACTAATGGAATTCCATTTTGAGACTTGAAACTCCAATTTTTACCAAAAACCACTTTTAACAACTGTCAACCATCTCAAGCTCAAAACGTCCAAAAATTATAATATTTCAATCAAATTACCAAACCAACTTGGATAAATGATCAATTAGGACTCGAGGCAACTCTCGGGAGATGTAAAATGATAACTTTTAAAAAAAATCTAAAAATGACCTTTCGGGTCATTACATTTATATGGCACAATCAAAAGGATTTATGAAAGGTACCAATGAACACATGCCTTGTAAGTTCAAGAGATGTATTTATGGATTGAAACAGGCATCTCGGGCATGAAACATTTGTTTTGACCATTCAATCATGACTTTTGATTTTGATCAGTTTAAAAATGAATCACGCATCAATAAAAATGGGAGGGAGACAGAGTAGCATTTCTGATTCTATACGTAAAGGACATCTAGCTCATAGGAAGTAATATGATCAAGTTGAATTCTTTTAAGGAGTGGTTGTGTCACATTTTGATATGAAAGACTTGGGAGAAGGAGCTCATTTCCTCGGGATTAAGATTATGAAAGATCTAAATCAAAGGATATTAGGGTCATCTCAAGAACTTTATATTGACCATATTCTTGCAAGTTTTAGCATGCAAAATTTTTAAAAGGGCTTTCTTCCTTTTAGACATGAAATTACTTTATCAAAGGATCAGTTATCCAAAATGACAGATGAATTAGAGAGCATGAAGGTGGTCCCTTACTCTTCTTCTGTACGGAGTCTTATGTATGCTACATTATGCACTAGACCGGATATCAACTTTGTTGTAGGCATGGTAAGTAGATTTTAGTCTAATCCTGGCTAAGAACATTGGATTGCAGTCAAGCATATAATCAAGTTCATGAAAAGGACTAGGGATTGTATGCTTGTTTACACCTAGGCAATCTTTTACCGATTGGGTACATAGATTCAGATTTTCAGTTTAATATAGATTCAAGAAAATCTATCTCAGGATATGTATTTAACTTGGGAGGTGGAGCCATAGTTTAGAGGGGCACCAAACAATCACGTGTTACTGATTCCACCATGGATGTTGAATATGTCACTGCCTCTGAGGTGGCTAAAGAGGTCGTTCAGCTCAGAAACTATCTGAAAGAGCTTGGAGTGGTTCCTTCCGTTGAAGCATCAATAACACTTTATTGTGACTATAGTGGTGCAGTTTCCTACTCAAAACAACCACGAAACCATAAAAGGAGTAAGCACATTGAGAGGAAATATCACTTGATTAGTGATATAACTCAAAGGGGTGATGTGAGAGTTTTGAAGATTGAATCAAAAAATAATTTGGTGGACCCATTTACAAAAGGCTTACCCCATAAGGCTTTTGATAAGCACGTGGAAGAAATGAGTTTTAAAATTGTGAATGCATGGTTATTAGTCTAAATGGAAGATTGTTGGGATATACTATTAACCATGTGGTTAAGTTATAGTATTTTATTTAATCCTTTGTAAAGAATTTGTATTTTATTTTAATTATTATAATTAAGTCTTTATTTGAATAGATGATTGTGTTTATATGATTGTCCATTACTTATATAGTAGATGATTTGTAACACCTCGGAAGTTCGAAAGTCAAATTGGAAAGCAAAGGTCTCATTTTTTACTACTGCCTTAGGTCTACGAGATCCATCTACGGTTCGTAGAATTATCTATAGGTCGTAGATGGCATTCGTAGGAACTGACTTGAGATTTACAAAATTAAAGTTTCTAAGGTTTGACCTACGAATAGCCAGAACGAGCCATAGGAAGTTTGACGGTCCATAGGATGGTTTCGTAGAAGTGATTCAAACTTCGTGAAGTTTTAGACTTGAACTTGAGAACTATGAATGGGGTCCATGGATCATAGAAGATTTGATTATCATTATGATGGTGTCATAGGAAGTTGGCCTAATTTAGGTCCTAGTAACTTCACCTACGGTTGACCAATACAGTCTGTAAGAATTTCTATAGCCTATAGGTCCAAACTGTAGGGTCCTCCGGCAGTTATTTATTAAATGGTATTTGGGTAATTTACTATAAATTTAATTCATATACTATGTCATTTTGACCCAAATTTTAAGACCTATAACTACCCTTAAACTCCTAAATCTACCCAAACCCTTTCATTTACTCAAATCCCCAATTCTCCAACAAGATATGTGGGAGTCCATCAACGGGTTCCATTAACACATTGAGCCCCAAAAGATCTCAATTCTCCAAATTAAATTTCATCAAAATTGATTAGGTTTTCATCCAATTCTACATAGGTCTTCATTGTTATGATTCAATTGTCTGATATTAGTCTTCTTATGAGTAATTTGATTCAATTACATGTTTTTTCAATTGAATTCACATGGACCCATACATAATTCATGTTTTTGACTATGAATCTAGGAAGATATGAGTTTATGAAGAAAGTGATGAACCTATAGAAAGTGTTTTATGATTAAAAGGCTACTTTTCTGTTAGGCATCAATGAAATTGTGAAAGATTTTCTCACATATTAAAGAATCATGATTTGGGAAAAGGTTTTTTCACATATGCATGATTCATGATTTAAGGAGTTGCTCTATGATGATTTAAGCTTAGATTAGTAACTTAATTATGCTTTTCCATGTATTATGTTATGTTTATCAGATTTGACTTTTCCTTTGGGATTTAAGTTAGCACCAAAAAAACTTTGAGGTGGAGGCTCAAATAGGATAGTCTCTAGAAGCAACTCAAACTACATGCCCGTGTAGGATTGTCTTAAGTGACCTAGCTAGTGGATCCATAAATAGCATATTATCATGATACATAGTTCTACCTTGGCAAGTAGACTCTCCCTTCTCAGTGTGGGAGTTACATTGGATTTCATGTATAGCTCACATAGTCTATTGTCGGCTAAAGCTAGTATCGCCCAAAATGAATTAAAGTTACTTCAAAGGTTTTATGAAGCCTTTATTATGATTTTTCTTTCAATGTTTTACTGTGTTTTAGCTTTCTTATGAATATCATATTTTTCAATTATGTCCCCTTATGCATATCCCTCATACTTTGTACATTCCATATACTAATGCATACTTGCACCTAAATTGTTTGATAATTCAGGGTTAGACATTTCTCCTCCTCCCGATCATGCCTAGTGGATTGATTTGTGGATTGAAGACTTGGCGAGTCGTCATATTCCGAGGACCATGCCACCTTTATTATGTCCTTCTTATGTTTTAGTTTCTAGATGTTGTATGTGGTGTATGGGTTACATTCCAATCACTCGTGATGTATAAGATTGACTTGGCAATAATATGATTCGACTTCTGCTTTGATGTCAAACTCTTTTATGATATGAAACCTATTGTTTAATTTCTCATAATTTATATTATATTGTGTTGTATGTATGTTAGTTGGCTTATTTAGGGCCTCTCAGGGTTTTATACACCATGTCACGTCTAGGGTGTACTTTGTATAATGAAAAACTTAGTATTCAAAGCACAAGGTCTTAGAATAAGGTCCTAGGATGTCTTACAAGACGCGTTGAGTAGAGTCTTGTTCATAAGTGTGAAGCACACCAAAATAATGAATAGGAGGCTACTAATCATTTAAGAAACTTCACTTCCTGTTCGATGCTTTTAAGGATATGACCCCTCGAAGAACTTATGTGAGAAGGAATGTGGGTGATAATGTGAAGCTTGAGCTTCCTCAAGTTCTAGTTGATCCTTTGGCCGAGGAAGTGACTCATGCTGAATTTTGAGCCCCCTTTCAAGTGTTGGCTCAAGCAATGACAACCCAAGATAATAGAGAAGTTGTTGCTCCCGTGAACCAAAATGTGGGTGCGGTGGCGAGAAGGATAAGAGACTTCACTAGGATGAATCCCCAAAAATTCTATGGTTTCAAGGTTAATGAGGATCCTCAAGAGTTCATTACTGAGTTGTACAAAATAGTAAGAATTATGGGTTTTTCTATGGTACAGAAACCAGAGTTGGCCGCTTTACAACTAAAGGGTGTTGCCCAAGTTTTATTCAATAAATGGAAGGAAGAGAGGGCTGTTGATACGGATCCTCTCGATTTGGACAAATTCAAAGGAGTTTTTTTTAAAAATCATTTCTTTCCTCTTCAAATGAGAGAAGCAAAAGTGCTTGAGTTTATTAATCTCCCACAAGGGAATATGAGTGTGAAGGAGTATACTTTGAAGTTCAGTCAATTGGGTAAGTATGCTCCAACTATGGTTTTCAACTCTAGGGCGAGGATGAGTAAGTTTGTGATGGGCCTTTCTGATTTGGTTGTCAAGGAAAGTCGTACCACTAGGTTGATTAAGGATATGGATATCTCCCTTTTGATAATTCATGCTAAACAAATTGAAGAGGAAAATCTCAAGGAAAGGGTAAGAAAGTTCAAGATAGCAAGGACCGATGATTGTGACTTTTCTCATTCTAGGTCCCGTGGACAAGGTCATTCTAATTTCTAGCAAAGGTTGTCTGGTCAAGGATCTTCGAATGCTTTGACTTCCACGTTCAACAAAGATAGGGTGTCTAACCCTAAGATTTAAGGAAATGGTGTAAATGGATCTTCTTTATCTACCTGCACTAGGGTGGCAAGAAACATAATGGGAAATGTTTGGCCAATACGGATAGTTGCTTTGGTTGTGGAAAGAGTGGTCACAAGGTGAAGAATTGTCCACTGAAAGCTAGAAAGGGAAAGGATGGTAGGCAAGCTCAGCCTAGTGGTTCTAGTTCTTGTGCTCTTAAGAAAAATAAAATCTATGCTCTTCAAACTCGACAGGATCACGAGGGTTCCCCGAATATGGTGACCAGTATGTTGAAAGTCTTTCACCTTGATGTTTATGCATTACTTGATCCGTGGGCTACCTTATAGTTTGTTACTCCTTATGTGGCCATAAGATTTGATGTTAGTCCCGAAAACATTTCTAATCCCTTTCTTGTCTCTACTCCAGTTGGTGATTCTGTTGTTGCTAAAAGAGTTTATAGAGATTATCCTATTTTCGTTTCTCATAGAGTCACTCATGTTGATGTTGTAGTGCTTGATATGTTAAATCTTGATGTTATTCTTGGGATGGACTGGCTTGTGCATGTTATGCTTCCATAGATTGTAGGTCCCGATTGGTCATATTCACGGTTCTGAACAAACTTATTATGTCATGGGAAGGGTGATGAGTCCAGAATTTTGACTCATTTAGGGCTTGACATTTAGTGATTTAGAGTCCTCAATGCCTATTTTGTGTTCAAAACTAATGTCAAATTGTTTATGTGCAGCCATTGAAGTACAAGAACAAGGCAAGGACATTATTTTGTGAAAAGAGGCGAAAGAGTAGGAAAAGCTGAAGAAAAGGGAGGCTGAAGCTCGCAAAAGCCAATGGGCGACGCGCCGAGTGAGCTTGTTGCTCGCCTAAATTTCTAGCATGATGGCCTATGAACCAAACCAAATCGGCAATCAATAGGAGCATTTCAGCGTATCGCCGAACGGAATAGCGAGCTTTACCCATATCACCTAGTTTTCCAGAACCTTCTGAGTTAGAAATGAAGCACAAAAAGGTGATGAAGAGCATTTCGGTGAGTCGCCCAGCCATTTGGCGACCCGACTTATCTCTCCAAAGGGACCCACGTGTTCAAATGTGTGGAATTTTTGAGGAAGTATAAATTGTTTTTTTCGAAAGAGAGAAGGCATCAGTTAAGCTAGACTAAGAAGAACTTTTACTTTGGTGAATATTTTCTGAACAATTCTTGTGTGGTTCTTGAATTGGAGACTTTGGATTTAAGTCTAATTGTAGCATTTGATCTTTGGAAGGCTTTGTTGATCAATGGAAAATCTCTTTGGTAACTATTTCTTTCCTTTTGTTATGAGTGGCTAAAACCCCAATTCATTAGGGGTGTGAATATGTGATCAATTTATCTAATTAACTTATGGTTATTGCTAATTGAAAAATTAAATGTTGAATTAAAATGGGTTCAGTTGTGAATTCATGTTTCCAATTAGGGTCTGAAGTTGCAAATTCAGATTTAGTTTAGATCTCTATGTTTGCTTGCAAAAGAGGCTTTAGAGTGGAATTCACAATTGATAGTTATTGTAACATCTTAGATTCAAAAAGGAAAGAATTTCAGGTTTTTTGGAATTCCTGGTGCCAGTACCAACGGAACCACCTACGGGCCGTAGGTCAAGCCCGTAGTTCGCTAGTCCAGGTTCCCTAAAATGTTAAGCCTCAGTACTTTTATACGGCTTGCCAGGACGGACCGTCGATCTATATACGAGCCGTAGGTAGGTTTTGTAGGTGAGATCCATACTTAGTCAAATTTTCAGGGCAAAGAATTTGACCTACGGTGGCCATGTACGGGCCGTAGGTTGACCCACAGACCGTACATGGGGTCCATCATTGAAGGGTCCAAGGTTGAAAGTCTCTTAATCTATATATGGTAGGAAAGGACGGTTCATAGGTTGACTTATGGACAGTAGGTCCAACCGTAGATAGGGGTCTGACAGTTATTTTAAAGGGCTTTTTAGTCTTTTCCCTAGGTGTTTAATTCCTAATCTTACTCGGTTTGGCCCTTAACCTAGACCATATATAAACCTTTTTAGCCAAATTTTACCCATTCTCAATCATTCCCAAAACTCTCCTCTCCCAAATAATTCTCTATCTAGAAAGCTTGAAGAAGAAGAAGCAAGAGCTAGGGTTTTCAAGATTCAAGCCTCCTAATCCTCCATTGAATTCAAGGTTTTTGCATTGAGGTATGATAGTCTTCATCTATGGAGCCCTTTCCTCCATAGAGTTCCAAAATTCTCTATTTTGCAAGTTAGAAATCCTCCACTGAAGTTAGGGTTTTCTTCTATGTCATAGGTTCTTTTTAATGTTGATTTAATTGATTGTTTTATGAACTATGAAGCATGAATTGAGTTGAATTACATTAATTAAGAGGAATGCTCATGAACCCATGTGTTTTCCCCCAATTTTGAAATTTATGAATTTGTTGATGGGTTGAATTGTGAAGAAGATGAAGTTTATATGAACCCAGCATGATTTACGATTTCTAAAAGCTATGATTTCATGATGAATTATGAATGATCAAAAGATGGGTTTTATGAAAGTATGCATGTTCAATTATGAAAATTATGATGATTTATGGTTTCTTTGAGATTGAAGCATAATTGATGATGTTGTTGAGTTGTGAAAGGTTTTCTCACATATTACTCAATTTATGAATGTGAAAGGGTTTTCTCACATAAAGGAATCATAACTTGTTGAAAGGTTTTCTCAACTAAAGTTGAATCAAAGGTTTAAGAAGCTATTCTAATGAACTTTAGCTTGGATTGGTAATTCTAGTTGTAACATTCCATGGATAATAAGATGAATAAGAACTATGACTATTCCGTGGGATTTATGCTTAGCACCGAGAGGATATTGAGATGGAAGCTCTCTCCTAGTAGAGGTCGGGTTTCTAGTAGCAATCTCTTGTCCCATAAACTATGTGCCACCATAGGATGATAGTCTATGATAGACACTAGCTAGTGGATCCATGTAAGCTATATGTTAAGTAAAGGGTCCTACCTTGGCAAGTAGGATGGCCCTGTCGATGTGGGGTTAGACACCGGATTCCCTGTTGATATCTCACACGGTCTTACATGTCGGTTAAGGCTACTTCCCACAAACAATGAACTAAAGTGCTTTTAAGATATTTCACAAGTGACGTAAAGATGTTTAACTTGCTTTGACCATGGTTTATGACTTATGTTCTTAACCTTTTTTCATGTTTTAGCTTGGTCATTGCATGTTATGAAAATGTCCCATTTCTGCATGTTTTAAATGATTTTGTGCATTGCTATAATACTTGGTACTTTATGGTCCTAATGCATAGTCTTGCCTACATTGATTTATTAATGTAGGGCGTGACGACTCCTCCCCATCTATTCGTGGCTAGAGCCTAGTTGAAGGATTCTTTAAGATTGGTGAGTCCTCATGCTTCGAGGACCGAGACTCTTTCATTTCTTTTATGTCTTTCTATTCTAGACTTTTGAATGTGATGTGTGGGTTGCGTCCCCGTCACTCTATTATGTAATAGATGGCTTGAAACTATGTAGATTTTTTGCTTCGTTTAATAAAACTCTTATGACTTGGACTTGTTTTTATAAACTCTTGGATTCCATTATCTTGTCTATGCATGCTAAGTGGGTTGTATGAGGCCTTTTGGGGTCTTGTATGCCATGTCACATCTAGGGGGTACCTTGGGTCATGAAAAACTTCGTATTCAGAGCACAAGGTTTTAGAAAGGTCCTAGGAAGTCTTATAAGCCACGTCGAGTAGAGTCTTATTCATGAGTATGAAGCGCGCCACATTTATGAATGAGAGGCGATAAGATGTTTAGGAAACTCCACTTCTTTCATTACTCCTAAGTCGTGCGATAGAACGTACCTCTATATATCTCTCTCCTAATTATTATCATATGTGTTTCAGGATATGGCTACCCGAAAAGCCTATGCTATGCGAGAGAGAACTTGGAGCAAGAAGCTCCTACTTAAGCTTTTCAAGTTTCGGCCGACCCTTTTGCTGAACAAGTGACTAATGCGGAGTTTAGGGCTGTTTTTCAAGTGTTGGCTCAAGCCTCTAATACTGATGATGATGAGTTGCTGGAACAAGCCCCCATCTAGCTCTATAAATCTGAAACTAGAAAATAAAGATTGAAAAGTAAAGCATCTCAATCATCCTCGGTCTATGAGGACTCACCCCTGAAGTTGCTGAATAAGAACTAGAAGTCGAGCTAAGCGCAGTCTGAATACTGAGCGCCTGAACCTACATCATGAAATGATGTAGTGCAAAAGTATGCGTCAGTACTTTGAATGTACTGAGCCTGCAGGATATAGGTACTAAGCTGAACAATATAACTGAACAATAAAAAACTTAACATGGAAATAGGTTGTACTGAAGTATAACTGAAAACTGGACTAGATGCAATGACCAAGTACTAATGATGAAGATAACATGCTGAACTGTATACTGAAGTAAATGCTGATAACATGGTCAATGCAATAAGACTATGACTGTGGGAGCTTCTGTTAACTGACATAAACCATGTGAGCAAAACGTGGAGTCCGATGTATACGCCCCATCGAGAGGACCAAATATACCTTGCTAGGGGGACTTCTGAACCTACGTTGGCATGTACTTCTGGGACTTTGTGGGTACGCTGAACCCGTCCAACTCGGTGCTAAGTCTACTCCCAACTGAATATGCAAAGCTAAAATGCAACTGATATACTGAGTAGCTCAAAATACTAACATGCTATCTGGGAATGCACATAAATATACTGAAAGATATGACATTCAAATACAGGAGCATGATTTTCTGACTGATCTGTCTAGCAAGTACATTCATGGAATGCTGATAATTAATAAAAGCTATAGTTCTGAGTTCTATACATGGGACTATGAAGATTTTCCAAGAAAACATATTATTTAGAAAATGGAAACTATAGCAGCTAAAATCACAACGAATCTACAAGGTTTTGGAAACCCTAGGAATGAACAATTTATGAGAAATTGAACAACTGACTGAATTCTAGGAACCTAATGGGTGAAAGGAACCCACTAGTGAAATCCCACATACCTGGTGACGAAAATTACGAAGAAATCCTTTGGATTTTGGGGCTGAACTTTGAATAACACCTCTACTTGTTCTCTTGAGAAACTGTCACCTCTTTCTCTTCTTTTCTTTCTAAATTGGATGATATTGGGAGAATGAGGGTTCTAGGTAGTTTCTGAATAGATTATTAGGCTTAGACTGAGTAAAACGACATAGTTTAGGACACAAATAATGTAGTTTAAGTGCCCAACGCAAAGCGGACGAAGTGACTTCAAGACAGGCTTCACGGGCTGTGAAGCACTTCAAGGGCCGTCAAGTTGGTCGTGAAGCTTCGCCTGCCCGACAGGGCTCCACTAAAATGGGCATAACATTTTATTCGAAATGACAAATGGGGAAAACTCGGTAGAGTTGGAAAGAGGACTCAAAGACCTTTAATTTGATAGGTCATGGGCTACCTAATTAAATTTGTGCTAAAAGATATAATCATTTGAAGTTTTCCCAAAACTCAGAACCTGATAAGTCTCATTCACGGATGACTTCACGGTCCGTGTGAAGCTTCACGAGCTGTTTAGACATCCGTGACCCTTTTGGAGTGACCTTGAGTCACTCCCAACCAACTAACTAGGTGTCTTTTACGACCCACTTGATGGGCTGTCAAGTTCACCACGAGCCGTCTGGGTCACCGTGAAGGTGACCCCTGCATGGGCAAATTTTTGAAAGGGTTCACCAGCCCTTAACGAGTCGTGGTCCTCGTCACGGACCGTCTAGGGTGTCGTAAGGGTCCATGGTCCAGTTTGCATCCATGGACTTTTCCCGTTTTACCTTTTAGGCCTTTTTCAAATCTGTGATGTTACAATATCTCCCCCTTGGGATCATTCATCCTCGAATGAAGTCTAAACAAGCTGAGTTTGGAGGAAAGAGGTGTAATCCCTTCCAACTGAGTAGTAGAAGCTAATATCTAACTGAACTAAGTTCCATGAACATGAAATTATGCTAAAATTCATGGATAACTGGAGAAAATAAGATACTGAGACTGAAATACACGAGTAAACTGAGAGACTGTAGAGGATGTTATACCTCAAGCGGAAACTTAATCGGAGGAAAAAAGATGAGGATACTTGGCCTTCAAAGCTACTTCTGCTTTCCAAGTAGCTCCCCCTACTGACGGACTCCTCCACAAAACTTTCACTAAAGTGACTTCCTTATTTCTCAACCTACGAACCTGACGATCAAGAATTTTGACTGGAATCTCTTCATAGGTGAGGCTATCCTTCACAGCCACACATTCTAAGGGTACTATCGATGCTGGATCTCCCAGACACATCTTCAACAAGGAAATGTGAAAGACTAGATGAACCGCTGCTAGTTCTGTTTGCAACTCTAACTTATAAGCCATATTAACAACCCTTTTTAGGATTCTTTAAAGGACCTACATATTTGGGACTGAGCTTTACTTTCTTGCCAAATCTCATCACCCCCTCCTTGGGTGACATTATCAAGAAAACCCAATCATCGATTTCTAATTCTAAGTCCTTCCTCCTTACATCTGCATAGGACTTTTGACAACTCTGAGCTTTCTTTAGTCTATCTCTAATCAGTTGAACTTTCTCCATAGCCTCATGAACTGAATCTGGTCCAACCAAGGCTTCTTCACCTACTTCGAACCAACCAACCGGAGACCTGCATCTATGCCCATACATGGCCTCATAAGGGGCCATCTGTATACTGGAATGGAAATTGTTATTATAGGGGAACTCTATGAGAGGTAAGTGATCATCCCAACTACCCTGGAAATCGATCACGCAAGCTCTCAACATGTCCTCTAAGGTCTAAATGGTATGCTCTGCCTGACCATCTGTCTGCAGATGAAATGTTATACTGAGATTTACCTAAGTACCAAGACCTTTCTCAAACAATATCTAGAAATGACAGGTAAACTGAGGACCTCTATCTGATATGATAGACAAAGGAACCCCATGCAACCTGACTATTTCGTTGATGTAGAGTCTAGCGTAGTTCTCAGCTGAATCTGTAGTCTTGACTGCCAAGAAGTGAGCTGACTTAGTGACTCTTTCCACTATCACCCAAAAGGAGTCATGCTGTCTGCGAGTACGAGGTAAACCCGTAATGTAATCCATGTTTACTACTTCCCACTTCCAGGTAGGAATTTTAATCTCCTGAGTCACACCTCATGGTTTCTGGTGTTCTACTTTAACTTGCTGATAGTTGGAAAACTTAGCCACAAAATTTGTGATGTCTCTCTTCATGTTGTTCAACCAATAGACTTCCCGTAGATCACGGTACATCTTAGTGGCACCCGGATGAATAGAATATCTAGAATTATGGGCTTTTGTAAGGATCTACTGTCTTAACTCACCCACATTAGGAACACATAAGTGACCCTGGTAACAAAGCACACCATCTCCCCTTTAGGAGAAAACCTCAACTCTCTACTGATGAACTGCACCTTTCAATTGAAGCAATATAGGATCACTATCTTATTTCTTCTTAACCTCTGCTACCAATGAAGATTCTGATCCATTCTACACTATCACACCATCATCTGACGTGTCCATCAGGCAAACTCCTAAGCGAGCAATCTGGCGAACATATCTGGCTAATTGTTTCTTCTGTTCCTCATCATGTGCCACACTACCCATGGATTGTCTGCTGAGAGCGTCCGCCACTACATTGGCCGTACTCGGATGGTAGAGCACATTAATGCCATAGTCTTTAAGGAATTTGAGCCATCTCCTATGACGAAGATTCAACTCTTTCTGGGTGAACACATACTTAAGGCTCTTATGATCTGTGAGCACATCAACATGAACACCATACAAGTAGTGTTTCAAAATCTTTAGGGCGAATACTACGACTACAAGCTTGAGGTCATGAGTCGGGTAGTTGTTCTCATGGACCTTAAGTTTTCTAGAAGCATAAGCTATGACCTTACCTTGCTGCATCAACACACAACCTAGGCCGACCCTGGATGCATCATAATAAACCACATAACCATCTGAATCATCTGGTAGAGTCAAAATAGGAGTTGTAGTCAACCTTCTTTTCAATTCTAAGAAGATTTTTTCACACTCATCCGACCACTGAAACTTGACATTTTTATTAGTCAACTTGGTCAATGGGGAAGCTATGGATGAAAATCTTTCAACAAACCTCCAGTAGTAACCGACCAAACCCAAGAAACTTCTAATATCAGTTGGAGATGTGGGACTGGGCTAATGCTTTAATGCCTCAATTTTCTGAGAATCCACTCAGATCCCTTTGCTAGATACCACATGACAAAGGAAAGTGACCGACTGTATCAAGAATTCACATTTGCTAAACTTAGCGAATAATTGGTGATCTTTGAGGGTTTGCAGAACAACTATCAGATGAGTCACATGCTCTTCCTCGTTCCGAGAATAAATGAGGATATCATTAATAAAGACGATGACGAACAAGTCCAAATAATGTTTTAACACCCTCTTCATTAAGCCAATGCTAGTTGCAGGAGCATTTTTTAGTCCAAAAGACATAACTACAAATTCATAGTGACACAATCGAGTCTTGAAGGCTGTCGAAGATGTCACTATCTTTGACTCTAAGCTAATGGTAGCCGGATCTGAGGTCTATCTTAGAAAAGAAACTAGCACCCTGAAGCTGGTCGAACAAGTCATCAATCCTTGGGATGGGATATTTATTCTTGATTCTAACTTTGTTCAACTAACGATAGTCAATGCACATCCTGAGAGAACCTTCTTTCTTACACATGAACAACACTGGAGCACCCCATGGAGAGATGCTGGGTTTGATGAACCCCTTATCTAGAAGGTCTTTCAACTGTTCTTTTAATTTCATAAGCTCAGTTGGAGCAATTCTGTAAGGAGGAATCAAAATAGGCTGGGTATCTGGAAGGAGATCTATTCTGAAGTCGATTTCCCTTTCCGGAGGAACTCCAGGAATATCTTTTGGAAACACATGAGAAAACTCATTCACCACCGAGACTGACTCAAGAGTTGGGGTTTCGGAGTTTGAGTCCTTAAACCGAACAAGATGATAGATATGCCCTTTAGAAATCATTTTCCTTGCCTTAAGGTAAGAGATAAATCAACTTGCAGGCACTGAGTTATTACCCTTCCACTCTAAAACTGGATCGTTTGGAAACTGAAACCGAACGATCCTAGTTCTACAATGGACTGAGGCATAACAAGAATGTAACCATTCCATACCTAGAATGATATCGAAATCTATAATTTCTAACTCTACAAGGTCTGCTGAGGTAACTTTCTAGGAAACTGTGACAGGGCAATTTTTGTATACTCGTCTAGCTATAACTGGGTCACCAACTGGAGTAGAGACTGACAAGGGTTCTGGGAGAGTTTTTGAACTGACACCGAAGTTTACTGCTATGTAAGGAGTTACAAAAGAAAGTGTATCCCCTAGATCTAGCAACGCATAAACATCTAAATCTTGTGAGTTCTCCTGATCCTAACGACTAGCTATAGCATACAGATGGTTCGTACCTCTACCTATTCCTGAAGTAGCTCCTCGCTAGGTATTTCAATCCGTTGGAGCTGCTGAAGAAGATTGGGCTCTATTTACCCATTACTCTGAGATTGATTACCCTAAGCTCTGAAATACGAAGAACTCTGATTCATGTGATCATTCCTGTTTCTTGGTGCAGGTGCACTAACTGAAGATGGAGCAGGTCCAAATGACCTTTGCTAAAAAGATGATTGATGCCTATTCTCGGTCTTTTGCAGGCCAGTCTCATTACTTGTTGTCTTGGCCCTCCTGTTACGAAACTCTTGGCAACCTTTTAACTTATCTTCTTCAACTGACTGCACGTGAATCATCAGTCTAGTTATGTCCACGTCCCCTATCAACATAGCTACCTTACCTTCCTTGTTGGATTGGCAGGACAGCCCAGACACGAACAAACTCATCCTACTCCTCCTATCAGCCACCATCTCCGGTGCACAGCAGGATAGTTGAGTAAACTTGGGACTGTACTCCTACACACTCATCGCTTCTTGTTTTAGATTCATGAACAATCTCACTTTAACTTCCCTTAGCTCTCAGGGAAAGAAGCGTCCCAAGAAAGTATCCTCAAACATAGCCATGTGTAAGCACGAGTTAAAAGAAACTTTTATAGAGTTGAACTCTATCGCACGAACAAAAGTAAAAGAAAGTGAGATGTTTCTAAATGTCGTAGCCTCCAAATTATAGATGTGGCACACTTCACACCGATAAGAAGGACTCTACAGACACGAATTTCAGACACCCTAGGACTCTTGAACATGATGCTATGATACCATGTTTTTCACGTCCTGAGGCTACCACCTAGACGTAACACGGGACCTAGGATCACGATTGACCCCAAGTTAACCCTGAGTCTAGCATGTCACTAGCATACTGAAATAAACTAAGTAAGCAGAAACATAACTGTAAAAGTAAACAATAATAAAAGAAACAACAGGTGAGAATTTAACTAAACATCTATGGGAAATAACCCAAAACAATTGAATACTGACTCTATGTCTGAAAGCCTCTAATACTTATATTGATGAGTTGTTGGGACAAGCCCCTAGCTAACTCTATAAGTCTAAAATTTGAAAAAAAAAGATTGAAAAGTAAAGCATGTCAATCATCCTCGGTCTAGGAGGACTCACCCCTGAAGCTGCTGAATAAGAACTAGAAGTCGAGCTAAGCACATTCTGGATGCTGAGTGCCTGACCTACATCATTAAATGATGTAGTGCAAAAGTATGCATCAGTACTTTGAATGTACAAAGCATGCAGAATATATGTACTAAGCTGAACAATATAGACTGAACATGGAAATAGGTTGTACTGAAGTATAACTAAAAACTGGAGTAGATGCAATGACCAAGTACTAATGATGAAGATAACATGCTGAACTATATACTAAAGTAAATGTTGATAACACGGTCAATGCAATAAGATTATGACTGTGGGAGCTACTGTTAACTGATATAAACGACGTGATCTAAACGTGGAGTCCGATGTATACGCCCCATCGAGAGGACCAAATATACCTTGCAGGGGTATAAAGGCACAACTGTGGCGTGATCACTAAAACCTATGCCCAACAGAGAGAACTTTTGAACCTACGTTGGCACGGAGTTCTTTGACTTTATGGGTACACTGAACCCGTCCAACTTGGTGCTAAGTCTACTCTCAACTGAATATGCAAAGCTAAAATGCAACTAATATACTGAGTAGCTCAAAATACTGACATGCTATCTGGGAATGCACATAAATATACTGAAAGATATGGTATACAAATACTGGAGCATGATTTTCTGACTGATCTGTCTAGCAAGTTTAATTCATGGAATGCTAATAATTAATGCAAGCTAGGGTTCTGAGTTCTATACATGGGACTATGCAGATTTTCCAAGAAAACATATTATTTATATCATGGAAACTATAGCAGCTAAAATCACAACAAATCTACAAGGTTTTTGAAACCCTAGGTCTTAATAATTTATGAGAAATTAAAGAACTGACTGAATTCTAGGGACCTAATGGGTGAAAGGAACCCACTAGTGAAATCTCACATACCTGGTGACGAAAACTACAGAGAAATCCTTTTGAGTTTCGGGCTGAACTTTGAAGAACACCTCTGCTTGTTCTTGGGAGAAACTGTCGCATCTTTCTCTTCTTTTCTTTCTAAGTTGGATGATTTTGGGAGAATGAGGGTTCTAGGTAGTTTCTGACTTGATTATTAGGCTTAGAAGGAGTAAAATGGCGTAGTTTAGGCATCAAACGACGTAGTTTTAGTGCCCAACGCATAGGAGAAAAGACCAATACGACCCTTACTTTAAAATTAATGACGTGACTTCAAGACAGGCTTCACGGGCGGTGAAGCACTTCAAGGGCCGTCAACCTAGTCGTGAAGCTTTGCCTGCCTGACAAGGCTCCACTAAAATTGGCATAACCTTTTACTCCAAACTTCAAATGGGGAAATCTTTGTGGCGTTGGAAAGAGTATTCAAAGATCTTTAATTTGATAGGTCATGAACTACCTAATTCAGTTTGTGCTAAAGGATATGATCATTTGAAGTTAGCCCAAAACTCAAAACCTGATAAGTCTCCTTTAAGGATTACTTCACGGTCCGTGTGAAGCTTCATTGGCCATTTCGACATCCGTGGCCCTTTTCCAGTGACCTTGGGTCACTCCCCACCAACTAGGTGACTTGTACGACCCACTTGATGGGCAATCAAGTCCACCATGAGCCGTCTAGGTCACCGTGATGGTGACAGTTGCATGGGCAGATTTTTGAAAGGGTTCACGATCCCCTTAACGAGTCGTGGCCCCCTTCACAGAATGTCCAGGGTGTCGTGAAGGATCCATGGTCCTGTTTGCATCCGTGGACTTTTCCCATTTTCCCTTATTAGCTTTTCTCAAATATGAGATGTTACATTAAGGGTGTGGCTCAAGTGTTGTTTGAGCAATGGAAGAGTGAGAGGGCGGTTGATGCGGGTCCTCTTGATTGGGAGAAACTCAAGGTTGCTTTCCTTGATAGGTTTTTTCCCCTTGAGATGAGGGAGGCAAGGGCGCTTGAATTCATCAACCTTCATCAAGGAAGCATGAGTGTGAAGGAGTATGCTTTGAAGTTCACAAAATTGACTTGATATGCTCCTACTATGATTGTCGATTCTAGGGCAAGGATGAGTAAGTTCGTTTCGGGAGTGTCTGGAATGGTTGTGAAGTAATGTCATACCGCTATGCTTGTCAATGACATGGATATTTCTCGTCTCATGGTGCATGCTCAACAAATAGAAGAGGAGAAACTTAAGAAAAGGTCTAGAGAGACAAAGAGGGCTAAGACCGGAGATGGTAACTTTTCACACCCAAGGTCCGATGGACATGGTCATTCTAGATTTGGACAATCGTTCTCTGGTCAAGGTTCCTCCAATGCTCCTCCTAAGTTCAACAAAGATAGGGTGCCTAACCCTAAGCCTCAAGGAGGAAATGGTGCTGGATTCTAATTAACTACTTGTGCTAAGTGTGAAAGGAAGCATGAGGGCAAGTGCTTAGCCGGTACGGATGGTTGCTTCGGTTGTGGTAAGATCCATCATAAGATAAGGGTTTGCCCATCTATCATGGCTAAGGGAAGAGAAGGTAAGCAAGCTCCACCTAGTGGTTCGGGTTCAAATGCTCCCAAGGAAAATTGATTTTATGCACTTCAAGCTCGTCTTGAGCAAGAGGGTTCTCCTGATGTGGTCACCGGTATGTTGAAAGTCTTTCACTTTGATGTTTATGCATTGCTTGATCCCGGTGCTATTTTGTCTTTTGTGATGGCATATGTGGCTTTGAGGTTTGGTGTTCTTCCGGATGTGTTGTTAGATATCTTTTGTGTCTCTACTCCTATTGGTGAATCTATTGTGGCTAAGAGAGTCTATATAAATTGTCCCGTCTCCTTATCCCATTGAGTCACTCATGTTGATCTTGTAGAGCTTGATATGTTAGATTTTGATGTTATTCTTTGGATGGATTGGTTGCATTCTTGTTAAACTTCTATTGATTGTAGGACTCGAGTGGTCAAGTTCCAATTCCCAACTGAGCCTATCCTACAGTGGAAGGGGGGAAATTCTCTGCCTAAAGGTCAATTTGTGTGATGTCTTAAAGCTAGAAAGATGATTTCTAAGGGGTGCATATACCATCTTGTTAGGGTGAGGAATGTGGATTCTGAAACTCCTACTCTTGAGTCGGTTCCCATTGTTAATGAGTTTTCTAAAGTGTTTCCCGATGATCTACCCGGTGGTCCTCCCGAAAGGGAAATAGACTGTGGTATTGAACTCCTTCCCAATACGCAATATATCTCTATTCCTCCTTACAGAATCACTCTTGCAGAACTTAAGGAGTTAACGGAGCAATTGAAAGATTTGTTGGATAAAGGTTTCATCTGACCAAGTATCTCTCCATGGGGTGCTCCAATTTTGTTTCTTAGAATTCTTAGAAATAAGGATGGTTCACTTCATATGTGCATTGGCTATCGACAGTTAAGTAAGGTTACTATTAAGAATAAGTATCATCTTTCAAGGATAGATGACTTGTTTGATCATCTCCAATGGGCAAGTAACTTTTCTAAGATCAATCTTCAGTCGAGTTATCCAATTGAGGGTGAAAGAAGATGATATTCCTAAAACGGCTTTTCGAACTAGATATGGCCATTATGAATTCCTAGTGATGTCGTTTGGGTTGATAAATGCTCCGGCCGCGTTTATGGATTTGATGAATAGGGTGTTTAGATAATATCTTGATATGTTTGTGATTGTGTTCATAGATGATATTTTGATTTACTCTAGAAGTGAGTATGAGCATGCCGATAATTTGAGGATTGTATTGCAAGTCCTCAAGGACCAACAACTCTTTGTGAAGTTTAGTAAATGTGAGTTTTGGCTAAGGTCCGTGGCTTTTATTGGTCACATTGTCTCCGGTAAGGGTATTGAGGTAGATCCTAAGAAGATGGATGCGGTTAAGAAATTGCCTAGACCTCTATCACCTTCGGATATTCGGAGTTTCTTGGGTTTGGCTGGTTACTATAGGATGTTTGTTGAAGGGTTTTCTTCGATTGCTTTCCCATTGACGGCTTTGACTCAAAAGAAGGTTAAGTTCACATGGTCCGAAGCGTGTGAGAAGAGTTTTCAAGAGTTGAAAGATAAACTTACCTTTGCTCCGATATTGACTTTATTGGAAGGGTCTGATGGTTTTGTGGTTTATTGTCATGCTTCAAGAATTGGGTTAGGGTGTGTTCTTATGTAAAATGGAATAGTCATTGCTTATGCTTCAAGGCAACTAAAGGTTCATGAAAAGAACTATCCTACTCATGACTTAGAATTAGCGGCGGTTGTGTTGGCTTTAAAGATTTGGAGGCATTATTTGTATGGTGTGCATGTTGACATTTTTACCGACCATAAGAGTTTGCAATATGTGTTCAAACAAAAAGATCTAAATCTTCGCCAAAGGAAGTGGCTTGAGTTGTTAAAAGACTATGACATGAATGTCCTCTATCACCTTCGCAAGGCGAACTTGGTGGCGGATGCTCTTAGTCGGTTGTCTATGGATAGTGTTGCTCATGTTGAGTATGGGAAGAAAGAATTGATTCGTGATGTTCATTGTTTGGCCCGATTGGGTGTTCGGTTGATTGATTCTAGTGAGAGTGGTGTTATGGTTCACAATGGTTCGGAATCATCCTTTGTGTTCGATGTGAAGAATAAGAAAGATCTTAATCCTAATTTGGTTGAGTTGAAGGAAGCGGTGCTCAAGAAGTCTGTTGAGGCTTTCTCCCAATGGGGAGATGGTGTGCTTCGATATCAAGGTCGTTTATGTGTTCCTGATGTAGATGACCTAAGAGGAAAATTTTTCTTGGAAGCCCATGGTTCTAGATATTCCATTCACCCAGGAGCTACGAAGATGTACCGTGATTTGTGAGAGGTCTATTGGTGGAATTGATGAACAAGGATATTGCGGAATTTGTGGCTAAGTGTCCTAATTGTCAACAAGTGAAAGTTGAGCATCAAAAGCCGGAAGGTTTGTCCCAAGATATTAGTATTCCTACTTGGAAGTGAGAAGATTTGAATATGGACTTTATTGTTTGTTTACCACGCACCTGGCGGCAATATGATTTGATTTGGGTTATTGTGGATCGTCTGACGAAATCAACCCATTTCATTCCCGTCAAGGTTTCTTATTTGGCGGAGGATTATTCTAAGTTGTATTTGAGAGAAATGGTTAGGTTGCATGGAGTACCTTTATCCATTATCTTTGATAGTGGTGCACAATTTTTTTCTCAATTTTGGAAGTCTTTCAAAAAGGGTCTTGGTACTCGTGTTAAGCTTAGCACAGCCTTTCATCCTCAAACTGATGGGCAAGCGGAACGTACTATCCAAACTTTCGAAGATATGTTGAGAGCTTGTGTTATTGATTTCAAGGGTAATTGGGATGATCATTTGCCGTTGATTGAATTTATTTATAATAATAGCTACCATTCTAGTATTGGTATGGAACCATTTGAGGCTCTCTATAGTAAGAGGTGTAGGTCTCCTATAGGTTGGTTTGAAATTCGTGAAGTTTCTTTGATAGGTCGCAAGTTGGTACATGAGGCTATGGAGAAAGTTCGGCTTATTAGAGAGTGGTTAAAATCGGCTCAAAGTCGACAAAAGTCCTATGCCGATGTTAGAAGGAGAGATTTAGAATTTGATGTTGATAATTGGGTTTACTTGAAAATTTCACCCATGAAGGGTGTAATGAGGTTCGGGAAGAAAGGAAACCTTAGTCCCCGTTATGTAGGCCCATATCAAATTTTGAGACGTGTTGGTAAGGTTGCTTATGAACTTGACTTGCCTAATGATTTGGCATCGGTGCATTCGGTTTTCCATATTTCATTGTTGAAGAAATGTGTTGGTGATCCGGCATCTATAGCGCCCTTACAGAATCTTTGCATAAAGGATAGTCTTTCCTATGAAGAAGTTTCGGTTGAGATTTTTGACCGGCAAGTCCGGAAGTTAAGAAATAAAGAAGTTGTTTCCGTGAAGGTTCTTTGGAGGAATCAATTAGTTGAGGGTTCTAATTCGGAGGCCGAGGCTGATATGATGTCCCGATATCCTCATCTCTTTCCCTCCGATCCTACTCTAGCTTGAGGTACCTAGTTCCTCATGGTTCATTCTTTTGGGTTTCATTTGTCATAGTTGTTTCCATGATTCCTTCATTATGCATGTTCGTGAAGAGTCTAAGTTTTGAGAAATGAACTAGCTTGATTGATGTCCCTATGAGTATGTGCATTTGAGTGTGAATTGCATTAAGCCTTAATGAAATGATCTTTTGAACATGCTTTAGCTTGGAGTTGATGTTTCCTCATCGGATATGTGCATTTATATGATTGCTTGCATGTTGGGTTGTTAGACCTTGTTTCTACTCCTCTTATGATGTCTTGGTTCCTATTCAAGGATGAATGTTCCCACGGGAGAGATATTGTAACACCTCGGTTTAAAAAAGGAAAGAATTTCAGGTTTTCTGGATTTCTTGGTGCCAGTTGCAATGGAACCACCTACGGGCCGTTGACTGACATACAGTCCATAGGTCAGGCCCGTGGTTTGCTAGTCGAGGTTCCCTAAAATGTTAAGTCTCAGTACTTTTATATCGCTTGCAAGGACGGACCGTCGATCTATGTACGAGTCGTAGGTAGGTCCCGTAGGTGAGACCCATACTTAGTAAAAATTTTAGGGCCAAGAATATGACCTATGGTGGCCATGTAAGGGCCGTAGGTTGACCCACGGACCGTACATGGGGTCCGTCATTACAGGGTCCAAGGTTGAAAGTCTCTGAATCTATCTACGGTAGGATAGGAGGGTCCGTAGGTTGACTTACGGACTGTAGGTCCAATCGTAGATAGGGGTCTGACAGTTATTTTAAATGGCTTTTTGGTCTTTTCCCTAGGTGTTTAATTCCTAATCTAAGTCAGTTTGGCCCTTAATCTAGACCATATATAAACCTTTTAACCCAAATTTTACCCATTCTCAATTATTCCCAAAACTCTCCTCTCCCAAATAATTCTCTCTCTAGAAAGCTTGAAAAAGAAGAAGCAAGAGCTAGGGTTTTCAAGATTCAAGCCTCCTAATCCTCCATTGATTTCAATGTTTTAGCATTGAGGTATGATAGTCTTCATATATGGAGCATTTTCCTCCATAGAGTTCCAAAATTCTTCATTTTGCAAGTTAGAAATCCTCCATTGAAGTTAGGGTTTTCTTCTATATCATGGGTTCTTTTTAATGTTGAATTAATTGATTGTTTTATGAACTATGAAGTATGAATTGAGTTGAATTTCATGAATTAAGATGAATCCCCATGAACCCATGTGTTTTCCCCTAATTTTGAAATTTATGAATTTGTTGATGGGTTGAATTGTGAAGAAGATGAATTTTATTAAGTTTATATGAACCCATGCATGATTTACGATTTCTAAAAGCTATGATTTCACAATGAATTATGAATGATCAAAAGATGGGTTTTATGAAAGTATGCATGTTCAATTATGAAAATTATGATGATTTATGAATTCCTTTGAGATTGAAGCATAATTGATGATGTTGTTGACTTGTGAAAGGTTTTCTCACATATTACTCAATCTATGAACGTGAAAGGGTTTTCTCATATAAAGGATTCATAACTTGTTGAAAGGTATTCTCAACTAAAGTTGAATCAAAGGCTTAAGGAGCTATTCTAATGAACTTTAGCTTGGATTGGTAACTCTATTTGTACCTTTCCATGGATAATAAGATGAATACGAATTATGACTATTCCGTGGGACTTATGCTTAGCACCGAGAGGATATTGAGATGGAAACTCTCCCATATTAGAGGTTGGGTTTCTAGTAGCAATCTCTTGTCCCATAAACTATGTGCCACCATAGGATGATGGTCTATGATAGACACTAGCTAGTGGATCCACGTAAGATATATGTTAAGTAAAGGGTCTTACCATGGCAAGTAGGATGGCCCTGTCGGTGTGGGTTTAGACACCAGATTCCATGATGAGTGCTCACATGGTCTTACATGTCGGTTAAGGCTACTTCCCACAAAGAATGAACTAAAGTGCTTTTAAGATATGTCAAAAGTGATGTAAAGATGTTTAGCTTGCTTTGACCATGGTTTATGACTTATGTTCTTAACCTTTATTTCCTGTTTTAGCTTGGTCATTGCATGTTATGAAAATGTCCCCTTTTGGCATGTTTTAAATGATTTTGTGCATTGCTATCATACTTGGTACTTGATTGTACTACCGCATACTCTTGCCTACATTGATTTATTAACGTAGGGTGTGGCGACTCCTCTCCATCTATTCGTGGTTAGAGCCTAGTTGAAGGATTCTTGAAAATTGGTGAGTCCTCATGCTTTGAGGACCGAGACTCTTTTATTTATTTTATGTCTTTCTATTCTAGACTTTTGTATGTGATGTGTGAGTTACGTCCCCATCACTCTCTGATGTTATAGATGGCTTGAGACTATGTAGATTTTCCGCTCCGTTTTATAAAACTCTTATTACTTGGACTTGTTTTTATAAACTCTTGGTTTCCATTATCTTGTGTATGCATGCTAAGTGGCTTGTATGAGGCCTTTCGGGGTTTTGTACACCATGTCACATCTAGGGGTTACCTTGGGTCGTGACATTTGTTTAGACTGTTGTCTTTGCTTCCTAGCTTCTAAAAGTGGCTTGAATTAAGGAATTGGATTGTTTTGTAGTGCTATGTTTGTTGAGGTTCGTAAGAACTCACTTGATGCATAATGGCTAATTGAGAAATAGCTGTTATAACCTTAATCTCTCCTAGCCATTAAGAATCAACAACTTATAGCAATTTGTAATTACCCATCAGCGAAATTTGGTGATTGATCACTCACACACTCCTAAGGTCCCATCTCTATTTGCTAAAACCCCGTGTTAATCATCTTTTTACGATTGGTTACTAAATTCTCTTATTATTGATAATTAAAATTTGAAGATTTACATTATGTTTCATTTCACTTACTTTTACCTACAAAAGATTAGATCACTATAGTACTTCGTAGTTGAATTCTTTACTAGAACACTCCTCGTGGGATCGACCCCAACTCCTCGTTTGGTTTATACTTGCTAGCAACCACCTACACCTTGAATTATAAGAGGTGTAGTTCAACGTTATAAAAAATGTCACCGTTGCCGGGGAGTGGTGTCTAGAATTCTTTTATTGAAGAGTTTTAGTGAACTAATTTCGTTGTGGTAGAATTTTCTTATTAGTCTTTTTCGTTGTTTGTCGTCAACAGGTGAAGAAATGAGTGTGAATGGAAGTGAAGCTGCTAGTGTTCTTGGATGAAATGACGACCTAGGAAACCTGAATGTTTTCAATATTCCTCAAGTGGGTAGCGCTGGAGCTATTTGGTTGCCCCCAGCTGAGGGCAACACCATCTTCCATGTGACTGGAACTATGCTTCAGCTGTTGCAAATCAAAGGGTTCTTTGGAGGACTTGCTCATGAGGATTCCCATGACCACCTTCGAAAAAATTTTGATGTGTGTGGCCCTCTCTCATTCAAGAACATAAGCCAAGAGTCGATTCGACTTCTCTTGTTTCCCTTATCTCTAGTAGGGGAAGCGACGCAGTGGTTGGTTGAATGTAATACCCCAGCTTTCCAAGGAATGAAAATCCAGAATTTACCTGTAGGTAGTGACCTATAAAGGCCACTTACGGGCCGTAGTCAGGTTGAAGGGTCGTAGGTGAGGTGTCGTCAATGGCTCTATCAATTTCAGTAATTCTCAGTCTCTAAAATGGGGTCTATGGAGTAGCAGGATGGATCATGAGTCGGTTGACGGTCCATAGAAAGTAACTGTAGATGTACCCAAGACTTGGTTAAATTCTTGAACCTCAGGCTGTGATCCACGGTTGACATGTATGGTCCGTATATGGACCTACCAACCGTAGATTGAAACCGTTGTTGTAGGGTCCCCATGTACAAACTCTTTGAATCTTTTGACGGTTCAACAGGACGGTTCGTCAATAGATGTAGGACCGTAGGTCCTGACCGTATATGGGCCCTGACAGTTTTTAAGTAAGGGCTTTTTGGTCTTTTCCCTGGTTAATTCCCTAATTAACTAAGACGGTTTTACCCTTAATGAAGGTCCTATATATAGTTCTCTATACCTAAATCACATCATTCTAACTCATTCCCTAAATTCACCTCTCAAATATTTCTCTCTCTAAAAGAAATCCTCTCTAGCTCAAGGAAGACGAAGAAGCTAAGTCTTCCATTGAAGATCACCCAATTTCCTCCAATTTCTAGTGGGCTGTGCTAAGGTATGATGGTATTAACCAATGGAGTTGCTTCCTCCATTGGGCCCTTCCTTTTTCTGCATGAAGTTCAAGGTTCAATTCCCTTCAAGTAAGCTAGGGTTTGATCAATTGTTATGGGTTCTTCAAGTATGAGTTCAATTATTGATTTAATGCTTTGTAGTGCACGATCTAGCATTGGTAAGGTAATTTAGTGCATGATCTAGCTTGAATTACATGTCTAATTGTAATTATTGCATGAACCCCCGTGATCCCAAGTAAATTCTCCCCAATTTGATAATCTATGCCTTGATTGTTGGGTTGAGATATGAACTGATGAAATTGAGGGATCATCTATGAAATTGAGCATGAATTGGGGTTAAGTGCATGAATTTCCTCTTTTATGTGGGTTACTTCAAGTATGACTCAATTGCCTTGATTATGACTCTTAAGAGCTAGCTTGCATTGAATTGCATGGTTTAAAATAAAGGCAACATGAACCCATTAGCTATGAAGAAAAAGCATGATAGAATCATGAAGAAAGAGGTTTATAGAATCAAGCATGTTTTATATGAAATCTATGATATGTTGATGTTGAGTCTTGAAAGGGTTTTCTCATATAATTCTCAACCTAAGCTTGTGAAAGGTTTTCTCACATGTAAAGGATTCATAACTTGTTAAAAGGTTTGCTTAAATAAAATTGAATCAAGAGCTTAAAGAAGTTATTCTAGGGGTGTAAGCTTGGACAAGTCCATGAAAGAAGAAACACTCAAAGAAGTAAGCTTGGACTAGTCCATGGAATGTGAAGTCATGTTTATCTTGGATTGGCAACCCCAGTTGTGCCTTTCCATAAATATCAATATTTATGATTGTATAGTGGGAATTATGCATAGAACCGAGTGGAAGGGTGACAAGTCCCCATATGTCCTATGCCTTTGTGCCCCCATAGGTGGTCTTTAACACGCCCATATTATATGAGCTTAGCTAGTGGATCCACGTAGGCTATGGTTCAGGATTCTACCTTGGCAAGTAGAATGGCCCTTTTTCGGTGTAGGGTAGACACTAGATTCCATGTTGAGTTATTCCATGGTCTACAAATTGGTTTAATGCTTTTACCACACTTTAGCTTGCACAATGGTGCATGGGTTACTAAAAGTGAAGTAAAGAAAATAATAGTAAAAGAAAGATGATTTAGCTTGCTTTGGCCATGGTTTATGCTTTACGCTATTTGCTTATATGCCGTATCATGTTTAGCTTGGCCAATTGCATGTCATGTTTATATCTCAGTTTCTAGAAAGTTTTATGAGTTTATATGCATGGCTATCATACTTAGTACTTTATTGTGCTAACGTATACTCTTGCCTGCATCAAATTCTTTGGTGTAGGATGTGGCAGTTCTCCTACTCGTGGCTAGAGCTTTGAGTTAGAGTTGAGAAGAAGACTTGGTGAGTCCTCATCCATCCGAGGACATAGCCTTGTTGGATTTTACTTTGATGTCTGTCCTTATGTTTGATACTGTATTGGGCTGCGTCCCTGTCACTTTTATTCCTATTCTATGATATTAGATGGCTTTGAGACATGTGTTGTAGACTTTCACTGTTTTGATTAAAGCTTTGATATAAAATTCTCTTCAGAACTCTTATTTCTCTATTATCTTGTATGTTACGTATGCTAAGTGTTTGTATGAGGCCTCTCGGGGTCTTGTATGCCGTGTTACATCTAGGGGCTACCCTGGGTCATTACAAACATGGTATTCAGAGCGCAAGGTTTTTGAATGATTCTAGGATGTCTCATAAGCCGCATCGAGCAGAGTCTTGTTCATGGGTGTGAAGCGCGTCACACTTATGAATTAGATGCTACAAGTTGTTTAGGTAACTTTGCTTCTTTTGTTACTCTTGAGTCGTGCCATAGAGTTTAACTCTATATCTCTCTCCTAATCACCTATTCTACGCGTTTCAGGATATGGCATCTCAAAGGGCCTACGCTACTAGGAATGCAAGAGAGAATGAAGGGCAAGGAGCTCCTTTTCAAGCTCCACAAGCTTCGGTGGACCCTTTGGCTGAACAAGTGACCCCTGCAGAATTTAGGGCTGCTTTCCAAGCTTTTGCCCAAGCCGTGACGGCCCAAGCCAATAGAAAAGTGGTGATTCTCATTTACCCAAATGTGGGTACGGTGGCGTCGAGGGTGAGAGACTTTACAAGGATGAATCCTCTAGAATTTCATTGCACTAAGGTGGAAGAGGATCCTCAAGAGTTTATTGATGAAGTTTATAAAGTGTTGATGATAATGGGTGTGACACCGGAAGAGAAGGCGGAGTTGGCCACTTAACAACTTAAAGGTGTTTCCCAAACTTGGTACAATCAATGGAAGAGTGAAAGGGCTATTGATGAAGGTCCCATAGGATGGGAGAGGTTTAAGAGTGCTTTCCTTGATTGATTCTTCCCTCTTGAGAAGAGAGAGGCCAAGGTGCTTGAGTTTATTAATCTTCGTCAAGGGAGTATGAGTGTGAAAGAATATGCATTGAAGTCCACACAATTGGCTAGATGTGCTCCGTCTATAGTTGCTGACCCAAGGGCAAGAATGAACGAATTTGTGTCAGGAGTGTCCGAAATGTTGGTAAAAGAGTGCTGCACCACCATGCTTGTGCATGACATGGATATTTATCACCCCATGGTTTATGCTAAACAAATTGAAGAAGAAAAGCTTAAAGGGAGATCTAGAGAGATTAAGCGGGCTAGAACAGGTGATGGAAACTTTTTTCATGCAAAATCAGATGGAAGTGGTCATTCAAGATTTCCCCAAAGATTCTCTAATCAAGGTTCTTCCAAGGCTCCTTCGAGATCAAACAATGATAGGGTGCCAAACCCTAAGCCTCAAGGAGGGAACGGTGGTGGATCTTCTTTACCTAGTTGTACTAGATGTGGGAGGAGGCATGAAGGTAAATGCCTAGCTGGTTCGGATGGTTGATATACTTGTGGTAAGGCTGGTCACAAGATGAGAGATTTCCCATCTCTCTTGGCTAAAGGAAGAGAGGGTAAGCAAGCTGCCACAAGTAGTTCAGGTTCAGGTGCTCCTAAGCAAAGCAAATTTTATGCACTTCAGGCTCGTCATTAGCAAGAGAGCTCACCCGATGTGGTCACCGGTACGTTGAAAGTTTTCCATTTTGATGTCTATGCCTTGTTAGATCACGGTGCTACATTGGTGGCGCCCTATGTGGCCATGTGGTTTGATATTGTACCGGATATATTGCTAGATCCTATCCTTGTTTCTACTCCGATAGGAGTCTATTTTGGCTAAGAGGGTTTATAGAGGTTGCTCCATTTCCTTATCCCATAAAGGTACTCTTGTCAATCTCATAGAGCTATATATGCTAGATTTTGATGTCATTCTTGGGATGGATTGGTTGCATGCTTGTTATGCCTCTATTGATTGTAGGACCAGAGTGGTAAAGTTTTAGTTCCCTAATGAGCCTATCCTAGAGTGGAAGGGGGGAAATTCTATGTTTCGAGGTCAATTTGTTTCTTATCTAAAGGCTAGAAAGATGATCTCCAAGGGTTGCATTTATCATCTAGTTAGGGTGAGGGATGTAGATTCGAAAACCCCTACTCTTGAGTTGGTCCCCGTTGCTAGTGAGTTTCCGAAAGTGTTTCTCGATGACTTACCTGGTATTTCTCCCGAAAGGGAAATAGACTTCGGTATTGACCTTCTCCCAGATACGCAACCTATATCTATTCCTCCTTATATAATGGCTCCGGTGGAACTTAAAGAGTTGAAAGAGCAACTAAAAGACTTGTTGGATAAGGGTTTCATCCGACCAAGCATTTCCCCCATGGGGTGCTCCGGTATCATTCGTGAGAAAGAAAGATGGTTCACTCCGTATGTGCATCGACTATCGCCAATTGAATAAGGTTACAATCAAGAATAAGTATCCTTTGCCAAGGATATATGATTTTTTTGACCAACTTCAAGGGACTAGTTACTTTTCCAGGATCGACCTTCGTTCGGGTTATCACCAATTGAGAGTGAAAGAAGATGATATTTCGAAAATGGCTTTTCGAACAAGGTATGGTCACTATGAGTTCTTGGTTATGTCGTTTGGATTGACAAATGCCCCAGCCACATTCATGGACTTGATGAATAGGGTGTTTAAGCAATACCTTTACACGTTCGTGATTGTGTTTATTGATGATATCTTGATCTACTCAAGGAATGAGGATGAGCATGCTTGTCATTTGAGGGTTGTGTAGCAAGTCCTCAAGGATCAACAACTCTTTGCAAATTTTAGCAAGTGTGAATTTTTGTTGAGATCCGTGGCTTTTCTTGGTCACATTGTTTCTGGTAAGGGTACTGAGGTAAATTCTAAAAAGACCAAAACGGTCAAGAATTGGCTTAGACCCTTATCACCTTCAGACATTCATAGTTTCTTGGGTTTAGCCAGTTATTATAGGAGATTTGTTGAGGGGCTTACTTCAATCGCTTCGCCTTTGATGGCTTTGACTCAAAAGAAAGCTAAGATTACGTGGTCCAAGGTTTGTGAAAGGAGTTTTCAAGAATTGAAAGACTGACTTACTTCGGCCCCGATATTGACTCTATCGGAAGAAACCGATGGTTTTGTAGTATATTGTGATGCCTCAACGATTAGGCTAGGGTGTGCTCTTATGCAAAACAAAAAGGTGATTGCCTATGCTTCGAGGCAACTAAAAGTGCATGAGAAGAACTATCCCGCTCATGACGTAAAGTTGGCAGTGGTGGTGTTTGCTTTGAAAATATGGTGACATTAGTTGTATGGAGTACATGTAGATGTCTTCACCGATCTTAAGAGTCTCCAGTATGTGTTTAAGTAGAAAGATTTGAATCTCCGCCAAAAGAAAATGGCTTGAATTGCTAAAAGATTATGATATGAGTGTTCTCTATCACCCTAGCAAGGCAAATGTGGTGGTGGATGCTCTTAGTAGATTGTCTATGGACAATGTTGCTCATATTGAGGATGGCAAGAAAAAGTTGGTTCGTGATGTTCATAGTTTAGGCCGATTGGGTATTCATTTGATTGATTCCGCTAAGGGTGGAGTTACCGTTCACAATGGTTCCGAATTCTGTTTTGTGCATGATGTAAAAGCTAAGCAAGACCTTGATCCTAATTTGGTGGAATTGAAAGAAGCGGTTCTCAAGAAGTCCATAGAGGTTTTCTCCCAAGGGGGAGATGGTGTACTTCGTTACCAAGGTCACTTATGCGTTCCCGACGTAGATGATTTGAGAGGGAGAATTTTGTCAGAAGCTAATAGTTCTAGAAAATCTATCCACCCTGGAGCTACCAAGATGTACCGTGATTTGTGGGAAATCTATTGGTGGAATGGCATGAGGAAAGACATTGTGGAATTTGTGGCTAAGTGTCCTAATTGCCAACAAGTGAAGGTTGAGCATCAGAGATCGGGAGGTTTGACCCAAGACATTGAGATTCCTACTTGAAACTGGGAAGATGTGAATATGAATTTCGTAGTAGGTTTTCCTCGCACAAGGCGACATGATGATTCGATTTGGGTTGTGGTTGATAGAATGACCAAGTCAGCCCATTTCATTCCCATCAAAACTTCTTATTCGGCAGAAGAATATGCTAAGTTGTACATAAGGGATATGGTTAGGCTGCATGGAGTGCCTTTATACATTATCTCCGATCGAGGTGCCCATTTTACTTCTCAATTTTGGAAGTCATTCCAAAAAGGTCTTGGTACTCGTGTTAAGCTTAGCACGGTCTTTCATCCAAAAATAGATGGGCAAGCAGAGCGTACTATTTAGACTTTAGAAGAGATGTTGAGAGCTTGTGTTATTGAGTTCAAGGGTACTTGGGATGACCATTTGCCTTTGATCGAGTTTGCTAATAATAATAGCTACCATTCTAGTATTGGTATGGCTCCATTTGAGGCTCTCTATGGTAGGAGGTGTAGATCTGCCATAGGTTGATTTGAAATTAGGGAAGTTGATTTGATAGTCCCCGAGTTAGTGCATGAGGCTATGGAGAAAGTTCGGCTTATTAGAGAAAGGCTGAAAATGGCTCAAAGTCGACAAAAGTCTTATGCCGATGTTAGAAGAAGAGAATTAGAATTTGATGTTAATGATTGGGTTTACTTGAAAATTTCACCTATGAAGGGTGTAATGAGATTTGGGAAGAAAGGGAAGCTTAGTCCCCGCTTTGTAGGCCCATATCAGATTTTGAGACGTGTTGGTAAGGGTGCCTATGAACTTGATTTGCCTAATGAGTTGGCATCGGTGCATCCGGTTTTCCATGTCTCATTGTTGAAAAAGTGTGTTGGTGATCCGACCTCTATAGTGCCAATAGAGACTCTTGGCATAAAGGATAGTCTTTTCTATGAAGAGGTTCCGGTTGAAATTTTAGACTGACAAGTCCAGAAGTTGAGAAATAAAGAAGTTGCTTCCGTGAAAGTTCTATGGAGGAATCAATTAGTTGAGGGTGCTACTTGGAAGGCCGAGGCTGATATGATGTCCCTCTATCCTCATCTCTCTCCTTCCGATCCTTCTCTAGCTTGAGCTACGTAGTTCCTCATGGTTCATTCTTTTTGTCTCATGTGTCATAGTTGATTTTCATGATTCCTTGATTTTTATGCATGTTCATGAAGAGTCTAATATGATATATGTGCATCGAGTATGAGTTGCATAAAGTCTTCATGAATTTAGTGTTGAGCATGCTTTAGCTTGGAGTTGATGTTTCCTCCTCGATATCTGCATTTATATGCTTGCATGTTAGGTTGGGTTGTTAGTCCGAGTCTATCACCCTTCTTATGATGTCCAGGTTCTCATTCGAGGATGAATGTCCCTAAGGGGGATGTATTGTAATACCCTAACTTTCCAAGGAATGAAAATACAGAATTTACTTGTAGGCAGTGACCGTAGTCTGGTGAACGGGCCGTAGGTGAGGAGCCGTCAATGGCTCTGTCAATTTCAGTAATTCTCAGTCTCTGAAGTGTGATCTACGGAGTAACAGGACTGATCGTGAGTCAGTTGACGGTTCGTAGAAAGTAACCGTAGATGTCCTCCAGACTTGGTTAGATTCAATAACCTCAGGCTGTGATCCACGGTTGAGGTGTATGGTCCGTATATGGACCTACCAACCGTAGATTGAAACCGTCATTGCAGGGTCCCCAGATACCAACTCTCTGAATCTTTTGAAGGTTCAACAGGACGGTCCGTCAACGGATGTACGGACCGTAGGTCCTAACCGTATATGGGCCCTGACAGTTTTTAAGTAAGGGCTTTTTGGTCTTTTCCCTGGTTAATTCCCTAATTAACTAAGACGGTTTTACCCTTAATGAAGGTCCTATATATAGTTCTCTATACCTAAATCACATCATTCTAACTCATTCCCTAAATTCACCTTTCAAATATTTCTCTCTCTAAAAGAAATCCTCTCTAGCTCAAGGAAGACGAAGAAGCTAAGTCTTCCATTGAAGATCACCCAATTTCCTCCAATTTCTAGTGGGTTGTGCTAAGGTATGATGGTATTAACCAATGGAGTTGCTTCCTCCATTGGGCCCTTCCTTTTTCTGCATGAAGTTCAAGGTTCAATTCCCTTCAAGTAAGCTAGGGTTTGATCAATTGTTATGGGTTCTTCAAGTATAAGCTTGATTACTGATTTAATGCTTTGTAGTGCACTATCTAGCGTGGGTAAAGTAATTTAGTGCACGATCTAGCGTGAATTACATGTCAAATTGTAATTATTGCATGAAACCCCATGATCCCAAGTAAATTCTCCCCAATTTAATAATCTATGCCTCGATTGTTGGGTTGAGATATGAATTGATGAAATTGAGGGATCATCTTTTAAATTGATCATGAATTGGGGTTAAGTGCATGAATTTACCATGTTCAAGTAAAAAGCATGATTTTCCTCTTTTATGTGGGTTACTTCAAGTATGACTAAATTTCTTTGATTATGACTCTTAAGAGCTAGCGTGCATGGAATTGCATGGTTTAAAATAAAGGGAACATGAACCCATTAGCTATGAAGAAAAAGCATGATAGAATCATGAAGAAAGAGGTTTATAGAATCAAGCATGTTTTATATGAAATCTATGATATGTTGATGTTGAGTTTTGAAAGGGTTTTCTCATATAATGCTCAATCTAAGCTTGTGAAAGGTTTTCTCACATGTAAAGGATTCATAACTTGTTAAAAGGTTTGCTTAAATAAAATTGAATCAAGAGCTTAAAGAAGCTATTCTAGGGGTGTAAGCTTGGACAAGTCCATGAAAGAAGAAACACTCAATGAAGTAAGCTTGGACTAGTCCATGGTATGTGAAGTCATGTTTATCTTGGATTGGCAACCCCAGTTGTGCCTTTCCATAAATATCAATATTTATGATTGTATAGTGGGAATTATGCATAGAACCGAGTGGACGGGTGACAAGTCCCCATATGTCCTATGCCTTTGTGCCCCCATAGGTGGTCTTTAACACGCCCATATTATATGAGCTTAGCTAGTGGATCCACGTAGGCTATGGTTTAGGATTCTACCTTGGCAAGTAGAATGACCCTTTTTCGGTGTAGGGCAGACATCGAATTCCATGTTTAGTAATTCCATGGTCTACAGATCTGTTTAAGGCTTTTCCCACACTTCAGTTTACACAATGGTGCATGGGTTACTAAAAGCAAAGTAAAGAAAAGAAGAGTAAAAGAAATATGATTTAGCTTGCTTTGGCCATGATTTATGCTTTATGCTATTTGCTTATATGCCTTATCATGTTTAGCTTGCCCAATTGCATGTCATGTTTATATCTCAGTTTCTTGCATGTTTTATGAGTTTATATGCATTGCTATCATACTTAGTACTTGATTTTGCTAACACATACTCTTGCCTGTATCAACTTCTTTGGTGTAGGACGTGGCCAGTTCTCCTACTCGTGGCTAGAGCATTGACTTATAGTTGAGAAGAAGACTTGGTGAGTCCTCATCCATCCGAGGACATAGCCTTGTTGGATTTTACTTTGATGTCTTTCCTTATGTTGGATACTGTATTGGACTGCGTCCCTATCACTTTTATTCGTATTCTATGATATTAGAAGGCTTTGAGACATGAGTTGTAGACTTCCGTTGTTTTGATTAAGGCTTTGATATAAAATGCTCTTTTGAACTCTTATATCTCTATTATCTTGTATGTTATGTATGCTAAGGGCTTGTATGAGGCCTCTGGGGGTCTTGTACGCCGTGTTACATCTAGGGGCTACCCTGGGTCGTGACAATGGGTAGTTTAAAGTTAATATTTTTTAATAATATAATATAATATAATATAATAATACTATTTAACTATTTTTTGAACAAACAAAAAATTAATAAAACAGCTAATAATAAATTATAATTAAATAATACTAGCTTATTTATTAAACTAAAATTTAAAGAAAACATATATTTTTTGTAGCTTTTCATTTCTTTTTTGAACAATTGAAAATAAAACCTACCTTAAAGTGTGTTTCAATTTTTGTGATTTTTAAATCATTTAAACTAAACTTAATAAAATAAGATAAAAAATCAAAATATTTAATCTAAATTTTTAAAAATATTTAAGCACTAAAAATGGTGTAAAATCTTAAGTTCGGGCAAAAATTACGTGTATACATAGTCAAGTGAAGCTTAGCATGACTTTAAATCCCGAGACCAATGGACAAGCCGAGAGTACTATTTAAACATTGGAAGATATGTTGAGGGCTTGTGTAATAGATTTTAAGGGTAATTGGGATTATCATTTGCCTTTGATTGAGTTTGTTTATAATAATAGCAACCACTCGAGTATTGGAATAACTTCCTTTCAGGCTCTCTCTTGTAGGAGGTGTAGGTCTCCTATTGGTTGGTTTGAAGTTGGTGAGGTAGCTTTAAAAGGGCCTAAGTTAGTGCATGAAGCTATGGAAAAAGGTTTGACATATTCGTGAAAGGTTGAAGACAACTCAAAATCTAGAAGTCTTATGCAGATGTTAGAAGAACATAGCTTGAATTTTATATTGATGATTGCGTTTACTTGAAAATCTCACCCATGAAGGGTGTGGTGAGATCAGGAAATAAAGGTAAGCATAGTACCCGTTATGTGGGCCCATATCGGACTTTGAAACGTATTGGTAAGGTTGCTTATGAATTAGAGTACCTAATGATTTAGCATCGGTATATCCAGTATTCCATGTCTCTTTGCTGAAAAGTGTGTTGGAGATCTGACGTCCATTATACCCTTGAAATATTTGGGAGTTAAGGAATGTCTTTTCTATAACGAGGTCCCAGTTGAGATTTTAAACCGTCAAGTCTGGAAGTTAAGAAATAAAGAAGTTGCTTCCGTGAAAGTCCTTTGGAGGAATCAATTAGTTCAGGGTGCTACTTCGGAAGCCGAAGCCAATATGATGTCCAAGTATCCTTATCTCTTTCCCTCCGCGTCTATTCCAGCTTGAGGTATTAGTTACTCATGGTTCATTATTTTTGTATTCATGTGTTCTAGTCATTCTCATGTTTCAATAATACATGTATGTTCATGAAACTTAATTTTGATGTTATGATTTAGCTTGGTGTGATTTCTCCTTTTTATGTGCATTTTGATGAGATTGTCATTCATGTTGGGTTGATAGTTTCTCTCCTACAATATTCATGCTATCTTGAGTCCCATTCAAGGACAAATTTTCCCAAGAGGGAGATATTGTAACATCTTAAAAATTTGAAGTTGAGTTCGGAAGGAAAATGTTCCATTTTGGCACTGACACAGTGATCTACGAGTCCTATCTACAGACCGTAGGAAGTCCTATAGGACGTAGGAAGTCCTATACGACGTAGGAAGTCCTACGAGACGTAGGAAGGTGCTCGTAGGACCCTTTTTGAGTTTTGGGAAATTTCTTGTCTCTGATGTATGACTTACAAATGGGCAGGATGAATTGTAGGATGTTTGATGGGTCATAGGACTGATCAGTAGAAGTGATCCAGACTTGGAGAAATTTTGACCTTGAACTTGGGTTCTATAAGTTAGTTCTATGAGCCATAAAAAGTGGAACGGGCTGAGGTCTCGTAGAATTGATCAGAAAATTGAGTCCTAGTAGTTGACCTTATGACTGACCAGGACAGTCCATAGGAATTCTTATGAACAGTAGATCGGAATCATAGGTGTCAGCTGACAATTTTTAATCAAGGGTGTTTTGGGTGATTCAAAGTCCTTGGTGCTTGGATTTGCATTGGCTTTGTGGGTCTTGGTTCAGAGAGTAGTGGGTACCCCTCGATTTCTGTGAATTCGAGGTATAAGTTGCTATCCTAGGCCTATTTTGTAATGTTTTGCGTTTCTTGTTCTTGGCTATTTGGAGCTGATCCGAGCCCCGATGAGTGTTCCATTTTTGAATTCAAGTTCGAGGGAGGATTTGGGACTTCTTCACGGAGTAAATTCTGGAAAATCTAGAGCGCGTCCCACATTTCCCAATTTTGACTCTAAAATTGGTCTATCTCCGATTTTGATGCTTTTAGTGTCTAAATGATCATTTTGACAGTGTGACTCTATTTTTGACAGCATGGTAGCAGTCTGAGGCCATTCGGAAGAGAAAAACTCTGGCAGAGTGACTTGGAGATCGCATGATCGGCTTTCTGGTAGGTTATTACTTTCCTTCTTCCTAGATTGAGCTTGAATGCGTAATTACTTGTCGACTAGTGCGAATCTGGGTTGGGTAGCTAGTATTTCTGTTCTTCTTCTCTGATTTCTTTGTTTAGAGTTGATTTTTGGACTGTTCGGGGTTAGTATTATGCTTTAGTGTGGGTTGTTGGGTTGGGTTGTAGATGATTTGTTGTGGGTTATCCGTGACTTATCTTCGGAAGGCTACAGGGTGTCCGTAGGAGGTTTTCTTGTTTTGATTCCTGTTCGTTCGTCATTGTCTGATTGGTTTCATGAAATCTAACTTGTTCCACTCTGTTGCAGGATGGCTCGCACACGCAGTAGAGGTCGACCCTCACGTCGAGATGGTGCTACGGCATCAATCCGTGATAGAGCGAGGACTTCGGAGCTAGAGCTGAAGCCTCGTAGAGAGCAGATTCCTCCTCAGCCGGTGGGGCAGGGACCAGTCAACGCCCACACTAGCTGACGCCCTTGATCTTTAGGGCATGCTTGCCCATATCCTAGCTGCTATCGGGGGTATGCAGCAGCCGGCCTGAGCACCAGTCCCAGAGCTGGTTCCAGCACAGCAGGGCCAGCACCGATCGTAGTTCAGCCGGACCCCTTGGACGGGGTTATGCCACTACGAGAGCAAAATATGCTCAGGGTGTTTCTCAAGCTATCACCGCCAAGGTTTTTCGAGGCTGTAGGGGAGGACGCCCACGAGTTTATTACTACTTGTCGGGAGAGACTGCATACTTTGGGCCTAGTGGAGTCGAGGGGAGCCGACTTCACGGCATATCAGCTAGACAGATCGGCCAAACAGTGGTGGTACTCTTTCATCAAGAACAGGCTAGCTGGATAACCACCGGTATTGTGGATGGAGTTTTCAGAGGCTTTTCTTGCAAGATTTATTCGACAGAGTGTCAGGGATCAACTTCGTGATGAGTTCTCAAGGATGGAGCAGGGCTCCATGACAGTATCCGAGTATGAGGCTAGATTTCTTGAGTTGTCCCGTCATGCCACAATTATTCTGCCTACAGAGGAGGAGCGGATCAAATGTTTTGTTAGAGGTTTAAGGCTGCTGATCTGAGGGAAAAAAATATTTTTTCTTATCATTAATTGCCTCATATTTATTATTTATATTTGTCCTTTTTTAGCATGGATTTTATGGATTGTGCTAAATAGTGTATTTTATTTGTAGGATTAAATTGGTACAAAGTTGAAGAAGTTTGGAGCTAAAATGAATTAATTATGAAAGATTGAAGAAGGAAAATCAAGCAGGCAGCTTAATGGATTAAATTGAATATGATAATATATATAATATATATACAGCAAAGAAGGCAACAACAAAAGCATGAAGACGGTTGGGACGCGGAAGTAGGAATCCAATTCCATTTTGGTTTTGGGTTCCTAATTTGTTTTGGACTCAGTTATTTTATTCAGGGTTTTCTACATCTATAAATAGTCCATAGAAATAATTATTTCGGGAGAGAACACTTTTTAGGGATTTTTAGGAGGAAGATATTGTGGAAGGAAAAGTTGTCAATACTTTTTAGGGTTCTTTTCTTCTTCTTTTTCTTAGGTATTAGTAGCTAAAGACCCTTGTTCTGGGGCTGCGGCCATGGGTAATTGTTGAACATCGATTGTTTTGAATTAATGTTGGTTATCATTTAAATTATTTTTGTATTCTTGTTTTAGTATTTCATGCTTGATCACCATAGAAATAAATCTATTGTCTATTCTTGGACTCGAGAGATAAAGAGGTAGATAGACAAAAGAATGCAAAGAGCTTGTTCTAACTTTGTTTAGATTTGTGTTCAGGAGTGACCCCCGGACGAACACCTCGCTTGGTTACGAAACAGGATGAAATATAAATGCTCGCCAATTAGGACTGCCTATCCCCGCTCAACGATGTAGTTAGACAGCTAGTTGGAGTAGACGATTAGAGGTGGAGAGATCATGATCATAAAATCAACCCTGTAAATCAGTAATTTGATAACCTTAGTTAATTCATTACATGAGATGCGATACATGAAACCCTATGCATGTTGCAGCCCTGGAATTGTCCCAATCACTGTAAGTTAATCTTAGTAATTAATTCTTGCATTCTTTTATTTCTTTTAATACTCTTAAATAAATAATTAGACTAGTATAATTTAGTAAATAGTTAATTGACAAGTCCCTGTGGGTTCGATATTCCGGTTCTTAAAGAGCCACTTATTACTTCTGCGACCACGTACACTTGCGTGTGCAATTGGAAGCAACAAGTTTTTGGCGCCGCTGCCGGGGACTTAGAAATTAACTATTCTTTTAGGTTATACTTTTTCTTTTTATATATTTATTTATTTTTAATTTTTTTAGTTAATTTTTTTTTCTACACAATTAAAAAAAAATTTCTTTGAATAATTTGGTACTCTTATTGATATGACTGATTGGAATAAATCGTGGTTGGGTGAGAAGTATCCTTGTAATGGACCCCACTTGGATATCGAGTGTCCTATTTGTCATATATGTGGTGGTCAATTTGGTCATTGGAATGGTTGTCCTAATTCTTATTCCCCTCCCCCTCCCCCGTATTATGATTCTTCTGTTATCTGTGATGTTGACAGGGGTGATGAAGTGGGGAATGCCCAAAGAGGTGGAGGTACGCAGAATTATGGGAACACGTATAACTCTAGTTGGAGGAACCACCCCAACTTCTCATGGGGTGGAAATCAGAATCAACACCAAAATCAGGCTCAAGGGCAGAACCAATACAGACCACAAGGTAATGGACAACAATTTCAACAGCCAAATAATCAAGGTGCGAAGCAAGGGGGCATGACTAAGGAGGAGTTGTTCCAAAAGCTAAGTACAGAAATCAACAACAAGTTAGGAGAAGAGTTGAGAAACACCCAATTAGCGCTGAAAATCTGGAAAGGCAGTTCGCACAATTGGCTAATGCAGTCAATGTGCGTCCTCCTGGAGATCTTCCGGGTGACACGGATCCTAACCCAAGGCAACCGAATGCGGGGAGCACAAGGAGTGGATTACAACTGGAAGAATTAGCTCCAAAGAAGAGAAGTTCTGAGGCGGTGAGAGAAGAAAAGAAACCCGAAGAAGTGGTTCAAGATGCGAATGTTGAGAGGATTGTTCCTCAATTAAAACCACCCCCTTCGTTTCCTCAAAAGTCCAAAAAGCAGAACGAGGACGCATGCTTCGTTAAGTTTTTGTCTCTCCTTAAACAAGTTCACATTAATCTCCCTTTGGTTGATATTTTGCAGGGAATTCCCAAGTACGCCAAGTATGTGAAGGAGATAGTGGAGCAAAAAGAGGAATTCCAACCATTCAACTATACCTTATTCCTTAATGTCAATGTTGAGAAAGAGTACAAAAGTGAGAATGTTGTAAATAATGTTGCTTTGGAGTTGAGGCACCTTGGATCTCATTCAAAACACTTGACTATAGATGAGGAACAAGGCCCCGACAGCCTAAAGTTTTTTAATCCACATAGACAAAACGACATTCCTCACTTAAGGGCCAAGAAGTGCAAGATGCGACATTTATTACTTGGTTCTGTTATCTTTATACCACCGCCCCTAGAGAGGAGCAGAAAAATTGATGCGAAGTTAGGGGTACAATTCATCAATTCAAAGTGGAAAGAAAAGTAGTGAATTTACTTGTGTCGTGCCGCGACATTAAATTAGGCGCTTATTGGGAGGCAACCCAATTGGTAGTGTAGCTTCTTATTTTATTTTATTTTTAATTTTATAGTGTCATTTTTTCTTTTGGTCTTGTCTTTATAGGTTTTGGAGAAGTCTGAGTATCCAAAATTTGGAGCTAAGGAGCACGTTTGAGCTTAAGGGTGGGGTGACGACCTTTGATGAAAATTAAGAGAACATGCTACTAGCTAGGCCTAGAGGCCTCAGGGAGTTTTCCTAACCCTTGTTTTAAATTTTATTTGATGCTTTGGGGACATAGCATCTTTTTAAGTGTGGGGTGGAGAAATGAATTCCTAGTTTTTACTACTTTATCGAGTCTTTTTGTATTTTTAGGTGGGTTCCTCGGCTTTTGTTTTCGGTACTTTTCCTGAGGATAGTCCCTTTGAACCGATAGGGAGTAAATTTTTTATTTTTTATTTTATTTTTTTTTAGAGAAAAGAAAAGACCCTTTTGAGTTGTGTGATACTTGTTATTTAGGCCTAATTTTGAATAATACGTTCTTGTGAATGCTTGATTGCTAATGAAATTGCAGACTCTTTGACACCGAGGTTCATGGTTGCGACTTTGTAAATAGCTTATTTTATTTTGTAGTTTGTTATGATCCTGTCTCTCTTAGAAGTGGAATTGATCCATCTTGATTGATACTTGTGCCATGTGTGGTGAGAATTTGCTTATTCCATGTTTTGCATCTTAGTCTAGAACTTGCCCTGCATGTTATTGAAGCGAAATAAAAAGTGTTGCTCAGTTTAGGAGATGATAATCGGCTTTCTTTGATTTTTCTTGTAAATTTTAGCCTTTTCAGATATTATATCACTAGTTCGCCCTTTTGAGCCTGTAGCCTTTTGTTGGTAGCCATATTTTGCCCTTAACTATTTTGTTGAATCCCTAGTTTTTGCACCTTGCTTCCTTGAGCACTGTAGCATAGACTGATTATAATTGTTATATCTGGAAAAAGAAAAAGGGTGGTTGAATGAAAAAGAAATCAATGATGGCTACAAAGTGGTGAAAAAAGCCCTCTTCGAAAGAATGTGACATGAAAAAAAAAAATATTCTTTGAGAAAAAAATAAAATAAATTATTATTGTGAAAGAAAAAAAAAATTATTGAAGCATTCTTGAGATGATGAGAATTACTTGTGAAATAATTGTTGAAGAGAGGGCTGAAAATAAAGAGAAGAAAATAATGGGTAATGAAGTCTAAAAATACAAAGTGCTTAGGGAAGTGTGAGTCACTATTATATAATTTTCCTACCTGTCCCTTAGCCTACATTACAACCCGTTAAAGTCCTATTTGATTCTATTCAAGCATGCTTAATTAGTGGAGATGTACATAATGGGCAAGCATATGGTTCTTTGAGCACACATGTGAATTTTCTTTGTGAGTGTGAGATTTGATCTTTAATGTGAAGTCCTTAATTTATATTCAATCTTTTGAATTGAGTGTTTGGACTATTTCTTCTTGTGAGGGCACTTGTTTCATGATAGATAGGTGATGTTATTAACTTTCTTTGATGAGAGTAGGTGAGCAAGCTTAAATTTGATGAGTTCAGAGTCTTTCCTTGAGGTTAGGAGGTTAGAGGTTTGTTGTTTATTTGGATGTCTTGCATAATGAGCGGGAATTGTACTTGATGTTTTCAAATTTCAATATGGCCTAATTGTTTGTATCAACCAAAGTGATGGCTTCCTAGTATGATTTTTGAGATGAGCTTTAATGTTTGCTCGAGGACGAGCAAAAGTTTAAGTGTGGGGTGTTGATCTGAGGCAAAAAAATATATTTTCTTATCATTAATTGCCTCATATTTATTATTTATATTTGTCCTTTTTAGCATGGATTTTATGGATTGTGCTAAATAGTGTATTTTATTTGTAGGATTAAATTGGTACAAAGTTGAAGAAGTTTGGAGCTAAAATGAATTAATTATGAAAGATTGAAGAAGGAAAATCAAGCAGGCAGCTTAATGGATTAAATTGAATATAATAATATATATAATATATATACAGCAAAGAAGGCAACAACAAAAGCATGAAGACGGTTGGGACGCGGAAGTAGGAATCCAATTCCATTTTGGTTTTGGGTTCCTAATTTGTTTTGGACTCAGTTATTTTATTCAGGGTTTTCTACATCTATAAATAGTCCATAGAAATAATTATTTCGAGAGAGAACACTTTTTAGGGATTTTTAGGAGGAAGATATTGTGGAAGGAAAAGTTGTCAATACTTTTTAGGGTTCTTTTCTTCTTCTTTTTCTTAGGTATTAGTAGCTAAAGACCCTTGTTCTGGGGCTGCGGCCATGGGTAATTGTTGAACATCGATTGTTTTGAATTAATGTTGGTTATCATTTAAATTATTTTTGTATTCTTGTTTTAGTATTTCATGCTTGATCACCATAGAAATAAATCTATTGTCTATTCTTGGACTCGAGAGATAAAGAGGTAGATAGACAAAAGAATGCAAAGAGCTTGTTCTAACTTTGTTTAGATTTGTTTTCAGAAGTGACGCCCGGACGAACACCTCGCTTGGTTACGAAACAGGATGAAATATAAATGCTCGCCAATTAGGACTGCCTATCCCCGCTCAACGATGTAGTTAGACAGCTAGTTGGAGTAGACGATTAGAGGTCGAGAGATCATGATCATAAAATCAACCCTGTAAATCAGTAATTTGATAACCTTAGTTAATTCATTACATGAGATGCGATACATGAAACCCTATGCATGTTGCACCCCTAGAATTGTCTCAATCACTGTAAGTTAATCTTAGTAATTAATTCTTGCATTCTTTTATTTCACTTGAGGATTGAGTCGCAGTCTATGTTATTAGCGGGCCGTTCATATATGGATGTGGTGGAACATGCCCACTCTATTGAGTAGCTCTATCGCGAGGCCCACAAGGGCAGCAGTAAAAGTGCAAGACAAGATGATAGCTACGGCGGGACCCGTCATAGGCCGAGAGATACCCGAGATCGAGTTCATCAGAGGTTCCAGAAAGGTCAGCCCAGTCGGCCGTTCCAGACTTTATTACAGATCTCCGAGGGTGACCAGCACCGTCACAGAGGGCATACTGCTGGCCCGAGTCAGAGCTGAGGTGGGTTCCAGGTAGGTTCATCAGGTCGTGGTGGCTGGCCTTCAGAAGTGAGCAGATCTTCGCAGGGTTGCTTTACTTGTGGGGAGCTTTGTCATTGGTCTAAGGGGTGCCCTGTCTCTTGGTCAGCTTTACCAGCTCGTCAGGTGGCGAGACCGGTTTCAGCCGTAGCACCTCCAGCTAGGGGAGGAGGTCAGTAGCAGGGTGCTTGGGGAGGTCCTCGGGGAGGCAGGACAGACGTTAGAGTGGATGCACGGGGTAGAGGCACCCAGGGCAATTTCTATGCAGCTCTTGTTAGAGTAGAGGCCGAGGCATCTGATGATGTGATCACAGGTATGGTTCTTTTATGCCATTAGTCCGCTTCAGCCTTATTTGATCTTAGTTCTACTTATTTGTATGTGTCGGCTTATTGTGTGCCTCGATTGGGAGTGAGTCTTGAGCCCTTATCTATGCCTTTGCGTGTGTCGACCCCAGTAGGGGATTCTTTAGTAGTGGATCGAGTTTGTAGATCTTGTGTGGTGACTATTCGGGGGCAGGACACTTTGGGTGATCTTATTGTGCTTTGTATGGTAGATTTTGACGTGATTCTGGGCATGGATTGGCTATCCCCTCACCGGACCGCCTTGTATTGCTATGCCAAGATCGTTACTTTTTCCATGCCTAGTATTCCACCGGTTGTGTGGCATGGCTCTTGTAGTTGCACGCCGGTCGGAGTGATTTCTTATGTTCAAGCTCGGAGGCTAGTGGGTGGCGGATGTTATGTGTATTTGGCATACGTTAGAGATGTTATTAAGGAGGGCCCTACAGTTGATTCAGTGCCTATAGTGCGAGAGTTTGTTGATGTATTTCCTACCGACCTTCCTGGCCTACCCCCGAGCGAGATATTGACTTTACCATTGACTTTGATCCGGGTACTCATCCTATTTCTATCCCACCGTACCGTATGGCACCTGTAGAGCTCAATGCGCTTAGTGTTAAACTTCAGGACCTCTTGGGTAAGGGGTTTATTCGATCTAGTGTATTGGCTTTGGGTGCCCCAGTTCTGTTTGTGAAGAAGACGGATGGTACTATGCAGATGTGTATTGAATACAGGCAGCTGAATAAGGTGACGGTGAGGAACCGTTACCCCATGCCTCGTATTGATGATCTGTTTGACAAGCTTCAGGGTGCCGCAGTATTTTTGAAGATTAACTTGAGATCTGGCTACTATCAGTTGAGGGTTAGAGCAGCGAACATCCCTAAGATAACATTTAGGACTTGTTATGACCATTATGAGTTCCTAGTGATGTCTTTTGGGTTGACTAATGCCCCTGCCGCTTTCATGGACTTGATGACTCGTGTATTCAGGCCATATCTGGACACTTTCTTCATAGTTTTTATTGATGACGTCTTGGTATACTTGCGGAGCCATGGTGAGCATGAGCAGCATCGGAGGATAGTGCTCCAGACTTTGAAAGATCATCGGCTTTATGCCAAGTTCTCAATGTGCGAGTTCTGGCTTGCGTTCGTAGCATTCTTGGGGCACGTGGTGTCCAAGGATTGCATTATGGTGGATCCGGTGAAGATTGAGATTATCTGTGATTGGGTTAGGCCCACTTCTATGACTGAGGTACAGAGCTTCGTCATATTGATAGGGTACTGCAGGTGCTTTGTTGAGGGTTTCTCCACTATAGCAGCACCTCTGACTCGATTGACTCGCTAGGCTTGGGTTTGATAGTATGGGCGTTAGTTTAGGAAAATTTGTGGTTTTCAAGATTTTCTTTTCTTTCTCTTCCTATCTCTACGGTTCTAGGGAGCTGCCGGAAGATTTTGCTATTGCGCCGATCGACAGTTGGGTTGTGATAGGCTAGGAACCTTCGATTGATATCCTAGTGGTGGCGGCATCCCGTGGTGTCTAGTCTTATGTTGAGTTTGTTGGTGGTGGCTTGATTTGGTTCGACGTGGCTAGGTCCAGTCCGAGTTCTACGTTACACAGTTAAAGTCCATTATTTTTGGTTTGAGATTGTTGAGAGAGGCTGCTAGCTCCAGTCCGAGGCTGACGTTACACGATTAGAGTCCGTTATTTCCAGCTTGAGACTGATGGTTTAGGTTCGAGTCCCAAGTTGTATTATTTACGATTCGAGTTCATTATTTCTAGTTGAAGGTTGACGTTACACGGTTAGAAACCGTTATTTCCAGTTTGAGACTGATGGTTGGGTTCGAGGCCCTGATGCTATCTTTATTGGGTTTAAGGCCCATGGGTGTTAAGGCTTTTGGAGTTGGATTCCCTTGTTTCCATAGCATAGATTCTCTGTGTACCTGTCGGGCTTATGGGGGTCCGTTCGGGTTCTTTTTTGTCTGTGCTTGAGTGTGCCTAACGGGTCTTATGGGGGCCCAGTTGGGTTTAGTTGTGATATTCTTAGTGTTACTTTCTGTTTACTCTATTCTGGTTCTATGACCTCTGTTGTGTTTGATTTTATGTTGTCTGCCTGTTTTTACATTTCTTACTTAGTAGGCCTATGATGCCTACTGGGTACCTATTGTTTTGGTACTCATGGTACACTCTGCACCTTTTTTCGTGATGCAGGTTCGAGCACCAGTTCTCAGCATTGAGTTCTAGCCTACATTTATCTATTCAGGAGACGAGGGTGAGCACATGGCGTTTTGGGATTACCTGTCTCCTTTTGTATTTATAATTTGACTTGTGTTTTTCTTCGAGACAATTTGTTTCTGTGGCCCACTTTTGGGACATGTACTCTTGTTAGTAGTTCTATACTTATGACTCCTAAGGGTTTCTTTTCCGCCTTCTCTTGTGTGTCCTCATTTTATGTTTCTACTTAGTTGTGGATAGTTTCCACCTTTAGTCCCATTATTGTTAAGTTCGAGATACGATTTTGGCTGGCCTACTGGTGTGGTGGTGGGTGCCATCATGACTCTAGAGATCGGGTCGTGACAATAAGACCCCGAGAGGGCTGAAACAGGCCACTTGACATGCATACAACATAATATATGATATAAAAGAAGAGTTAAAGTAAAGAAGACTCATATCATAAAACAGTTTGAATAATAAAGAGGAATTATAACTATGTCTTCACAAGTCTTTCTAATACATCATAACAGTGGTTGGGACGTAACCCATACACAACTTACAAAGTGGAAAACAAAAGACTAAAACCAAAAGATAAGCTAAATTATTATGGGACATGTCTTCGGAGCATGAGGACTCATCAGTCCGTAAGCAAGATATAGCAATCCAAATCTAGTCATGAGTGGGAGGATGAGATGCGTCAAACCCTACATTATGAGACAGTGTAGGCACAAGTATGCATTAGTACCTGGAATATCCTAAGTATGGGGAAATGTAATATAACATGAAACATGATCATATTGGGACATAAAGGAAACATGATATGCATAACCAAGCTAAAACATAGTAAAACCTTTAAAGAAGAATCATGAACATGGTTAATACATCTTAAAATCATAATGAAAGCTTCATAAAACCCTTTTGAAAGTATCTTATATCATGTTGTGGGATATTAGCTTTAACTGACAATATACCATGCGAGTCGTAACATGCAATCTGATGTAACTCCCACATTTAGAAGGGATCGTCTACTTGCCAAGGTAGAACTCTATATCATGATTCATATCGTATTTGTGGATCCACTAGCTAGGTCATTTAAGGCAATCCTACGGGGGCACGTAGTTGGGAACTAGCGGATGCTACTAGAGATAACCTATTTGAGTCTCTACCTAAAAGTTCTCTCGGTGTTAAGTTAAGTCCCATGGACTAGTCATTTTCATAAATATAACATCATACATGGAAAATCACAATTAAATTACTAATCCAAGCTTAAATCATCATATAGTAGCTCCTTAACTTATGAATCATGCATGTGTGAGAAAAACCTTTCACCAATAATGATTCCTTACTATGTGAGAAAACCTTTCGCAATTTCATTGATGTTTATCTTAAAAAGCAACCTTTAGATCAAAAAACGTCTTTTCATAAATTATACATAAACATCCATAAGTCATCATTGTCACACCCCTTTTTTGACACGGCGGAAGGGTTTTTCCAATTAAAGTGACAATATTAATTAGGGATTATTTTTTTTTCAGAGTCGCCACTTGGAATTGAGTTTCGGTGTTCCAAGTCACCTTTTTTTTAATCCCTAATCAAAATAAAATGACTATTTATTATGGTTTGCGAACTAGAAATTCGGGTAAGAATTCTATTGACCTAGGGGAAGGTATTAGGCATACCTCGAGTCCCATGGTTCTAGCATGGTCGCTTTTATTGACTTATACTTTCCTTGAACTATTTTTGGGATATATTGTTATAGACTACAGTTTTGCTTATATTTTTTATTGTTAAACTTTTATTGGTCTCAAACTAGATGTGTAACTGCATTCTTGATTTTGACATACAATAGCTTAGAAGCATAACTGCCAAGGTGCTTCACCGTATCTCTTAATATTCTCTATCTACACCTTTTAATTTATTTTTAAAAAATAATTATTAAAATATTTAACAAAGGTGCATCACCGAATGTCTGAATTTATTTTGAGAGTAAAAAAAAGATGTGTAACCACATTCTTTAATTGAAACAAATTTGTATTTATACATGAACTAATAAATAATAGTAAATATATATATATATATTTCAAGCATACATGAGTTATTCTTCTAATAATTGTAAACATACTAATTAAAAATATTTCAGTAAATATTAGAATAAATAGCTTCAACGTTCTAAGAATGTTCATTGGTTAGTGATATGTAAGATTTTAAAAAATATTTTTCAACATTATAATATCAAGATTAAACACACATAAAATTCGTGCAACTTCATAACATTGGAGTCAATTCTTGCACAATCATGACATAAAACTAATACACAATAAAATAAAATTAAGTGTTACCTCCTGTGAAAATTATTTCACGAGAAGAAAGTGTTCAGAAACCAAGAACTTAAAACCGCGAAAACAAACCTCGAACTCAACCTTTGTTTGTTAGTAAAAAAAAATAATAAGAGAGTGATTTTTCTTTTCTTATCCGTTTGTGTTGTTTTTTGTGTTGTAGTAGTAGGTGAGTATGATTTTATGTGAGTGAAGGAAGTGTTTCTCTTCTTTCTTTGGATTCCTGTACGTGTGGTATTGTGTGTGTGCTTTGGTTTTTTTTTTTTCCTCCCAATGTTGGGAGTCTCTTTGGTGTTGGATTGAAGTGGTAATGTATGTAATTAGGTGTTTTTTTTAATGTTTTTCTGTTGGTGTAGTATAGTGTAGTATATGTAAGTGAGTATGTATTGGTGTGAGGGAGTGTGTTGCTGATGTGTGGTTCGGTAGTGTGTGTTGCTGATGTGTGGTTCGGTAGTGTGTGAGGGAGTAGGATAGTGTAGGGATAGTGGGACAAGGGTTAGTGGGTAGATCAATGAGGTTAATGGGGTAGTTTAGGTTATTAATTATTTTATTTCAATTAAATATAAAAATATAATAATAATAATATTAATTTACTATCTTGGGCTAATAAATTATAAGAAAAGTTAAAGAGTTAATCTAAAAATATAATTAAGAAACACTAGTTTATTTATTAAATCTAAATTAAAAGAAAACATATAGTTTTTTTGCAAATTTTATTTTCTCTTTTAAACAATTAAAATAAAATTTACCTAAAAATGTGATTCAATTTTATTGTGATTTTCAAATCATTTAAAATAAACATAATAAAATAAGATAAGTAATCAATATATTTAATTTAAATTTTAAGAAAAAATTTAAGCACTGAAAATGGTGTAAAACCTTAAGTTCGGTCAAAAATTACATGTCTACAGTTTGCCCCTCTTTGACTGAAAACACGAATAGTTCGCATACAAAGAAGTTGACAGCGTGACAAATTTTTACCGAACTCTTATTTGAAAGGAAAAATATGTGATTGAGTATTGGTTTTGGATATCCTCCATATCTAGGGTTATAAGGGAATCAGGTCACGTGTAGTTCAAGGAGATGGAATGATGAGTTGAAAGTTAAGTGAGGTCCCATCGAGGCTTCAGTTCGCGGCTCCTATTTTTTACATGAAAATGAAAGATAAAAAATTAAAAGAAAAAATAAGTACAAGATTCTATCTATGTATCTTCTCTTGAATCTTGACTTAGATCTTCATTCTTCTCAAGTTGTGAGATATTGATTTTCATCTAGAGTGAGCTTGAAGGTGAACTTTTTCTCCATGTAGTCTCCTTCTACTCTAACTTAGATATTGACCTTGTTCTTAGAGCGGACTAGTGCTAGTTGAATTGAAAATGTGCTTGAGAGTTACTCCTTTCCAGATAAGATCTTGAGCTTGAAATGTGGATTAACCTTGTTCTACAAGCGGATCCCTGAAATTAAAACAAACAAAATATACTAGCACAAAATTTTACCCCAGTTTATAATTAAGAAATTTTTGTGAGAAAAATAAAAGATAGTGATTAGCTTTGAAACGAGACTCTGAATGACTCGAGCTTTGTTACGATGCATTCTTCAGATGGCTTCTGAATGTTTAAATCAACTCCCTTTCACATGATGATCCACTTAAACTAAATTACGCTAGTCTAAGTCACATTGTCCAAGAGGGTCCTGCTATACTAATTTCCATTGTCCAAGAGGGTCCTGCTATACTAAGTCCCATTGTCTAGGAACGCCCTGCTATACTAATTCCCATTGTCCAGGAGGGTCCTGCTATATTAATTCCCATTGTCCAAGGGGGTTCTGCTATACTAATTTCCATTGTCCAGGAGGGTCCTTCCATACTAATTCCCATTGTCCAAGAGGGTCCTTCTATATTAAATTACATTGTCGAGGAGGGTCCTGCAACATTAAGTCTCATTGTCCAGGAGGGTCCTGCTGTACTAAATCCCATTGTCTAGGATGGTCCTGCTACACAAATTTCCATTGTCCAGGAGGGTCCTGCTACACTAATGCCCATTATCCAGGAGGGTCCTTCTAGTGTCCCATTTTCCAAGAGGGCCCTGCTACACTACTTCCCATTATCCAGGAGGGCCCTGGTATACTACGTCCCATTATCCATATGCTTGGCCATCATGTAAGTATTCACTAATGTGAGAACACCAAAAATGAGATCAAATAGGACTTGTCATTGGCTTATAATGTAGGCTTAGGAAAAGGTAGGATATTTATTTGGGATAAAGTGACTATTTCTTCAATTGCACTATGCTCTCAAATGTTTTTCATTTTCGCATTTGACCTTTATTTTCTTAGAAGCTTTTCCTCATTTATTTTCTTCTTTTTTTTCTCATTTTCCCTCCTTTTCGTTGGAGGTTTTTTTTACATTTCTTTCTAGCTTTTCTTTGTTTGTGTATTTTTTTTTTTGACTTTGACATATTTCTCCTTTTCACATTGTTACCCAACTTAGATCTTTGGCACTGTGTGGATAATTGATAGTGCGCTCAAGGAGGTGGGACCAAGGGATAATGCATTTATGCACTCGAAAGGATATAAGCTAAGATGTGGTTATTCAAATAAAAGGGTTTCAGGCTCGAAATGGGAGTTCTATGATAACATGTCATTTGGTAAGCTTTAAAGGCACAATTGGATCAAAGAAAGTCTATCATCCTTTTCCAAGTTGAATGTTGCTCAATATTTCGCTTCAACCAACATTCGGGCCAAGTTCTAGATCAACAAAGTGATGCCATTGAATTTTATATCTAAAGCTCACCACACAATGCAAATGAACAATGAGGTCGAATTGTTTTATATCTTAACTTTGAGAAAGATAATTTCTCAAGTCTTACATAAATATATCAAGAGGTACCAAAAGAAATCTATAGGTCATAACAAAATTGGTCTGTCTTGCAAAATAGTTTAACATTTTTCTTCTTTCTTATGCATACTCTTAAGTATGTTGGTACCAACCAAGTCAAGAATTTTTTTTAAAAAAATAAAATAAAAAATAACTAAATAAAAATCCTTTTAAAAGAAATAATTTTTATTAACTCATTTTTTAAGATTTTAAAATAAGGAAGAGAAACATTATTATTTGAACTTTGAATGATTAAAAAAAAACTTTTTTTTGCCTTAGTTTTTGTGACGAGGACTTTCTAGATTTTTTCTTGGTTGGACCGAACCTCAAAATAAGGTTGCCTATGTATCTTGTCAAAGTAAGAATCAGGTCAAACAAAGTTCAGGAAGATCATAAACAAACGATTATTTTTAATAAGAAATACTTCTTTTTTTAAAAAAAATAAGGAACAATACTATTTTTTCATGAATAAAGATAGAATACTTTATTTTATTATTATTTTTTTGAATAAAGATCACCAAATCCAAAGAGGGTTGCCTACGTATCTTATTGAGGTGAGAATCAGGCGTGCGTAGTTCGTTTAGATTGGATATTAAATTTTTTTTGAGATATTGAAACCTGAATTGACAAATGCAATATTTTTCAAAATATTATGAAAGCAAAATATTTTTGATTTGTTTTACGAACAATACAAAAGAAAATAAAAGAAAACTCTATTTGTGATTTTTATTAAGAGTGATTTTTTTTTAAAAAAAATTCCATTTTAGATGCATAAGAACAACTAAAATGAGAATTTATTTTTTGTGTGTTTTCTCCTTCTATTTTTATGTAAAAATTAAAGGTCAACCTTTTTATTTCTCTAATCACTATAAAATTGGTCGATATGCAAAGACCTTACAAATAATATTTACAAATAACATATAGAATGAACATGTTGGTCAAAAAGAGGGACTCCTATCCTAGACAGAGCCGATACCTGTGTCGAGCTCCACTAAGTCAAATATAAATGATGCAAATAAGCGGAGCCTACTAGGGATAAGCATATCTGTGTTTCCATTCTACTAGGTTGAAACCTGAGGGAGATAGGTGTCTAAACTGGCTTACCCAAGTGGTCAACTCGAGCCAGGGAGTGGCAACTAATCGGTAGCTGCGCTATTCCGACTTCATTGGTGGTCCAAACCTGCCTAACATTTGTTACTAACAGTCCTTCACCATGTACAAAAACACTCTGGCTTTATTTCAATAGAAGGTAGTATGCATAAATGCATTCCTGTGAATGCGTGTGAAGTATTTTTAGTGACTCAGAGGGTTGCGTGAGAGAAAACAATTAACTCTACATTTAAATAATGTCAAAGCGATAAATAAGCATCAAGTAGCACATTAGGCCATCGTACACAATATATAAAAAAAATAAAAAAATCAAGTAAAAGTAAATATATATAAAGCTCGAATTCTCATTATATCCTCGGCAGAGTCGCCAGAGATGTCACACCCCCTTTTAGACACGGTGGAAGGGTTTTTCCAATTAAAATAATAATATTGGATAGGGATTTTGTTTTCAGAGTCGCCATTAGGAATTGAGTTTTGTTGTTTCAAGTCACCTTTTTTTTAGTCCTTAATCAAAAGGAAATAACTCTTTATTGTGGTTTGCAAACTAGAATTTTGGGTAAGGAATTCAGTTGACCGAGAGGAATGTATTAGGCATCCCTAGAGTCCCATGGTTATAGCATGATCACTTTTATTGACTTATACTTTACTTAAACTATTTTTGAGATATATTGTTATAGACTACAGTTCTGCTTATATTTTTTATTGTTGAACTTCTATTGGTATCACTAGATGCATAACTGCATTATTGATTTTGATATACAATAGCTTAGAAGCATAACTTTTTTTTTCTTTCGAGTGCATCACTTAATATTCTCTATCAACACCTCTTAATTTATTTTACAAAAAATTAATTATTAAAATTATTTGGCCAAGGTCCGTCACCGCATCTCTGGATTTATTTTGAGAGTAAAAAAAAAGATGTGTAACCACATTCTTTAATTGAAACAAATTTATATTTTTACATGAACTAATAAATAATAGAAAAACTATATAATTTTTTAGCATACATGAGCTATTTTTCTAATAATTGTCAACATACTAATTAAAAATATTTCAGTAAATATTAAAATAAATAGTTTCAACGTTCTAAAAATGTTTATTGGTTAGTGATATGTAAGATTTAAATAAATATATTTCAACATTATAATATAAAGATTAAACACACATAAAATCTGAGCAACTTCATAACATTGGAGTCAATTCTTGCACAATCATGACATAAAACTAATACAAAATAAAATAAAATTAAGTGTTACCTCTTGTGAAAATTATTTCACGAGAAGAAAGGGTTCAAGAACCACGAACATAAAACTGCGAAAACAAATTTCAAACTCAACCTTTGTTTGTGAGAAAAAAATAATATGAGAGTGATTTTTCTTTTCATATCTGTGTGTGTTGTTTTTGGTGTTGTAGTAGTATGCAGGTGAGTATGATTTCATGTGAGTGAAGGGAGTGTTTTTCTTCTTTTTTTTATATTCCTGTACGTTTGGTATTGTGTGTGTGCTTTGGGCTTTTTTTTTATCCTCCCAATGTTGGGAGTCTCTTTGGTGTTGGATTAAAGTGGTAATTTATGTATATGGGTGGTTTTTTGTGTTTTTCTTTTTCTTCTTCGGTCGGTCTGTTGGTGTAGTATAGTTTAGTATATGTAGGTGAGTATGTATTGGTGTGGGGGAGTGTGTGTTGCTGATGTGTGGTGGGGTAGTGTGTGAGGGAGTGGGATAGTGTAGGGGTAGTGGGACAAGGGTTAGTGGGAAGATTAATGAGGTTAATGGGGTAGTTTAGGTTATTAATTATTTTAATTCAATTATATATAAAAATATAATAATAAAAATATTAATTTACTATCTTGAGCTAATAAATATAAGAAAAGTGAAATAGTTAATTTAGAAATATAATTAAGAAACACTAGTTTATTTATTAAATCTAAATTGAAAGAAAACATATAGCTTTTTTGCAAATTTTCCTTTCTTTTTTAAACAATTAAAATAAAAATTACCTGAAAATGTGATTTAATTTTTGTGATTTTCAAATCATTTAAAATAAACTTAATAAAATAAGTTTAGTAATCAAAATATTTAATTTAAATTTTACGAAAATATTTAAGCACTGAAAATGGTGTAAAACCTTAACTTCGGTCAAATATTACGTCACTATACCAAAAATGATCTTTAGCGGCAATTAATTAATGGCAATAGCCTAATTGCCACTAAAAAATTTTTTTTAACTGCAATTAACACTCTTGGTAAATGTCCCTAAAGCCTTTAGCGACATTGGATCGAATGGCAATTAACTAATGCCGGTAAAGGCATTAGCCTTCTTTGTTATTGTGTATATTTATTACCGCTAAACGGTGCTTTTGTTGTAGTGCGTGTGTACAATCATTCATAAATTCACCACTTTTTTCATAAACTCATATTTTCATAAATTCATAGTCAAAATCATGAATAATGCATGGGTCCATATTAATTCAATCGAAAAATATGTAACTAAATCAAATAATTCATAAACAAACTAAAATCAAAGAATGGGATGAAAACCTAATCAATTTATCGGGAAAATTGAATTTGGAGAATTGAAATCTTTTGGGACTCAATTGGTGAATGGAACTCATTGGTGAATTTTCACATACCTTGAAGAATTCTAGCTTTAGAATTGAAAGAGGAGACTTGGACCTTGAAGATCCCTTCAATATCTTTAAACCTTGGGAGAAAACATACAGAAGAAGATTGGAGAAATTTTGGTGTTTTGAGTGAATGAAAGGGAATGGGTGGATTAGGGTCTTTCACTACAACAAAAATAACTCTTAGCTGCAATAAATATACACATTAGCAAAGAGTGATATAGCCTTTACCGGCATTAGTTTAATGCCATTGGATTCAGTGTCGCTATAGGCTTTAGGAACATTTACAAGAGTGCTAAATGCCATTAAAAATATGTTTTTAGCAGCAATTAAGTTATTGCCGTTAATTAATTGCCGCTATTGATCATTTATAATGTAGTGTTTAGAAATCATTTATACTCATTTAGGATAGGTAAAAATTACATAGTGTTGGTTAAAAGAGTAGGAAAAGACACAAATAACCCTAACTTAAAAATTGCCTAAGCAACCTCTACAGAAGCCTTTCACGGACCATCAATTGCTTCTGCATCCGTCAACCCATCTGTAGACCCTTGCCTTAGATTATTTTCCACAGGGTTCATGTCCAAGGATGGGTTCAATGATCGTGGACCCTTTCAGTGTTCGTGCCACTGCCTTAGAATATTTTTCACAAGGTTCGGGTTCAAGGATGAGTTCACTGACCGTGGACTCTTTCACCATCCTTGAACCCGTCGATATACCATTGCCTTAGTATATTTTTCACTAGGTTTAGGTACAAGGTTGAGATCACTGACCGTGAACCTTTCCACAATCCGTGAATCTTTCCTTACAAGTCCATTTTTCTCATGTTTTAACTGTCTTTTCTCATTCAAACTTCCAATTGACTTTTTGCACTTTCGAGGTGTTATGAAACAAAAATCTATAAACGACTATATTGTGGATGTTCAGGATATGAGAGGATGGGTATTTAATTTATGGAGTTTCAAAATTTTCCTCTAAGAAAAGAGTAAACCAAACATGGAAGAAAATTATAATTTTCTTTCAAGAAAAGATAAAGCATTTATAGTAATATTTTGACTTTTCTTTAAGAAAAAAATAAAACTCAAATATGGTATGAAAATCAGGGCAAAACCCTAACAAAAATTGCTAATTTTCCATTCACTTTTGTTAGGTATACAAATATGAATTAATGATATCCGAAGTATCCCACAACATTACAATTATGAAAATTTAAGTTTTAACATCAAATGCTAATATAGATGTGTCTTGTTGAGCAATATTAAGCAAATATATAACTCCATCAATGTAATCTCCATCTTTTACAATCCAAGTATAAACGGTAAAGCTACTTTTAATCTCTCCATGATTTATCTATACCTAAAGTAAAAACCATGTATCTGGTGGATGATCTTATTGAATAGTCATTAAGAACAACCAAAACTTTGTACGTCTTCTTTGCTGGCTCAAATCCTATTAAATAGAAATATGTTGCATGGTGATATATGTCGCCAAACCCCTTGAGGTTTGGAAGATGTCTTACTAATCTTTTAGCAAGATTCAAAATTGCAACATGCTTTAGGTATGTCATCGTTCAACAAAATGCAACACGCTTCAGTATGTCATCGTGCAACAAAACAAACCATTAAGGCACATCATATGCTCGAAGAAGGAGAGATTTTCATTGAAATTTTGATGGGAGGCTTTTCCTCCTTCTTCCTTTCCATCTATAGTGTAGAAATCCCCATTTTTGAATACAAGCAACTTCTTTCCACTAGTATATACGAGTGGTAGAGCGACATCGATGTATATCAACTAAAATTGATTTTGACATTATAGAATTACAGAATTTGAAAATGAACTTGGAACACATTAAAGATTTGGCAGGAAGCCATATAAATATTTCAAAAATTATTTCTTGAGGAATTGAAGCCTTTCTTGTAGGCTTCATCATGTATGTGTGAAATTAAGTAAGGCAACTTTATAGGTGATGAATAAAAATGCTATTATTGCCTTTTAACTATTCATTTCCTCGTAAAATTCTAATTTATTTTGCCTTCCTTATTATTAGTCAATAGTTCTTAATTGAGAAGCCTTTCAAACTAGTACGTCTCTAGTAAAGGGTTATCTGCTTATTTTCCTACTGAATTTGAGGGACCAAATTAACAAATATTTGCTTTAACAATTTCTTCATAATATGAAGAGTAAATACTATTAACATCAAATTGCATAATAGTCATTTTTAAGTTGTTGCATAAATAATTCTTAAAATAAGAATGGTGTTTAATTTTTGCATCAACTCTCATGAAAATTTATGGACCAAATAACTATTAATTTTGATCTAATTTCACTAGGCATAAGTTAGGATCATCAAAAAAGGTGTGTTCAATGATGTATTCAAATAGATAGATTAAGCTCCTCAAAAGTAAATTTCACATAAAGAATAAATGATATAAGTGTCACGACCCGATCCCTCAAGTCATGATGGCACCTACTATAACCCACAAGTAGGTAAGCCAATCTGCAACCCGAAAAGACAAGTAATGGGTACAAAGGTAGAACTAGACAGAAAATAGTACTAACTACAAGAAAAGAAAGAACAGGAACAAACCAAAACTATATACAACAGAAACTCTCCCAGAAGCTGGAAGTCACGAGTACAGAGCTGTCTAATAAGAACAAATACAAGTCCTAAAAGTGGACCACAACAAGCCATCTCAAAGGCAAAAGTTTAATTAGCTAACATAAGTAAAGAAGGAGACAAGCTGGTTCAGGACGCAAAGTGCTCATCCGATATCCACAAACTGCACAAGATGGCACGAACGGTCACCGCTGGTAGTTGGTACTAGGACCTGCATCACGAAAAAGATGCAGAGTGCAGCATAAGTACCAAAACAAAGGTATTTAGTAGGCATCATAGGCCGACTGAGCAAGGAATGTAAAAGCAATATGAAAAGAGAGAATCTCGACACAAACAAAGGTCAAAGCATGAAAAGAAAGAAAGCACACGAGGATACCAAAAGAAAATCTAAGCGCAACTAAACTAAACCGAACTGACCTCCATAAGTCCAAAAGGTACATTCATGTGCAAGTTAAATAAAAATCTGAACGGATCCCCATAAGCCTGACAGATACACAAAATAGCTAAGACTACAAGAAAGAATTGTCACTCAAATCGAATTCAAAGAACATCAGCCGGGCTCCCAACCCAAGTAACCACGAACCAAGAAACAAGTCAACTCCCTGTCCATCTAGACAGAGTGACAACTAATCCAGGCCGCCTTGCCAGACAGTCCACTCCCAGGGGCGTAAGCTGCCCAGCTTGGGAGAGTTATCCAGGGGCTTGTGGACTTGATAAAGGATATCAGATATCAAGGCCGCCCAGCCAGCTAGTCCACTCCCAGGGGTGTAAGCCATGCAGCTAGCAAGAGTGACCCGAGGGAGTGATGACTTTGTAGATGATCTCAAGTAGTCTCCAAGCCATTATGGATCAACGCCCAGTCCCTAAAGAATCATAAAAGGCTCCAAGTCTAAAATACTCCAACCCCGAGAAAGCACACAACCTCCAATAATGCATCGGAGATGCAGAGATAAGGAGAGAAGACAGAAAATCTAACAAGTTGTGCAAACGCCTAAACTAAGGTTCATATTATCAGACTCAAGTCTATTATTTCTATCTACAAGGACCTAGTCTGTCTGAAACAACATCGGAGACATGATAAAACTGCAAGGGTAGAGAGTCTAAGGCATCACTAGTCTATCCTAGATGAAGGTTGAACATACATCATGAAGCAAGTAATAACACAAATAATTGACATAGCATGCTATGACACAAATACAATCTGACTAACATGGTACTATGCTTGAAATAATGCCGATCAATTCTAAAACATGGTTTCTAAAAACAAAGCAAGAATAACTAGGTACCCGCCCCCAATTCACACTAACCATCATGATTTTATATATTCAAGATCAAGCTAAGATAGAAGGGAAGTCATAGCCTATCTGTATGCCGACTACGTGAGTTCAAAATTAGAAGGCCAGAGCTTTTCCTTTCCAAACGGCCTCCGAACGGTTGCATGCTATCAAATTAGTATCACAATGTAAGCATGATCGTTTAACCATTAAAAACACATAAAACAAAGACAGACCAATTTAAGAGTCAAACAGGAATGGTCGGACCCAAGCCAAAATTTCTGGAATTGTCTCCGTCAAGATGTCCTAAACTATGCATCAAACTTGTATTAAAAAATGGGATACAATCTGAGGCCTAAGACAGTGAGAACAACAACATGCAAAATTTAACAAGAAACTAGGCTAGGGTTTTAACTTTAGATGAAAATTCACCCCAAATGGAGGCTCACCAACATAATCCAATCACTCATCCACGTAGCCACACTCCCAATGATCACACAAGACTTCGAATCACTGAAATAAGATTTTGGATCTCGGATGAGGGAGAAATCGCCAATTCAATATTTACCAAAATGCTAAATTCGCGACCAAGTCTTAAATAAAAGACTATTTAATATTCCTTTTGCAGCCACTAATGTCACTTAAGCAACATTCCTCAAAGAGGTGGGCCTCACTTTTGTGAGCTCCTGACCGTAAAAGAGAGCCTCACTTAATCGAACCTAGTCACCAAAAGCGACCGTAAAAGTGAACTCAGGGTCGCATTAGAGACATCCGCCTGATTGGCTGGCCTCGCTTAAGCGGAGCCCTGATGACATCTGCGGTGTTCCCTTAAGTTAACCAAGGTGCACAAAAATGGCCACACCAGATAATCGAGATTTTTTTGAAACCCTGTACACGTAAACGAGATATGCAACCTTACCAAATTTGACTTTCCAAATGCAATGGAGCAGCCAAAATTTGTATACGAGGTTTTCTCGGCAAAAGTGGGTCGCACACCCAAACTCCATTTTAAGCCAAAAATCCACATGGGGCTTGAAATTAGCCCAGAAGCCTCAGGATCCAAACGAAGGATCGTTTGGGACCAAACTTAATATTCTAGAGCTAACCACGATGACAGAATTCTCATCCGAGCTCATTTACTCAGAATGTTGACTAAAGTCAAACTTAGGCCTTAACTTGAAAGTTTAAAATGCCTAATCGCATAGACTCACATTGAAAGCTTCGAGAATTATGCCCACCATGCTACTAGCCTCAAATGATCTTCTAGAGCTGATGGAATCGTCAGAATTGGATTCTGAAGTCATAGAACTTTTGGTCAAGACTGATCATTCAAGGTTCAAAAGCTCAAAAACACTAAAATTCACTTAAAAATTAAATAAAGGACTAGGTTACTGAACTGTTAGTCCCAGAAAGTTATATATTAGTTGGAGTCACTGCAGGAAAAATCTAAATGATGAAAATGAGGCATAAACAAAGAAATAACCTGGAGGTCATTCAACATTCACAACTAAAAAGGAATTTTGTCCTCGAAAGTTAGAGTCAAGAAGTACCTGAAGGCTCAAACAAGCGAGAAAACTGCTCTAGCATATCATGCTAGGTCTCGTAGGTAGCCTTCTACACTAGACAATGCCTCCAACAGACCTTAACTACAAGACTGGCTCTTGAACAAAACTGTCCACATCTCGGGTAAGAATGGTAACTGGATCCATCATGAAGATCAAGCAATCATCCAACTCTACTACATCATACTGAAGTACATGAGACTCATCGTTAACATACCAGTGAAACATCGAAACATAGAAAATTGGGTGAATAGCTGAGAACCTCGGAGGCATAGCTAACTCATATGCAACCTCCCCAACTATCTGATATACCTGGGGCTAAGCTTACCCTACCTCCAAAATCTCATCACGCTCTTCATGGGTGACACACAGAGAAGAACCCTATCACCAATAGAAAATCTCAAAGCCCACCGCCTACGATAAACATAACTCATATGCCTACTCTGAGCTACCCAACGTCTATCCTGAATCACCCTCACCTGTTCGAAAGCCTTTGATTCAAGTTTGTACACCGCAGTGTAGGCTCTTTAGACTCAAACCAAATAACCAGAGAGTGACAATGCCTACCATACAAGGCCTCAGATGGGTCTACCTGAAAAACTAGAATGGTAGCCGTTGTTATATGTAAACTCTGTGAAAGGAAAGACTGGTCACACTGACATCCAAACACTAAGACACAAGCCCACAACATATTCTCAAGAACTTGAATGGTATGCTATGACTGCCCATTAGTCTGCGGGTGGAAGGTTGTGCTAAGGTCCACGCGAGTGCCCAACTCATCTTGGAAAGTCCTCCAGAATCTAGAAGTAAACTAAGCACCCCGATATAATATAATAGACACAAGTATATCATGCAGACAAACCACCTAACAAATGTATATGCAGGCCAATCTCTCATAACTGTATGAAGACTAAACAGGGAGGAAGTGTGCTTATTTGGTCAATCGATCAGCAATGATCCAATTACTATCAACACCTCTAGAAGTGTGAGGAAACCCTAAAAAAATTCCATAGTGAAGTGATCGCACTTCTACTCAAGAATGGGTAATCCCTGAAACTCACCACCAAGTCTCAAACGCTCAGCCTTCACCTGCTGGCAACTAAGGAAATGAGATACATAATCTGTAATATCTCTCCTCATACCACTTGATAACACTTAAACCACTCTTTAAAACCAATCAAAAGAGTAAGCGGTCATTGTCAATAAAAATACCCAACTAAGAGCCGGGGTATAATCCTACAGAGAATGATACAAGGAAAAAAATTTTATCAACAAGTTTGGAATGTAAATTCATTCATTTACATAAATAAAACAAATGTGTGGATGATTCCACCAAATTTAATAAAAAGGATTTGGTTAACAAAAGTCAAAAAACTAAGATTTCAAAAGATCAAATATGTGACAAATAATATAGGGGTGTGGAGAATGGAAATTGATGTCACATAGGGGTAATTATGTTTCTTTGTAGTGATGAACATTAATGGATAGGTTGGGTCATCTTCAATAACACTAATCTTCTTTCAATCTCAAAGCATCTATCATAGAATCTTTTCTTGGTCTCATCTATGTGCTACACTAAACAATCCAATACCTTACACTATTCAATCATTCGATGCAACAATAGGGCAAATAGATCTAACTACCTTTATTTTCAAGCAAGTTACAGATATCAAACATAAATTCCAAGTATTACACTAATTACCCACTCCAATCTATATCTTTCGAGCATCAATATGAGATTAGAAGTATGAATTAAGTTTGCAACCTTAACCCATAAGTGAACCCCATGCTAATTTTCCCAAATCCATGTATAAACAACAACAAAATACAGCATAACACAATGCCCACTACATTCAATCAATACCCAACCCTATGATTGCAGCCCTAGATGTTGGAGTTTTAGCCACCCATCAAAAAAAGCAAAGAAATTTTACCTTCGATGAAAGCAACCATGGGTAGCATAAAATTAAGCAATTAAAAGCAAACCAACTTTGAATTAAACTTCAATTTATCAATTTTACGAGCAAAAGTTGGAAAATCCCAAAAACTAAAAGTGTTCTTCACAAAGTAAAATATTTCTTTCTATATGAAGATTTTTTCACTATTCTCCAGAATTTGAATTTTACAAACGCTGCTTTTTCACTTTCCTTTAGGCTATTTATAATTTTCCAAAATTTGACAAAAAACTCAATGCGTGACCCATTGGGCGACATTTGTCTGGCTCGCCATTCACGCTAGGCAGATCGCCCACTGCTCCTCAACTCACCTTTCTCTTGCTCTAGGCTTGAGTTGTTTGAACCTCAGTATGTGAGCTCATTCGATTCCACCTTTCACGTTTGGTTAATCATCGAGTACCACCTTTGTTCGCCTTTCAAGCCCTCAATTTTCTCCTTGTACTGTCACATTCGGCGATGGTCAGCATGTTCGCCTTTCTCATTCGGTGTGTCACCTTTCATTTTGGAGTTCGCTGACCTGCCTAAATAAATCCAAGTGTTTTGCACTGTTAATTTGGGCGAGGTCATACCCATTAGGAGATTCACCCTTCTTGTTTGGTGATCAACAATGTGGATTTTACAGTTCTTTTTACACTTTTGATAATTCTTTTAAACATTCATCATTTCCTCATCTTTTAGCCTTCATAGCCGCAAATAATCAAAATATCATTAGATCATAGGACATAAATCGGCATTGAGGACTCTAATTGTTGAGCTAAATAGGCCTTAAATGAGTGTAAATTCTACCACTCATCAACACCCCCAACTTAAACTTTTTCTTGTCCTCAAGTAAATCAAGAACACAATTAGCTCAACAAGGGTGTCTAAAATAGTTCTCAATGAGAGCTAACATGCAAATGCCATTACAAGATTACTCTTAGAAGCATGCTACACTCAATCTTATTCAAGAAGCTTCAAATGATGACTAGCAGGTCTCAACAAAAGCTCAAGCTCACTATAGCTTCTTTTTTAATGCAAGACCATGTTTCAACAAATTCATTCAAGTACCCTCACATCAAGAATGATTCCATGCTCTCACAAAGCAAATTAATAAAGAAATTAGGAATCAATGCAACTTTCACTAACTCTAACGAGAAATACATGCAGGCTTCATCCCATAGGTTTGCCCATATTTTCCAATCATCACACAACCTTGTTTATGCAAGATCTCAAGGGTCTTCTAGGCTTGTTATCAGGCTGAGGGTTAAGGTGTGGTTAAATTGGCTTAGTGACTTCACCATTTCAAAGCATTGTTGCAATCATCGTCACCTCTTCCAAAGTTCTTTTCATTCTTTTTATTTTTAGAACTCAAACTTTGGCTTGACAATCATTTTATCAAGAACCCCCTTTTATTTCATCAACTCTCTCTTTCATTTTTAAGTTTTCAACACTGTTCATCACAATATTTTTCTCTTTTTATTTATTTATAAGGAGGGGTTCCTTCGTTTTGTAACCAACTTCAAAGTTTAGTTTCATTTCATCTTTCTTTGCTTTTAACTTGGCTTTTATTCCTCCTTCCTTTCAACAACCCCAACTTAGGTTTTTGGCCTAAGTTGACTATCAAAATTAACCAATGCTTCAAAAAGGATTTTAGGTGAGAAGGTTGGGAAAATTTGTCTCAAGAGGTTTCAATATGGTTGTCAACAAATCATTTAGGCTCAAATGGTGCCAAAATGGATGCACACCCTCACAAGGTAGTCAGAAAGGTTATGGAATATTGGGTTCCGTCCAAAAATTTCTGCCCAAGATCATGCCTTAAACTTACCAAGGTTTAGACAATTAGACTAACAAAGAAAATTCTAGGATTCCACACAAATGCATTCAAGTAAAGCCTCACCACACATGGAACTTCGAATACACTCATTTAGCGCAGCCCAAAAAGGTAAAAATCCTCCGTGCGATGTTTATTGCAAGGCTCACATCAAAAAGTAGCTAGTCAACACAAGATTCAAAAAGATCATTCAAAAGTGCAACCACATTGATTTCTTTCTTGCAATACAAAACTTTACACCATGCTCATTATGAAAAGTATTCAAGACAGAGATATTGAACACAATCGATCCTCAAATTATTATCAATGAAAACTCAAGAATTTCACGATTTCCAAAACTCACAGGGCAGGAGAAAATTTTGAGAAAGAGAGAGAGAGGCAAAGAGAGATAATTGAAACCAAATAAAACACTATCATAAAAACAAAAATAAAATGCTACAATCATTCAAGAATGAAAGTAACAAAATATAAAACATACAATAAAAAGGGGAATATTGGAACAAGTGCGCTCACCCCACCATAATGTAAACAACAGTGTCCTCAATGAAAAAAATAAGAAAACAAAGTACGAGAAGAAAAGTTAAAAGGTCCTGATAGGTTATTCCTGTAGAGTGCTCTCATCAAGAGTCTCTAAAAGAGTGCCATCATTTCGGGCATCAGTGCCCGACAATAATATCACAGGAGGCAGCAATGTAGAATCAGATGTTACGTCAATGCCCAGTGCATCACTATGAGAGATGGTGGAGTCTGAATAGACTCCACCGGTGCCCACTGTAGAGGTCTCCTGAAAGGATCTCTCTAATGTAGCATGGACTATTACATCTTCTCTGTCTTGTAACTCTGTAAGTCTTAGTGCAATCATATGCTCATCCTCCTCTCTCCTCAACTCATCCTCATCAGTCTCCTCGGCCAAATCAACACCGGGCCTCTTATCCTCTATATCAATATCATTAACATCAGCAACAACATCATCAACACTCTTGGCCTCCGCACTCGGTTGCACACTCATAGATGGCTCACTGCTGGGCATAGTCAGTGGCATAGAAGCATGTGCATCAGGTATGGAAACATCACACCGAAGCATCGAGACATTAGTATATCTCAACTGATCTATATTAGTTCTCAATGTATCAAAGTCACCTCTCATAGTCTCAAGAACCTCCAAACTACCCTCGGCCTTTTCCTGGGCCTCTAGTCTAGAAATGAGGTTATCCAAACTCACACCGTGTGACTCAATAGATTCCTCACACCCGGTCACCCTATCTTTCAAAGGAGCCATAGCCCTCTAAATTTCCCTATCAATTATCGAGGGCATATTCTTCTTAACCCTCACGGTCCTAACATCCGTAGACCGGGCAAGACTACCCATTTCATAGATCATGGCCTGGGTCAAGGAGAGATGAGAAGTAGGAACAGGGACAAGTGCACTAGCAGCAGTAGTGGCAAAAGTGGAATGCACCGTAGGGTGCTGAGATATACCTAATTGTTTCAAAGAAGGAGCGGATGTGGTGGCCTTAGATGCCAAGGTACCGGGATCAACAACGAGTGTGGTGTTTGATGGTTGGGGCTTCCTCCGAGCTACATCATCCAATAGATAGTCGATATCAGTCCTTCGAATATCATTGGAGGAGGCTTGGGTTATCCGTACATCAGTCTTTCCCCGAAAAAGAATTCCAACTCTTTCACACTACTGTGCGATCAGGACTTGGAAAGGCACTGAGGTTTGCTTCTGTCAGGCCCTGAGTAAAATCTCCTAAAAAATTATCGACTAGACATTAAGTTCTATCGAGTCAATGACGCACCTAACTAGCACGGCTTTCTGATGCCGAAGGATCTACTCATTCTAGGACGGCATTAGGTTGCTACTAATGAATCCAAACAATTAAAGGCCTACGACATTCATGTCCTTCTTTTCAATTTTCACTCCTTCAACTATCCATGGAGAAGGTGAGTCTGAAATGAGTGGTGCCAACCACTCCTTGTGGGCATTTACATTGAACTTCATTCGAAGCTTGAATCTATCGGTTAGGTTGCTTTTGGTGCCCAAAATATCATTTATTGCATCGAAATGACATTGCCCTTTCTTCCCACAGATCTCAACTTCTTCTAAGGGCTTCCAAATTGTGCCCTTTATTTTTTTAGGCAGGGCCACTGTGTAGGCCTCGTAGAATTCCCTCACCCATTTTGGCACATATGAGCATCTTAGTTCTATAAACTACTCTAACCGGTGGAATTTAATAGTCTCCTAAATGGCTGGGTAATCACTCATTACTCAATCAGTGGAGAACCTTTGCTTCTCAAGAATTGTCCATTCTCAAATAGCCTTGAGTCTATTAAGTACTCTGGAGCTATGATAGGGAGAATACGAGATGTAGGGGTTGAATCCTGAGGAGCTGATACCACTTTAGATAGGACATCCATCCTTTTTGTGTCTATATGTTTCCTTGGTCTCTTACTCACATGCGTAGGAGAGCATGGAGCGGACTGTTATCTAGGAGCCTCAGATGGCTCGTTAAGGAATATCCCTTGTTGCCGCTTTAGAAAAAGAGGAGTGTCATGTTCTGAGCCAGAGGTTGCTAGTCTTTTCCAAAGTGCTTTGCTCATTTCCCGCAAAATACCTCAATTCCAAACAAAAATCAGGTGAAGTTTAATTGAAATCAAAATCAATTGAAAGCATAAATCACAAATTGTTCTGAGGCTCGCCTAATTGAAAGGCGGAGCGCCTAACATGATAAGCGAACTCCGGTGAGCTCGCCAAATCAGACGGTGCAAAACATCAAAGAAGTCATGCATGGTAGGTGGAGTCAATTCAAACTTGGTGATTCACCGAATTGGTTTCGATGGGCTAAGACAAGTGTGCCGAAACTGACTGTGTAAAATGAAAAGAAACAGTCATGAAGGGCGATTTCCACTCCCACTTGGCAATCCACTAAGTAGGTTTCAGCGTACTAAGACAAGTCCACCAAATGGAACAGTACCCAAGGTCACATATTCACTCAAGAAGGCGAGCTGGGCCTTACTCAGAGATTTGCCTAACCGCCTTGGGAAGCTATGACAAGCTCACCAAACAGGTGGTGTTCGGCCCAGTGCCTATTTTCATAGATTAAATAAACAAATGCAACAATAACTAGTTCCCCATCAACTTTACAATCTGCCCACATGCTTTTCTACCCATGGGTACTCAGACTTCCCCCAATCATCACAAAGTATGTCTCAAATCAACAATTTGCCCTTAATACAGTCGTCACTCTATCTATCATTAGGCAAAATCATGCAATTGAGCCAACACTGGGCTAATCAAACTTCAGCCACATAAAATTTAGCTAAGACCCAATATATACAAGAGATCAATTTCATCAAATAACCAACAAATTCAATTCTGGCAATTTAGGCACAAACATAAGCCATCAACTCATGGTCATAGTTCAATACGATCATTCTAGCACTACCTAATGAAATCAACTAACAACATGCGTCACATGGCCAATTGCCCATACATAAAATACATGTTAAAGGTCAAATCATAAGATAGAAGTTGAACACCAACCTCAAAGTGAAGCAACTATGTATGACAAGGGATGTTAGGGTTTGGGTCAACTTATCAATCAAAAAATTGCATTCCACGCACTCAATAATCACACACCAAGGACACTCACATACTCAAATATGCTATTTCAATTGAAAAGAAGGAAAGGGTCTCAGAGATGACAAATGATTTTCTTCTAAAAATGAAAAGACCTTTGGCCTTTTTATACAAGGCACTTTCGACAATCACGACTAACATCGCCTCGTGCGTTTGATGAATCCCCAAATGGAGCAAAATCTCGATGAAGAGGCCTGAACGAATACCAAATCTTAAGGCTCATTTGGCAAACCCGATGGAGTCCACATAGTGTACTTTGATGGATCAACATTTTGACCTGAGACTGCCTAAGTTGACAGTACAGTTTCTAACATTTTTCTAGCTTAGAAGGCAGAAAAAAATAAATCAGCATAACGCCTTCGGTGGATCACCGTTATGGTTTTGGCATCGCCTATTATTTTTCTTGCAACACTTTGACTTCTTTTCAACCTGCACTCACAACACACGTTATTGAAAGTAATAAGATAGTAGTAAAGACTTGGGTTGCCTTCCAGGAAGTGCCTTATTTAACATCGTGGCATGACATATTTTTCACTTTTTCAATATTGTTTTTTGGGATTTGGAATGGTGTCACTAGTCAACGTGCTCTTTTGCCTCAGATTGAGATGGGTGGAGATCTGGCACATATGCATTACCTACTATTTGGTAGACACCAAATGAGAGGTCATCATTTTGAGATAAGGTGGAGAATTCATTTTGCAATTCTTTCAACACCTTGTTGGATCCTTCAACCTTGTTGGTGTAACACCTCAGAATTTGGAAAAGGGAGAAAATAAATTTCTCGGCTGCAGGCTGTATCTATAGTTCCCACCTACAGACCGTAGAAGCTTTTACGGGCCGTAGATGGTAACCGTAGGAAGTGGGAAGATAATTTTCTAAAGTGAAGTCTCAGAACCCTTTTTATGGTTCAACAAGATGGTCCGTCATTCGTTTTATGAGTCGTAGATAGGTCTCGTAGGTGACCCCAGACTTAGTGAAATTTTAAAGCCTAAAGTTGGTTTCTACGATTGACATGTATGGACCGTAGGAAGACCTATGAACCGTACATGGGTTCCATCATTTGAAGGTCCAAAATAATAGTTTCTAAATCTTTCTATGATTGATCAGGAAGGTCCGTAGTCGGACCTACAGACCATAGGTCCTGACTGTATGTCGAGTCGGTAGTTAATTTTTGAGGGCTTTTTGGCCTTTTCTCTAATTGATTAATGCCTAAGCTAGGTCATTTTGATCCTAATCCTAGATCCTATATGAGTGTTTTAAGCTAAAATCTAACTATTCTAAATCATTCTTCAAATTCCCCAAATCCCTCCATGTTCTTTCCCCAAAATCTCTCTCTCTAAAGCTTGAAAAAGAAGACTAGGGTTTCAAGATCAAGTCTCCAAATTTACCATTGATTATGGGCTTTTGACATCAAGGTATGGTAGTATTCACCTATGGAATTCCTTCCTCCATAGGGTTCCTAAATTCTCCAAATTTAAAAGTTCGAATCTCCAATTGAAGATAGGGTTTTTACTCAATCTCATTTGTTCTTTTAAATTATGATCTAATTGATTGTTTTATGTCTTTTTATGCATGAATTGAGATAATTACATGTTTTGAAGTTAAATTCACATGAACCCATGTATGATCCGTGATTTCTAGATAATTATCTTATGATGAACGCTTATGAACTATCAAAGATGAAATTCTGAAGATATGCATGTTTCTTTATGAAATTGATAATGATTTAAAGTTTCTTTGAGAGTGAAATATCGATGTTGTTGTTGTGAGAGGATTTCTCACATAAAGTATTCACAAGGTTGAAAGGTTTTCTCAACAAAGTTGAATCAAGAATAAGGAGCTATTCTAATGAACTCTAGCTTGGATTAGCTATTTGATGTACCCTTCCATGGATACTAAAACAAGTTAAGATTAATGGCTATTTCGTGGGATTTATACTTAGCACCGAGTGGACAAGAAGCGATTACCTATGTCCCATAAAATATGTGCCACCATAGGATAATTGTCTTAGATAGACATTAGCTAGTGGATCCAGTTTAGCTCAAGTACATGGTCCTTACCTTGGCAAGTAGGACAATCTTTTTTAGGTGTGGGATAGACACCGGATTCCATGTTATAGCTCACATGGTCTATGTCAGTTAAGGCTAAACCTCCTACAATCATGAACTAAGGTTATTTTCTAACGATATTTCAAATATGTTTTATTTTAAGATGATGAGCTTTGACCATGGTTTTGACTTATGTCTCCTATCATGTTATTTTACGATTTAGCTTGGTCATTGCATGTCATGTATAGTCCCTTTTTGCATTATTTCATAATTCTTATGCATCACTATCATACTTGGTACATTCGATATACTAACGCATTCTTGTGCCTACATTGTCTCACTAATGTAGGGCTTGACGACTCTTCTCCCTCTATTCGTGGCTAGAGATTTGCATTAGAGATTTGAAGACTTGGTGAGTCCTCATACTTTGAGGATGATGTAACGTTTATAGCTTCATGTCATTTCAGTTTTCATACTGTGTATGGGATATGTCCCAAGTTCTTTTTATTTTTATTGATGTAGTAGATGGCTTATGGAGACTTATGTTTAGACTTTCGCTTTCCTTTTGTCAAACTCATTTATATGAGATGCTACTTTTAAACCCTTCTGTTTCTATTATCTTATATGATGTGCTAAGTGGCATGTGTAGGGCTTCTCAGGGTCTTATATACACCATGTCACATCTATGGTGTACTTTGGATCGTGACAGTTGAAGATCCTTCTAAGCATCTCCTCGATTCGATTCCCTTCTAGATCAACTAGTTCTTTTGGTTGTGGATGACCATGGGGAGGAATATATCTACCTTTTTCAACTTCCCTATCTCTCCAATTTCCACCTCTCAAGTCTTTCCAACCACTATCTCGCTCCTTGTTCCAACCTTGGTTCCCACCGTGTCCTTGGTAGTCTGGGTGAGAACCCTCCATTCGATTTCCAAAGTACTGAACTTCCTCATTGTATAATGCCTCAAACAGGGAATCTTCTGGGCATTGCCCACTACTTGTTCCAACCGTATTCATTGACTTCATACCACCTCGCATGACATGTTTAGATAACAAATTAAGCTGGGTAATCATTTTGGCCATATTTTCATCTCGTTCATTGTCCTTCTCAATTTGTTCTTTCCACATGCATAGTTGTTGAGTAGACACCTAGTCCTCTCTAGTATGCCATGCTCATTTAACCTTGGTCATATCATCTAGCATCAAAGTTGCAACTTTGTACAGTTGACTCATTAATCCTTCCTTGACCAACTGATCAGGCACACGTTTATTGATTGAATCAAGGCTGCAATAGAAGTATCAAAGTAGCCAATTGTCCTGAACACCATGTGTTGGACATTTCAAGAGTAATTTCTTGAATCACAACCAAGTCTCATGTAGAGGTTCACCTTCAATTCTTTTGAAATTTTAGATTTGGGTTAGAAGTTTAACCATCTTCGAAGGGGGAAAGAATATTTCCAAGACAGCTTAAGTCAACTCATCCCAAGAAGTGATAGAATCATTTGGCAATTTCATCAACCATCTTGTAGCTTCATCTGTCAAAGAGAACGGGAATAACCTCAACCTCAAGGACTCTTGTGAGATATTTTTGAACAAAAACGTCCCATATACTTCCTAAAAATTCCGAAGGTGTTCATGGTGATCTTCATGAGCTAAACTCCCGAACATTCCTCTTAGTTGGAGCAATTGTAGCATGGTTCCGGTAACATGAAAGACTGTCCTCCAGATGTGGAGGGTATCCGAATGGGTCATGTGGTTTAAATGATGTTCACACGCATATCATTAAAATCACCCATGTTTTCGTTTTGCCTGTAGTGACTATCGTTGTCACTACCGCGGTCACTCATGTTCTAACCATGCAAATCGGCAAACTATAATACCAAACAACAAATCTACTACAACTAAATAAATTTTTAAACTAATTTCTTAAATGAAACTTCTATCCATCATTCCCCGGCAGTGGTACTATTTTTAATAATGCTCAAACTACTCTTCAAAACAAATAAAATGAGTAAGCAGTCATTTTCAATTAAATTACTCAACTAAGAGTCATAGTCGAATACCACAGAGAATGATACTGTCACGGCCTGCTTTCTCAAGTCATGATGGCGCCTACCAACCCTCCATTAGGCAAGCCAAACTCTATCCCGGAACTTGACAATAATGAGACTAAGAGTGAAAACTAATCCAAACCAAGCTGAAACATATAACAAGAACACATAAAGAAGGCTGAAGTGAAACCAAACAAAAATAATATATACAAGACACCTCCCAGAATCTCGAAGTTGCATGTACAGAACCACTAACAAGAGTACAAGTCCAAAAAGTTGACCACAGAAACAACTGTCTCGAATGCAAAAGACAAGCCAAAATAGATATAGAGAAGGAGACCAGTAATCCCAGAACGCCATGTACTCACCCTAGTCTCCTGAAAGGATAGCTCCAGGCCCGATCTCAACACTGATAACTGGTGCTTAGACCTGCATCACGAAAATAGATGCAGAGTGTAGCATGACTACAAAAACAACACGTACCCAGTAGGCATCATAGGCCGACTGAGCAAGAATGGTAAAAACGGGCAGACAAGATAGCATCAACAACAACAACAACAGAGGTCAACATAATGGAAACAAAAAAAGTTGAAAGTAAACTGAGGATACCTAATTAAGCCCAGCTGGGCCCCCATAAGACCCGATGGGCACACTTATGCGCAAGTTAAATAAAATCTGAACGGACCCCCATAAGCCCGACAGGTACACTGAAAAGTTATTCTACAAAACCAGGGAAACTCAACTTAAGAAACCTCAACACTCATGGGTCCCGGACCCAAAAGGATAACACTTGGGCCCTGCCCAATCATCAGTCACGAGCTGGAACAATAACTGGGCCCAGCCCTATCATCAGTCATGAGCTGGGAATATCGGACTCTAACTGGGAACGTGAGTCCCGAGCTGGAACAATATCTGCAACTCTATGGTCTTGAGCTGGAAATAATGGACTCAAACCATGTAACATCAGTCTCGGACTAGAGCTAATCAGTCTACGTTCAACAGTCTAGCACTGGAAATACCGATTCCAACTGGATATCATCAATTGCGGGCTGGTACTAGTGGTCTATGCTCCACCGACTCTCACTGGAAAAAATGGACTGCAATCGTATAACGTCAGTTACGGACCGGAGCTAGTAGCCTACCCCCGACAGCCTTGCGTTGGAAATACCGGATGCTAATCGCGTAACCTCAGTCTCGTACCGGATATCAACCAAAGTCTCCCAGCCTAGCACAATCCAACCGTCAATCGGCTCAATGCAACATCTTCCGGCGACATCCCACGATCTCAGAGGGAAAGAATCGGAAGATCCGAAGGCCCCGAGAATGCCTAAATTAAGGCTCATACTATCAGACCCAAGTCTGCTATATCAGTCTACAAGGATCTAGTCCATCCGAATTGCCGTCGGATACATACTCAAGTCAAGAGGTGCATAGGACTAAGGCACTACTACCTTAACCTATTTTAAGTTTGAAGTCACAATAATCAACCCAAAGCAGAATCCAAAGACCCGGACCCACTCATGCATCAACAGATAATCCACATCACAAATACCAACAATCCAAGTCAACAACCCAAAGTACAACAAGATACTAGCCCATAACAGTCCGACAGTGAACTATAAAATAGGAAATAAGATAAGCAGGGACACAATACTAGCTAGCCACCCCAGATTCACACATATCAACCAACATTTACACATCCAAGCTGAATCTAGAAAGAAGGGAAGCCGTAAAATACAAAAAAGCCGATCACAAGCGCTCCAAGTCACTCAACCGGAGATTTCCCCTTATGAACGGCCTTAGACTCTGCCACGCTATCAAAAATAGAATCACAGCATCAATACGGTCGTTTAGACACTAAAATCAACAAAATCGAAGACAGACAAATTTTGTAGTCAAATCGGGTAAAGTGGGACCCGCTCCGGATTTTCTGGAATTGACTGCGTGAAAAGGTTCTAAATCCTTCCTTGAACTTGAATCCCTAAACCGATTGCCCATCAAGGCTCGGATCTACTCCTAACAGCCAACAACAAAAAAATGTAAAACTTAACAAGAATAGGCCAATAATAAACTTACAACTTGAATTCATGGAATTCAAGGACTACCCAATGCCTACCAACCTAAAATCCACGAAGCGAACGAGAATATGAACGCCTGTGATTTCAAATCGCCAAAAACCGATGCAAGATGAGGGAGATATGAGGTTTTGAAGTTCTCCAACGAGTGAGATTTGACCTCATTAAATAGACAATGCCAAGCCCCTCTTCTCCGCGTACGCGGTCAACGCTCCGCGAACGCAGGGAGTAAATGAGTCTGCAGTTTTGGCAACTGCCCCAGCTAAGTTTTTGACAATTCCAAAACTCCGATGAGGTGCTCGGGATTCGTTCGGGACAACGTGCATGCAAAAGAAATATGCTACCCCCTAGAATTCGACGTTCCGAACTCAATGGCGCAGGTAAAATTTATATACGAGGTCATTTCGACAAAAAGTGGGTCCCACACCAAAGAGCCATTTGAGCCAACTTCTACCGGAGGCCTCAAAATTAGATCGGAAGCTCTCGGTAATTCTTGAAAGGTCGTTCTATACCAAACTCGGCATTCTGGAACTAACCGCGATGTCAGAATTTATACCTGAGTGCATTTTCCAAGAATGTTGACCGAACTCAACCTTAAACCAAATTTCGAAGACTAAGGAGCTAACTGGCCCCAAAATCACACCGGAAACCCCAGGACTCAGGCGAACCATGCTTCTAGCCTACTTTGGCCACTCCAGAGCTGATGGAACAGTCAGAATTTTCATCTGAGGTGGTTTATCTGAAGTTATGATCGAAATCAACTTTTCAAGGTTCAAAAGCTCTAAAATAGAAAAACAGGCATAAAACCCAAACGAACGACCAGGAGACCGATAAATCAGTGCCAGCAAGTCATAAATGAGTTGGGTCACTACAGGAATGCTATAAAAGACAGAAAGAAGAAATTAACACAGAAAAGACCTGGAGGGTTAATATAATATCCACTACTAAAAGAACTTTCGTCCGCGAAAGTAAGGATCAAGAAGTACCTGAGGGATGAAATAAGTTTGGGAACTACTCTCGCATCTCTCGCTTGATATCCCAGGTAGCCTCCTCAACTGGAAGATGCCTCCAATGGACTAGTAGCCTCCTCTACTGGACGATGCCTTCAACGGACCTTAACCACAGGAATGACTCTCGACCTTAGCTGTGTCACATCTCTGGCAAAAATAGCAACTGGATCCTCAGTATAGGTCAAGCGATCGTCCAACTCAACAGCATCATACCGGAGCACATGAGACTCATCTGGAACATATCGGCGCAGCATTGAAACATGGCAAACTGGATGAACAACTAAGAATGCTGGAGGTAAAGCTAACTCATAAACCACCTTGCCAATTGTCCTCAAAATCTCAAAAGGCCCGATATATCTGGGGCTAAGCTCTCCCCGCCTCCCAAATCTCATTACGCCCTTCATGGCCGATACTTGGAGGAATACTCTATCACCCACGGCAAAACTCAACGGTCGACGCCTACGATCTGCATAACTCTACTGTCTACTCTGAGCTGTCCTGAGCCTATCCTGAATCAACCTCACATGCTCCAAGGACTCCTGAAACAAATCTGTGCCATGCGGCCTAGGGCTTCGTAGACTCAAACCAACCGACTAGAGTGCGACAATGCCTACCATATAGGGCCTCAAACGGGGCCATCTTAATGCTGGAATGGTAGTTGTTGTTGTACGCAAACTCTGCCAAGGGCAATAAATGGTCTCACTAACCCCCAAAATCTATAACACAGGCCCGCAACATATCCTCAAGAATCTGAATAGTGCGCTCTGTCTAGCCATTAGTCTGCGGGGAAAATCCTGTGCTAAGATCCACACGGGTGCCCAACTTTTCTTGAAATGCTCTCCAAAAGATGGAAGTGAACTGTGGGCCCCGGTCTCAGATGATAGAAACAAGCACACCATAATGACGGACTACCTCCCAAATGTACATACAAGCTAACCTCTGAGTATGGTAGGATGTATGAACAGGGATGAAGTGTGCTAACTTGGTCAATCGATCCACGATGACCCAAATACTGTCAACACCCCTAAGAGTCCAGGGCAACCCAATAACGAAGTCCATGGTGATATGCTCCCACTTCCACTTAAGAATGGGTAATCTCTGCAACTCTCCACCAGGTCTCATATGCTCGGCCTTCACCTGCTGGCAACACAAACAACGGGACACATAATCTTAGATGTCCCTCCTCATACCACTCCACCAGTATTGCTACCTCAAATTATGATACATCTTTGCTTTGCCTGGATGAATAGAATATCTAGAATCATGGGCCTCGCTAAGGATCAGCTGGCTCAAATCATCTACTCTAGGAACACACAATCGGCTAGCAAACCTTAAAACCCCATCTGAATCTAAGGAAGCCTGCCCGGCATCACCTACCAACACTCTATCTCTGAGTGACACCAAAGAATCATCCTCAAACTGACGCCTACAGATCTGATTAAGAAGAGATGACTGAACCCCTACATATGCTAACACCCTGCAGGAATCTGAAACATCAAGTCTGATCATCTGATTGGCTAAGGACTGAATGTCAAAAGCCAAGGGTCTCTCCGAAATAGAAAGGAAGGCTAGACTACCCATACTCACTGCCTTTCGCTCAAGGCGTCCGCTACTACATTTGCCTTGCCCGGATGGTAGAGAATAAAGAGGTCGTAGTCCTTCAGGATCTCTATCCAACAGTACTGCCTCGAATTAAGATCCCTCTGAGTCATGATGTACTGAAGTCTCCTAAGATCAGTGTATATCTCACAATGAACACCATATAGGTAGTGCCCCTAGATCTTAAGCGCGAAAACTACTGCCACCAACTCCATGTCATGAGTGGGGTAGTTGCGCTCGCGCAGCTTAAGCTGCCTCGATGCATAAGCAATTACCCGACCCTGCTGCATTAGAACACAACCCAAACCAATGCCGGATGTGCCACAATAAACCGTGAAGCCCTAGCCCCCAACTAGAAGAGTCAATATAGGAGCGGTGGTAAGCAACTCCTTGAGCCTCAGAAAGCTCCTCTCACACTCTTCCGAACACACAAAAGGAACATCCTGGCGAGTCAACTGAGTCAAAGGCACTGCTAAAGTGGAGAAACCCTCAACAAAGCATCTGTAGTACCCTGCCAATCCGAAGAAGATCCGAATCTCAGTCACAGAGATTGGCCTAGCCCAAGTACGAATAGCCTCAATCTTCGTCGGATCCACCATAATGCCATTCTTGGACACCACGTGCCCCAAGAATGCTAAAGACTCAAGCCAAAACTCACACTTTGAGACCTTGGCATAAAGCCGACGATCTCTCAAAGTCTTGAGCACTATCCTCAAATGTTGCTCATGCTCACGATGGCTCCGCGAGAATATAAAGATGTCATCAATGAAGACTATGATGAAGGAATCCAAGTACTGCCTGAATACATGAGTCATCAAGTCCATAAAGGTGGCAGTGGCATTAGTCGACCCAAAAGACATATCCAAGAACTCATAATGGCCATAGCGAGTCCTAAATGCTATCTTTGGGATGTTCGCTGCTCTAATCCTCAGCTGATGATAACCAGATCTCAAGTTGATCTTAGAAAACACGGCAACACCCTTAAGCTAGTCGTATAGATCATCAATGCGAGGCATAGGATAACGATTCTTAACCGTCATCTTATTCAACTGCATGTAATAGATACACATCCACATGGTGCCATCCTTCTTCTAGAAAAATAGGACTGGGGCACCCCACGGCAATACACTAGGTCTGATGAACCCTCTACTCAAGAAATTCTGAAGCTCATCATTGAGCTCCCTGAGCTCTGCAGGTGCCATGCGGCACGGTGGGATTGAAAAGGGACAAGTACCCGGCTCCAAGTCTATGCCAAAGTCAATGTCCCGATCTGGGATTAGGCCAGGAAGGTCGGTAGGAAACACATCTGCGAACTCTCAGATGACAGGTACTGAATCAACTGTAGGGCCCTCCCTACTCACATCTCCAACATATGCCAAGTAAGCAAAGCATCCGCTGTTCACCAGCCTCTGAACCTGAATACAAGAAATCTCCCAAACTGGTGTGCGACAACAAGAACCCTGCCACACCACCGGTGGAATACCAGGAATGGCTAAAGTCACAGTTTTGGTATAACAGTCCAAGACAGCCCGGTGAGAAGATAGCCAATCCATACCCAGAATCATATCAAAGTCTACCATACATAGCACAATAAGATAACCAGAGTGTCTTGCCCCCGAATGGTCACCACACCAGACCTACAAACCCGATCCACTACTAAAGAATCCCCTATAGGGGTCGAAACACGAAATGGAACCGTTAAGGGCTCAGGACTCACTCCCAATCGAGGCACATAGTAATCCGACACATATGAATAGGTGGAACCCGGATCAAATAAGGCTGAAGCCGGCTGATGGCATAAGAGAAACGTACATGTGATCACATCATCTGACGCCTCGGCCTCTACTCTTGCTGGAGCTGCATAAAAGTGGCCCTGGACGCCTCTACCCCACACATCTGCTCTACTACTTGTTCTGCCTCCCAGGGGACCTCCCCGAGAACCCTGCAGCTGACCCCCTCCTCTAGCTGGAGGTGCTACTGCCGAAATCGGTCTCACTGCCTGAGGAGAGGGTAAGGCTGACCTAAATAAAGGGCACTCCAAGGCCCAATGACCGAGCTCCACTTAAGTGAAGCAGCCCTGAGAGGGCCTGTTAACCGCTGGAGGCCGGCCACCCCAACCTAGTGCTCTTGACTGAAACCCACCTCGGCCCTAACTCAGACCGGCACTCTAACTACTCTAACGAGGCTTATCACCCTCTGAGGTCTGCAATGCTGCCCGAAACGAGTGACTGGACTGCCCAGGCTAGAACCGCTGATAACCCCAACCTTCGGTATCCCTCGAACTGCGATGGGTCCCACTGAGGATGTAATCTGATCTGGCCCTCTTTCTGCTGCCTTCATGGGCCTCACGACGAAGATGCTCAATATTACGGGCATGGTCTACCACCTCTAGAAATGAACAACCCGCTGTCAACAAAGACTGTGACTTAATCCTTAGCTGCAGTATCAACCCTCTAACAAAGCATCGGACCCGTCCTCCTCTGTGGGTAGAATCGTGGTGGCATGATGGGACAACTCCAGAAATCTAGCCTCGTACTTAGACACCATCATGGAGCCCTGCTCCAACCTCAAGAACTCATCACTAAGTTGATCCCTGACTCTTCGTGGAATAAACCTTGCCAAAAAAGCCTCGGAAAGCTTCTCCCACGATACGGGTGGTGCTTTGGCTGGCCTTGTCCCAATGAATGAATACCACCACTATCTGACTGGTCCGTCTAGCTGATAATTAGCTCCTCTGGACTTCACTAAACAAAAGGTCTGCAACCTCTCACGGAAAGTAGTCAGGAACTCGTGGGCATCCTCCCCCATAGCTCTAGAAAATCTCGGCAGTGATAGTCTAAGAAATACCCCAAGCATCTTCTGCTCCCGCGTAGGCATAACCCCATCTAACGGGTCCAGCTAAACCACGGCTGGAGCTAGTGGCTGAAGAACCTCTGGTGCCACTATTGCAGGATGGTCCTGCTGTGCTTGAACCGGCTCTGGGACTGGCATTGCAACCGGCTGCTGCTGCATACTCTTGATAGCAGCTAGAATCTGGGTAAGCATGCTTTGAAGATCAGCTGGTGCTGGTGGTGGCTGGGCTGGTCCTGGCCCCTCTGACTGAGGGGGAATCTACTCTGCTCGAGGCTCCAGCTCTAGCTCTGGAGTCCTCTCTCACTCTCCGTCTGGTGCCATTGCACTATGTCAACTTCCTCTGCGTGTACGAGCCATTCGTATAACAGAATGGATCAATTGAGATTTTAAGAAACCAACTGGACAACAACTCACGTAAAGGATACAAAGTAAGAAAATATCCTAAGGACATCCTTTAGCCTTCTGAAGATAAGTCACGGACGTCTCCCCAAAAAACCTCAAGACTCTACTAGATGTTAGTTTTGTACAAATGAGACCAACGAACCTAGGCTCTGATACAAATTTGTTACGGCCGGATTTCTCCAGTCATGATAGCGCCTATAAACCCTCTATTAGGCAAGCCAAACTCTATCCCTGAACTTGACAGCAATGGGACCAATAGTTGAAACTAATCCAAACCAAGCAGAAGCATATAACAAGAACACATAAAGAAGGCTGAAGCAAAACCAAACAAAAATAATATATACAAGGCACCTCCCAGAATCTGGAAGTCACATGTACAAAACCACTAACAAGAGTACAAGTCCCAAAAGTGGACCACAAAAACAACTGTCTCGAAAGCAAAAGACAAGCCAAAATAGATATATAGAAGGAAACAGGTAATACCAGAATGCCATGTGCTCACCCTAGTCTCTTGAAAGGAAAGCTCCAGGCCCGATCTCAACGCCTATAACTGGTGCTAGGACCTGCATCACGAAAATAGTTGCAGAGTGTAGCACGAGTACCAAAACAACAGGTACCCAGTAGGCATCATAGGCCGACTGAGCAAGAAAGCTAAAAACAGTTAGACAAGATAGAATTAACAACAACAGCAGCAGAGCAGAGGTCAACAGAACAGAAAAAGAAAAAGCAAACAGTAAACTGAGGATAGCTAATTAAACGCAGCTGGGCTCCCCATAAGACTTACTGGGCACACTCGTGCGCAAGTTTGAATAAAACCTGAACAAACCCCCATAAGCCCGATAGGTACACTAAAAAGCTATTCTACAGAATAAGGGAAACTCAACTTCAGACGCCTCAACACTCATGGGTCTCGGACCCAAAAGGTTAACACCTGTGCCCTGCCCAATAATAAGTCACGAGCTAGAAATACTGGACTCTAACCCGATAATGTCAGCCTCGTGCTGGAACAATAACTGGGCCCAGCCCTATCATCAGTCACGAGTTGGGAATACCAGACTCTTACCGGGAACATCAGTCTCAAGCTGGAGCAATATCTACTGCTCAATGGTCTCGAGCTGGAAATAACGGACTCTAACCATGTAACATCAGTCTCGCACAGAAGCTAATCAGTTTATGCTGAACATGTAGCACTGGAAATACCGGTTCCAATTGGGTAACGTCAACCACGGGCTGGGACTAGTGGTCTACGCTGCATGGACTCGCACTGGAAATAACGGGCTGCAATCATATAATGTCAGCTACGGACCGGAGCTAGTAGCCTACCCCTGACAGCCTAGCGCTACAAATATTTGATGCTAACCGCGTAACCTCAGTCTCGTACAGGATCTAACAACCTCAAACAAGATAAAGCCACTACGAACAACACAATGCAAGGATAAACATCATTGGCCGCCGCCCCACAAGGATATCAACCGAAGACACCCAGCCTAATACAATCCAGCCGTCAATCGGATCAATGAAACATCTTTCGACAGCATCCCACGATCTCAGAAATAGAGGAGAAAGAATCCGAATATCTGAAGGCCACGAGAATGCCTAAATTAAGGCTCACACTATTAGACTCAGGTCTGCTATATCAGTCTACAAGGATCTAGTCCATCCGAATCATCGTCGGATACATACTCTACTCAACAAGTGCATAGGACTAAGGCACTACTACCTTAACCTATTCTAAGTCTGAAATCACAATAATCAACCCAACACAGAATCAAAAGACCTGGACCAACTCATGCATCAACAGATAACCACTCAACAGATAATCCACAACACAAATACAAATAATCAAAGTCAACAACCCAAACTACAGCATGATACTAGCCCATGACAGCTCGATATTAAACTAGAAAATAGGAAATCGGATAAGCAGGGAAACAATACCAGCTAGCAACCCCAGATTCACACATATCAACCAACATTTACATATTCAAGTTTAATCTAGAAAGAAGGGAAGTCGTAACCTACCAAAAAGCCGATCACAAGCGCTCCAAGTCACTCAACCGGAGATTTCCCTTTTCGAATAGCCTCAGACTACTGCCACTCTATCAAAAAAAGAATCACAGCGTCGATACGGTCGTTTGGACACTAAAATCAACAAAATTGGAGACAGACCAATTTTTGAGTCAAATTGGGCAAAGTGAGACCCTCTCGGGATTTTTTGGAATTGACTCCGTGAAAAGGTCCTAAATCCTTCCCTAAAGTTGAATCTCAAACAAGATTTCCCATCAAGGCTCGGATCTACTCCTAACAGCCAACAACAACAAAATGCAAGACTTAACAAGAATAGGCCAAGAATCAACATATCACTCGAATTCACGAAATTTGAGGACCACCCACTGCCAACAAACCTAAAACCCATCAAGCCAACGAGAATCTAAATGCCTGGGACTTCGAATAGCTGAAAACCGATGCAAGATGAGGGAGATATGAGGTTTTGAAGTGCTCCAACGAGTGAGCTTCGACCTCATTAAATAGACACTGCCAAGCCCCTCTTCTCTGCGAATGCGGCCCCAGGCCCATGAACACGGAGAACAAAATCTCCCCTCACCCAATAAACCTCCGCGAACGCGGATCTCAGGGAACCACTTATTACACAGACCTCCGCAAATGCATAGACCGCTCTGCGAATGCGGAGTAGACTCCCTCACACCTCCGCGAAAGCGAAGCCTATCCCGTGAACGCGGAGAGTAAATGAGTCTGCAGGTTTGACAGCTGCACCAGCTATGTTTTGGACAATTCCAAAACTCCGACAGGGTGCTCTGGAGTCATTCAGAACCCCGTGCACGCAAACAAAATATGCTAACCCCTTAAATTCGACGTTGCAGACTCAATGGAGCAGTAAAAATTTCCATACGAGGTCATTTCGACAAAAAGTGGGTTCCACATCCAAAGAGCCATTTTAGCCAACTTTTACCAGAGGTCTCAAAATTAGATCGGAAGCTCTAGGTAATTCTTGAAAGGTTGTTTTAGAAAAAACTTGACATTCTGAAACTAACCGCTCTGTCAGAATTTCCATCCGAGTGCATTTTCCAAGAATGTTGACCGAAGTCAACCTTAAATCAAATTTCCAAGACTAAGGAGCTAACTGGCCCCAAAATCACACCGAAAACCCCGGGACTCAGGCGAACCATGCTTGTAGCCTAATTTAGCCGCTTCAGAGCTGATGGAACCGTCAAAATTCTCATCTGACGTCATTTACCTGAAGTTATGATCAAACTCAACATTTCAAGGTTCAAAAGCTCCAAAGTAGAAAAACAGGCATAAAACCCAAACGAACGACCAGGCGACCGAACAGTCAGTGTTAGCAAGTCATAAATGACTTGGGGTTGATACAGGAACGCTCTAAACGATAGACAGAAGGCATTAACACAAAAATGACCTGGAGGGTCATTACATATACTAGGAAAGGAATTCTATCATGAAGTCTGGAATGTAAATTCATTCATTTGCAGCAATAAAATAAATGGGTGGATGATTCCACCAAATTTAATAAAAAGAATATGGTTATCAAAAGTCACAATTAAGCTAAGATTTCGTAAATTCAAATAACTAACAAATAATCTAGGGGTGCGGAGATTGGAAATTGATGTCACATAGGGGTAATTGTGTTGCTCTATAGTGATGAACGTTCATGGATAGGCTGGGAATCTTCAATGACACTAATCTTCTTTTGATCTCAAAGCATCATATCATAGAATCTCCTTTCGGTCTCATCTATGTGCTACACTAAACAACCCAATACCTTACACTATTCTCTCTTTCGATGAAACAATAGGGAAAATAGACTCAACCCATAACCTTTATTTTCAAGAAAGTTACAAACATCAAATCTAAATTGTAATTATCGGACTAATTACCCACTCCAATCAATCTCTTTGGAGCATCAATTGGAAATTGAAAGTAGGAATTAAGTTTGCAACCTTAACTCATAAGTTAACCCCATGCTAATTAGCACAAATCCATATATAACAACAGAAAAATAGAGCATAACACAATACCCACTACATGAAATCAAAACCCAACCCCATGATTGCACCTTTAAATCTTGAGATTTTAGCCATCCATCACAAAAAGCAAAGAAATTATACCTTCCATGAAAGCAACCATGGGTGGCATGAAATTAAGCAATTACAAGCAAACCCAGTTTGAATTGAACTTCAATTTATCAATTTTAATACCAAAAGTTGAAAACCCCCCAAAACTAAAAGTGTTCTTTACAAAGTAAAGTGTTTCTCTCTTACAAAAAGATTTTCTCATTATTGTCCAGAATCTAAATTTTTTTAACTTTCTTGTTCTCTCTCCTTTTTGCTATTTATAATTAATCCAATATTTGGCCTAAAACTCAATGCGTGACTAATTGGGCAACGTTAGTGGGGCTCACCGATCATGATAAATGGATTGCCCACTACACCTCAGCTTGCCTTTCTCTTGCTCTAGGCTTCAGGTGTTTGAACCTCAGTCGGCGAGCTCATTCGAGTCTGCCTTTCACATTTAGTGAATCACCGAATACCACCTTTATTCACCTTTCAAGCCTTCAATTTTTCTCCTTCCACTGTCGCCTTCGGCGATGGTCTTCATGTTCACCTTTCTCATTCAGCGTGCCACCTTTTAGTTTGGAGTTCACCGACCTACCTCAATTAATCCCAGTGTTGTGCACTGTCAATTTGGGCGAGGTCATACCTATTAGGCAATTCACCCTTTTTTTTTGGCGATCAACAAGGTTGAGTTTACACTTCTGTGTATACTTTTTGCCATTCTTTCAAACATTCATCCTTGCCTTATCCTTTAGACTTCATAGCTCCAAATAATAAAAATATCATTAGAATAGGACTTAATTAGGCATTGAAGACACTAGATGTTGAGCAAAATAAGCCTCAAATGAGAATAAATCTACCACTCATCAACACCCCAACTTAAAATTTTGCTTGTACTCAACTAAATCAAGAACACAATCAGGCACAACAAGGGTGTCTACACAAATTCTCAATGAGAGCTAACATACAATTGCAATTACAATACCACTCTCAACAACATGCTACACTCAATCATGATGAAGACGCATCAAATGATGACTAATCGGTCTCAACACAAACTCACGCTCACTATAGCTTCTTTTCTATTGCAAGACCATGTTTCAACAAATGCACTCAAGTGCCCTACCATCAAGAATGATTACATGCTCTCACAAAGAAAATCAATAAGGAAATAACGAATCAATGCAACTCTGACTCTCTCTAAATAGAAATAAATGCAAGCTTCATCCCATAGGTTTGCTCATAATTTCCAATCATCACACAACCTATTTTATGCAAAATCTAAAGGGTTTTTCAAGCTTGTAATGGGGCTGAGGGTTTAGGTAAGGTTAATTTGGCGTAGTGATTTCAGCCTTTCAAAGCATTGTTGCAATCATTTTCACCTCTTCTCAGGTTCTTTTCATTCTTTTTATTTTGAGAATTCAAACTTCGGCATGTCAATCATTTTATTGGGAACCCCATTTTATTCCATCAGCTCTCTTTTTAATTCAAAATTTTCAACATTGTTCATCACAATATTTTTCTCTTTTTTTATAACGAGGGGTTTCTACTTTTTGTAACAAACTTCAAAGTTGAGTTTCATTTCATCTTTCTTTGCCATTCGCTTGGCTTTTCTTCCTCCTTCCTTTTCACACCCCAACTTAGACTTTTGGCGTAAGTTAGCTATTCAAACAAACCAATGCTTCACAAGGGATTTTAGGTGAGAAGGTTGGGACAATTTGGCTGAAGAGGTTTAAATATGGTTGTCATCAAATGGTTTAGGTTCAAATGCTGTAAAAATGGGTGAACACCCTCATAAGGTAGTCACAAAAGATATGGAATTTTAGGTTTCCTCTCAAAAGTTTTGCCCAAGATCAAGCCTTACACTTACCAAGGTTTAGAAAATTAGACTAAGAAGGAAAATTCTAGTATTTCATACACATGCTTTCAAGTAAAACCTTACCTGACATGGCACTTCCAATACACTCATTTAGCACAGCCCGAGAAGATCAAAAGATTGCGTGCGATGTTCATTGCAAGGCTCACATAAAAACACAACTAGTCTACACGAGATTCAAAAAGGTCACTCAATAGTGCAACCACATAAATTTATTTCTTGCATCACAAACACTTTACACCATGCTCATCATGAGTACAATTCAAGAAATCGATATTGAAGACAATTGATTCTCGAATTATTATCAATGAATACTCAAGTGTTTCACAATTTCAAAAACTCATGGGGCAAGAGAAAATTTTAAGAGAAAGAGGAAAACAAACATAAACCAAACTAAATGAAACACTATTATAAAAACAAAAACAAATTATTACAATCATCCAAGACTGAAAGTAACAAAATATGAAACATTAAATAAAAAAGGGAATATTGGCACAAGTGCCGTCACCGCACCAAAATGTAAATAGCAGTGTCCTCAATGCGAAAATAAAAAAACTTATGTGAGGAAAAAAAAATATATTTCGAATCATTATTTACCTCCCATTTATTTTTTGTATTTGTTCTTTTTGAGCATGAATTTTATGGATTGTGATAAATAGTATATTTTATTTGTAGGAGTAAATTTGTGTTAAGTTGAAGAAGGTTGGAGCTAAAACGAATTAAAGATGAAAGATTATAGAAGGAAATCAAGTATGCATCTTAATGGATTAAATTTAATATAATAATATATAATATATAAAGTGCCGAATTGCGAATTGTAACTTTTCAATTTGAAGACTCTTGCCACGTGTCACTCACAGAAGGCACATAATGAAGAAGTCTCCAATTTATTGAAAGTCGGTCACAGTTTTGACGCGTACAACCATTCCAATTCCTTTTTGTTTTGGTTTTCCAATTTTTTTTGGATTCCGTTTTTTTAATCAGGGTTTTCTACATCTATAAATATTTTATAGGAATTATTATTAAAGGAGCGTTAGGGAAGATACTTTGTAAGAAGAAGTTGTCAATACTTTTAGGGTTCTTTTCTTCTTTTTCTTTTCTTAGACATTAGTAGATAAAGACCCTAGTTCTTGGGTTGTAGATACGGGTAATTGTTGAACATCGATTGTTTTTGAATTAATTATTGGTTATCGCTTAAATTACTTTTGTGTTCTTTATTTAGTATTTCATATCTGATCACCAAAAAAATAAATATATTGTCTATTCTTGGACTCGGGAGATAAAGAGGTAGATAGACCAAAGAATACAAAGATCTTGATCTAACCTGCATATCACTTGGTAAGATTCGTGTTTAGGATTGACACCTGGACGAACCCTAAGCTTGGTTAATAAACAGGATGAAATATAAATACTCGCTAATTGGGCCTATCTATCCTCGCTCAACGATGTAGTTAGATAGTTAATTGGAGTAGACAATTAGAGATCGGGAGACCATGATCATAAAATCAACCCACTAAATTAGTAATCCGATAACCGTAGTTAATTCATGCATGAGATGTAATACATGAAATTTTAAGCATGCTGCAGCCCTGGAATTGCCCCAATTATTAAGAGTTAATCTTACTATTTAATTCTTGCATTATTTTATTTATAAATTAAACTCTTTTGGCACTCTTGAATAAATATTTAGACTACTATAATTTTTTTAAATAGTTAATCGATAAGTCCTTTGAGTTCAATAATCCGGGTCTTTTAGAGCCACTATATTACATGCGCGACCACGTACACTTGTGTGTGTAATTGGGAGCAACAGAGTATGGGAGTAAAAGTTAAAAGGTTCCCTTAACAGGCTACGCCTATGGAGTGCTCTCATCAGGAGTTTCTGGAGGAGTGGCATCATCCGATGCATTAGTGCGCGGTAATAATATAACAGGAGGTAGCAATGTAGCCTCATCTGGGGCATCAATGCTCAATGAATCACTAGGAGGGATGGTGGACTCTGAAGAGACTCCACTGTTGCCCATAGCGGAGGTCTCCCTAAGGAATCTCTCTAATGTAGCCTAGACTATACACCTCCTCTGTGTCCTACAACTCCATAAGTGTCAGTGCAATCCTCTGCTCATCCTCCTCTTTCCTCAACTCATCCTCATCAGTATCCTCATCCAAATCATAGTCGTCCCTCTCATCCTCCATCAATAGCATCAACATCAGCAACAACATCAAGAACTCTCTCAGCCTCCCGACTCGGCTACTCACTCTTAGATGGCTCACTACTATACATAGTTGGTGCCATAGAAGCAAGTGCATCAGGTAGGATAATATCACCCCAAAGAATCGAGATATCTGTAGACCTATGTCGCTCTACATCGTCTCTCAAAGTATGAAGCTCACCTCTCATAGTCTCAAGCACCTCTGAACTACCCTCAGCCTTTTATCAAGCCTCTAGTCTAGCAGTGAGGTTATCCAACCTCAAAGCGTATGACTCAATAGATGCCTCGCACCAGGTCACCCTATCTCTCATAGGAGCCATAGCCCTCTCAATCGCCCTATCAATTACCGATGGAATATCTTTTTCAACCCTCGCGGCCCTAACATCCGCAGGCCAAGTAAGACTGCCTAGTTGATATATTGTAGCCCGGGTCAAGGGGGAACAGGAAGTAGGAAAAAGGGTAGGTGCAGGAGCAGTAGTAATGGCAAAAGTTGAAGGCACAGTTGTGGGCTATGATAAAGCCGATTGCTCAACAGAACGTGCGGATGTGGTGGCCTCAAAAGCAAAGGTAGCTGGATCAACAACAGGTGTGGTGTCTAGTTGTGGTGGGTTCCTCTGAGCTACATCGTCCCATAGATAGTCGGCCTCAATCCTTCACATATCATAGAAGGAGACCGGGGTTATCTACATATTAGTCTTTCCCTGAAAAGGAACTCCAGCTCTTGCACACAATTGTGTGATCAAGACTGGGAAAGGCAACGATGTCTGCTCTTGTTTGGCCCTTGGTAACATCTGCTCAGCAATGATAGACCCCACATTTATCTGCTCCCTGTCAATGATGGTTCCCACTAACACCACCTTGGGATTCCAGAGGATAGACTCATTTAGGAAAGGCATGATGTTGATACATCTAAACTCGAACCAATATCAGGCACCTATGTTCATATTTTTCTTCTCAATTCTCACATTATCAGCCACCCAAGGTGGGGAAATATCATATATCAATGGTACCAATAACCCCTTTAGTATATCAAGCTCATGGTGCATTCGAATCTTAAACATATCAACCTGATTTGAGGGAGTGCCGAGGGCTGTGTTTATTGCATCCACATGGCATTGTACCATCAGGCTCCACACTTGGACTTCTTCCAAGGGCTTCCAAACTATGCCCTTCCTTTTCTTTTGCAAGGCCTTAGCATAGGCCGTGTAAAACTCTCATCCACGATAGAACATATGGGTTATGAGGTCTTGTGAAACCCTCAAACCTGTGGAATTGAATAGTATCCCAAATTAATGGGTAGTCGCTCACAACACCATTTGTGGAGAGTTGTCTCTCCTCTAGAATGCTACGCTCCTCAGCTACCTTGAGCCTATTGAGGCTTCTTGGAGCGATTATCGGGAGAACTCTTGATGTTAGTGCTTGTGTAGAGAAGGGTGGAACCAGCTTGGACCGGATGTCCATTCTTTCTCTGGCAACCCCTTTTTTTGGGTTGAACACTTTCATGTGTAGAAGAATAAGGAGTGCTTGGTTATGATCGGTGCACCCCCAATGGCTGGTTGATTACTATACCCTTTTGCTATATCAATAAAGGAGGAGGAGGAGAGTCTCTATCAGATTCCACATCTAAAGTCACCAACTGCATTCTCTTAGTTTTTTCCATAATATTATCAAGACGTAAACTACCCCCTAGACGTGACATGGCGTACAAGACCCCGAAAGGCCCTATACAAGCTACATAGAATACATCATACAAGATAATAGTAAGAAGTTCAAAAACAATTTCATATCAAAAGAGCAGAATTCTAAACATAGTCTCAAAGCCATCTAATACATGAATAGAAGGAAAGTGGGACGTAACCCATACAACTCTTAAAAGTAAAATGATATAAAAAGGTAAATGTGGCTATGTCCATGAACATATGAAGACTCACCAAATCTTTAACTCTCAAATGCAATGACTAGCCATGGGTGAATGGAGATTATAAAGATCCTACACTTATAAGAAATTTTAGGCAAGAGTATGCGTTAGTACAAGAATGTACCAAGTATGATAGCAATGCAAATAGGTTACAAAATCATGCTAAAAAGGAATATATATAAGATATAATGACCAATGTAAACATATGATTTCATGATAGAAAACATGAGGTAAAAGACATGAAGATGCACGGAAATCATCTTAAAACAACATATGCTTAAAAAGCCTTTAGAAATAAATCTTAGTTCATTGTTGTGGGAAGTGAGCCTTAACCGACATAGACCATGTGAGCTATAACATTGAATTTGGTGTCTACCCCACACCGAAAAGAGGTGTCCTTACTTGCCAAGGTAAGAACCATAGTTTCTAGCTTAGGTGGATCCACTAGCTAATTTCTATCTAAGACAAACCTATGGTGGCACATAGTTATGGGATAAGGAGATTGTTACTAGAAACCCGACCTCTACTAGCGGGAGAGCTTCCATCTCAATATCCACTCGGTGCTAAGCATAATTCCCATGAATTAATCATCATTCATAACTTATCTTATCATTATTAGGGAACATGGGTAATCGCCTCTTGTCCTTTCATTTGGATAGCTCCTTAATCTTTGATTCAAAGTTTAGTTGAAAAAACCTTTCAACCCTGATGATTCCTTTATGTCAGAATAGTCCTTTCACAAAACATGTTTTGAGTAGTATGTGAGATAGACTTTCACAACCCAATAACAATCAAAATTTATGCTTCACTCTCAAAGCAAATCTTAAATCATCATAAATTTATAATTGAACATGCATATTTTCATAAAATTTATCTTTTGATCATTCATAAACTTCATCATAGGATCATCATAGCTTGAAAACCATAAATCATGCATGGGCTCATATAATTTCATCTTAAAATCAATGAATTAATCTCAATTCATGCATAAAAACCTCAATTTCATCAATTAAATCATAACTTGAGAGAATCCATAAGATAGAAGAAAACCCCAATTTCAATGGAAGAATTCTAACTTTGTAAATTGGGGAATTTAGGAACCCTATGGAGGAAAAGACTCTATAGGTTAAAGTTATCATACCTCAATGCCAAAATCTTGAAATCAATAGAGGGTAAGGGGACTTGACCTTCAAACCCTAGCTTTCTTCTTCTTCTTCCCTTCTTTTAGAGGGAGAATTATTTTGGGAGAGAAGATTTGGAGAGAGTTTGGGAATGATTAAGAATGGGTAGAATTAGACTTATAAGGTTTGTATAGGGCCTAGGTTAAGGGCAAAACCGACTTAGATTAGTAATTCAACACCTAGGGAAATGACCAAAAAGCCCTTTAAAAATAGCTGTCGGACCCCCATCTACGATTAGACCTACGGTCCATAAGTCAACCTACGGATCGTGCTGTCAACTGTTGATGGATTTAGAGAATATTCACTTTTTGACCTCCAACGGTGATTACCATATACGTTACGTGGGTCCACCTATGAACAGTACATTCCAGCAATCGTTCTCAACTTAAGGCTTTAAAATTTTACTATGTCCTGGGGCCTACAAGACACACCTACGGTCCGTGGAAGCAATGACGGACCATCCTACTGAGTCATAAAAAGAGTTCTGAGGCTTGACATATTCAAAGACATTCAATAGGCCAACTACGGTTCCTACCTACGGCCCATCAACAAATCTACGGTTCGTAAGTGTTCTTCGTCGTTACTGGCATCAGATTCTTAAAACATGTAATGTGTTCTTTTCGAATTCGAGGTGTTACAATATCTCCCCCTTGAGAACATTCATCCTCGAATGAGAATCAAGACATCATAAGGAGGATAGGAACTAAACCTAACAGGCCAACATGAATTTAATCACATAAATGCACATACCCGAGGAGGAAACATCAACTCCTAGCTAAAGCATTTTCAAAACAACATCTCATAAGGTCTATATGCAACATATACTCAAATGCACATATATAGGAAGAAGTCAATCAAGTTAACTCAGTTTCTCAAAATTTAAGCTTTTTCATAAACATGCAAAAATGAGGAATCACGGGAATATCTAAGACACATAAGACCAAAAGAGTGAACCATGGGGAACTAAATACCTAAAGCTAGAGTAGGGACGGAGGGAAAGAGATGAGGATAACGGGACATCATATCGGCCTCGGCCTGCCAAGTAGCACTCTCAACTAACTAATTTCTCCAAAGGGCCTTTCAGACACAACTTCTTTATTTCTCAACTTCCGAACTTGCCGGTCCAAAATTTCAACTAGAACTTCTTCATAAGAATGATTTTCCTGTATACAAAGACTCTCTAATGGTACTATAGATGTCAGATCACCAACACATTTCTTCAACAAGGAGACATGGAAAACCGAGTGCACCAATGCCAAGTCAGTACGCAAGTCAAGTTCATAAGCAACCTTGCAAATTCACCTCAAAATCTTATATGAGCCCACATAACGGGGACTAAGCTTCCCTTTTTTCCCAAACCTCATTACACCCTTCATGGGTGAAATTTTCAAGTAAACCAAATAATTGACATCAAATGCTAGATCTCTCCTTCTAAAATCGGTGTGGGACTTTTGTCGACTTTGAGCCGTTTTCCACCTTTATTTAATAAGAAAAACTTTCTCCATAGCCTCATGTACCAATTCAGGACCGATCAAAGTGACTTCACCAACTTTGAACTAACCTATAGGAGATCTACACCTCCTACCATCAAAACTTTCTCCATAGCCTCGTGTACCAATTCAGGACCTATCAAAGAGTCTTCACCAACTTTCAACCAACCTATAGGAGATCTACACCTAGGAGACCTATCAAAGAGCTTCAAATGGAGCCATACCAATACTGGAATGATAGCTATTATTGTAAAAAAACTCAATCAAAGGCAAATGATCATCCCAATTACCCTTGAAGTTAATTACACAAGCTCTCAACATATATTCCAAAGTTTGGATAGTACGTTCCGCTTGCCCATTGGTCTGAGGATGAAATGCCGTACTAAGCTTAACACGGGTGACAAGGCCCTTTTGGAAAGATTCCAAATTTGAGAAGTAAATTGTGTACCACGATCGGATATAATGGATAGGGGCACTCCATGCAAACTAACCATTTCCCTTAGGTACGACTTAGCATAGTCTTTCATCGAATAAGAAACCTTGACGAGAATTAAATGAGCCAATTTCGTCATACGATCCACAATAATCCAAATCGAGTCATATTGTCTCTAGGTTTGTGGTAAACCAAAAATGAAGTGCATATTCAAATCTTCCCACATCCAAGTAGGAATACTAATGTCTTGGGACAAACCTCCCAGATTTTGGTGCTCCACTTTAACTTACTCACAATTTGGAAACTTCGCCACAGATTTCGCAACGTCCTTCTTCATCCCATTCCACCAATAGACCTCCCAAAAATCATGGTACATCTTGGTGGCTCCCTGGTGGATGGAGTATCGGGAACTATGGGCTTGCGATAACATCTGCTCCCTTAAGTAATCAACATCTAGAACACACAAATGACCATTATATCAGAGTACACCATCTCCCCTTGGGAGAAAGCCTCAACGGACTTTTTATGCACCGCTTCCTTCAACTCCATCAGAATTTGATCAAGACGTTGCTTTACTTTCACATCCGATGCAAAGGATGATTATGAACCATTATGAACAATCATGCCACCTTCATTAGAATCAATCAACCAAACACCCAATCGGGCCAATCTATGAACATCTCGAACCAATTCCCTCTTACTATCCTCAACATGAGTAACAATACCCATGGATAGAGGTGATAGAGGACACTCATATCGCCTTACTGAGGTGATAGAGGACACTCATATCGTAGTCCTTTAGCAAATCAAGCCACCTCCTTTGGTGAAGATTTAGATCTTTCTGCTTAAACACATATTGTAAACTGTTGTGGTCAGTAAAAACATCCACGTGAACACTATACAAGTAATGTCTCCAAATCATTAGAGCAAACACAACCGCTGCTAGTTTTAAGTCATGGGTAGGATAGTTCTTTTCATGAATCTTAAGTTGCCTTGAAGCATAAGCAATGACTTTTCCATTTTGCATTAGGACACATCCCAACCCAATTCTTGAGGCATCACAATAAACCACAAACCCATCAGACCCTTCTGGTAGAGTTAACGCCGGAATGGAGGTGAATCTATCTTTCAACTCTTGGAAGATCTTCCCACATGCCTCAGACCATACAAACTTAACTTTCTTTTGGGTCAATGCCATCAATGGAGAAGAAATTGAAGAGAACCCCTCGACAATCCTTCTATATTAACGAGCAAAACCTAAGAAACTTTGAATTTTTGAAGGAGATAGAGGTCTAGGCGAACTCTTAACCACTACGTCTTTTTAGGATCTATCTAAATACCCTTCCCAAAAATAGTGTGACCAAGAAAAGCCACGAACCTTAACCAAAAATCGCATTTACTAAACTTTGCAAAGATTTGTTTGTCCTTATGGACTTGCAACATAATCCTCAAATGATCGGCATGCTCACCCTCACTCCTTGAGTAAATCCAAATGTCATCGATGAACACAATCACAAACATATCTAGGTATTGTCTAAACACCCTATTCATCAAATCCATAAATGCAGTCGGAGCATTAGTCAAACCAAACAATATCACCAAGAATTCATAATGGCCATATCTACTCCGAAAAGGTATTTTCAGAATGTCATCTTCCTTTACCCTTAATTGGTGATAACCCGACCGAAGGTCGATCATAGAGAAGTAACTTGCTCCTTGGAGTTGATCAAACAAATCATCTATCCTTGGAAGAGGATACTTATTCTTAATGGTAACGTTATTCAATTGTCGATAATCAATGCCCATGCGAAGCGAACTATCTTTCTTTCGAACAAACAAAACTGGGGTACCCTATGGCGATATACTTGATCGGATGAAGCCTTTATCCAATAAGTCTTTCAAGTGTTCATTTAATTCCTTAAGTTCTGCCGGAGCTATTCGATAAGGAGGAATAAGATAGGTTGCGTATATGGGAAAAAGTAAATACCGAAGTCTATTTCTCTTTCGAGAGGAACACCGGGTAGATCATCGGGAAACACTTAAGGAAACTCATTTACAACGGGGACCGACTCAAAGATAAGGGTTCCGGAATCCATATCCCAACCTGAACAGATAGTATATGCAACCCTTAGAAATCATCTTCCTAGTTTTAAGACAAGAAACAAATCGGCTCTTAAGCATAGAGTTTCCCCCTTTCCACTCTAGGATAGAACAATTTGGAAACTGGAACTTGACCACTCGGGTCCTACAATCAATAGAAGCATAACATGAATGCAACAAATCCATCCCAAGAATAACATCAAAATCTACCATATCAAGCTCTACAAGATCAACATGATTGACTAAATAGGATAATGAGATGGGACAATTTCTATAGACCCTTTTAGGCATGATAGATTCACCGACAGGAGTGGAGACAGAAAAGGGAACTAATACCACATCCAGAAGAACATTAAGCCTCATAGCCACATATGGTGTCACAAAAGACGAGGTAGTACCGGGGTCAGGCAAGGCATAAACATCAAGTTGGAAGACTTTCAACATACCGGTAACAACGTCGAGAGAACTATCTTGATCATGACAGGTCTGAAGTGCATAGAATATGTTTTTCTTGGGGACATCCGAACCCAACCCACTAGGTGGAGCTTGTCTACCTTCTCTTCCCTTAGCCGTAAGTGATGGAGAATCCCTTATCTTATGACAACTCTTACCACAATCGAAGCAACCATTCGTACTGGCTAAGCATCTACCCTCATGCTTCTTTCCACATTAAGCATTAGTAGCCGATAAAGATCCCACACCATTTCCTCCTTCAGGCTTAGGTTTAGACACCCTATCTTTGTTGAACCTAGGGGGAGCATTGGAGGAACCTTGACCGGAAAATATTTGTTTAAACTTAGGATGACCTTACCCATCGGACCTTGAGCGTGAAAAGTCACTATTACCGGTCTTAGCCCTCTTTGCTTCCCTAGACTTTTCCTTAAGTATCTCATCTCCTATTTGTTAAGCATAAACCATTCGACGAGAAATGTCCATATCATTAATAAGCATGGCGGTACAACAGTCTTTGACTACCATTTCGGATACTTCCAACACAAATTTACTCATCCTTGCCCTTGGATCGGCAACCATAGTAGTATCATACCTAGACAATTGTGTGAATTTCAAGGCATACTCTTTCACATTCATTCTTCCTTAACGAAGGTTAATGAACTCAATAACCCTTGCCTCCCTCATCTCAAGAGGAAATAACCTATCAAGGAAAGCAAGCTTAAACTTCTCCCAATCAAGAGGACCCGCATTAACTGCCCTCTCAATCTTTCATTGCACTAACCACACTTGAGGTACTCCTTTGAGTTGATGAGCGACAAACTCCCCCTTTTCCAATGGGCTTACAACCATGATCATTAGCACCTTGTAAACCTCATCAATGAATTTTTGAGGATCTTCCTCAACCTTAGACCCATGAAATCATGGAGGGTTCATCCTAGTGAAGTCCCTCACTCTAGATGCTACCGTACCCAGGTTTGGGTTCACAGGGACCACAACCTCCCTATTGGTTTAAGCCGTCATGGCTTGGGCCAACACTTGAAAAGCAGACCTAAACTCCACATTAGTCACTTGCTCGGCTAAAGGTCAATCGGAACTTAAGGAGCATCTTGTTCCACATTCTCTCTCGCATTCCTCCGAGCATATGCTCTTCGAGTGGCCATATCCTAAAAAGCATCGGATAGGGATTAGGAGAGAGACATATAGAGTTAAGCTCTATCGCACGATTTTGAGTGATGAAAGAAGTGGAGTTTCCTAAATATCTTATAGCCTCTCATTCATAAGTGTGACGCGCTTCACACCCATGAACAAGACTCTACTCGACGTCACATATGAGACATTCTAGGACCTTTCTAAAAGCTTGTGCTCTGAATACCAAGTTTGTCACAACCTAAATTACCCCCTAGACGTGACATGGCATACAAGTTCCCGGAAGGCCCTATACAAGCCACTTAGCATACATCAAGTAAGAAGTTCAAAGACAATTTCACATCAATAGACCGGAAGTCTAAACATAGTCTCAAAGCCATCTAATACATGAATAGAAAGAAAGTGGGACGTAACCCATACAAGTCTTAAAAGTAAAATGACATAAAAATGTAAATGTGGTTATGTCCTCGAACATATGAGGACTCACCAAATCTTCAACTCTGGAATGCAGCGACTACCCACGGGTGGATGGAGATAATCCGGATCCTACACTTATAAGAAAATGTAGGCAAGAGTATGCGTTAGTAAAAGAATGTACCACATATGATTACTATGCATATAGGTTACAAAATCATGCTAAAAAGGACTATACATAAGATATCATGACCAATTTAAACATATGATTTCATGATTGCAAACATGAGGTAAAAGCCATGAAGATCAAAGGAAATCATCTTAAAACAACATATGCTTAAAAAGTCTTTAGAAAGAAATCTTGGTTCATTGTTATGGAAAGTGAGCCTTAACTGACATAGACCATGTGAGCTAAAACATAGAATTCAGTGTGTACCCCACACCGAAAAGAGACGTCCTTACTTGCCAAGGTAAGAACCATAGTTTCTAGCTTAGGTGGATCCACTAGCTAATGTCTATCTAAGACAAACCTATGGTGGCACATAGTTATGGGATAAGGAGATTGTTATTAGAAACTCGGCCTCTACTAGCGGGTGAGCTTCCATCTAAATATCCACTCGGTGCTAAGCATAATTCCCACAAATTATTCATCATTCATAACTTATCTTATCATTATAAGGGAACATGGGTAATCACCTCTTGTCCCTTAACTAGGATAGCTCCTTAATCTTTGATTCGAAGTTTAGTTGAGAAAACGTCTCAACCCTTATGAATCCTTTATGTGAGAATAGTCCTTTCATAAAACATATTTTGAGTAGTATGTGAGAAATCCTTTCACAACCCAATAGCAATCAACATTTATGCTTCACTCTCAAAGAAAATCTTAAGTCTTCATAATTTTATAATTGAACATCCATATTTTCATAAAATTGCTATTTTGATCATTCATAAACTTCATCATAGGATCATAGCCTAAAAACCATGAATCATGCATGGGCTCATATAATTTCATCTTAAAATCATTGAATTAATCTCAATTCATGCATAAACAACCTCAATTTCATCAATTAAATCATAATTTGAGAGAATCCATAAGATAATAGAAAACCCTAATTTCAATGGAAGAATTCAAACTTTGTAAATTGGGGAATTTAGGAACCCTACAGAAGAAAGGACTCCATAGGTGAGAGCAATCTTACCTCAATGCCAAAAGCTTGAAATAAATGGAGGATCAAGGGATTTGACATTCAAACCCTAGCTTTCTTCTTTTTCCTCCTATCTTCGAGAGAGTGAATTATTTTTGGAGAGAAGATTTGGAGAAAGTTTGGGAATGATTCAGAATGGGTAGAATTAGGCTGATAAGGTTTATATAGGGCCTAGGTTAAGGGCCAAACCGACTTAGATTAGGAATTAAACACCTAGGGAAAAGACCAAAAAGTTCTTTAAAAATAATTGTCAGACCCCCATCTACGGTTGGACCTACGGTCCGTAAGTCAATCTAGGACCGTCCTGTCAACCGTAGATAGATTCAGAGAATATTCACTTTTGGACCACCAACGACGGTTGCCATGTACTGTCCATAGGTCCATCTACGAACCGTACATTCCAGCCGTAGTTCTCAACTTAAGGCTTTAAAATTTGAGTAAGTCTTGGGGTGACCTACGAGACACACCTATGGTCTATAGAAGCAATGATGGACCATCCTCCTAAGTCATAAAAAGAGTTCTAAGGCTTGAAATTTTTAAAGACATTCAATAGGCCAACTACGGTTCCCAACTACGGCCTATCATCCAATCTACGATCCGTAGGTGGCCTCCATCGTTACTAGCATTAGATTCTGAAAACCTACAATGTCTTCTTTTCTAATCCGAGGTGTTACAAATATGTAAGGCACAAACATTTAATCGTTGAATCAGTAAAGGCTAGTTGAAATCAAACTCAATTGAAAGCACAATTCACAAATTGTTCTGAGGCTCACCTAATGGAAAGGTGGCTCGCCAAACAAGATGGGTAAGCTCCAGTCAGGACACCGAATCAGACAGTGAAAAACAACAAAGAAATAATGCTTGGTAGGTGGAGTCAATTTCAACTCGGTGATTTACCGAATTGGTTTCGATGGGCTAAGACAAGTCCATCAAAACTGACAGTGTAAAATAAAAAGAAACATGCATGAAGGACGATGTCTACTCCCACTTGGCGATCCGCAGAGTCGGTTTTGACGAGCTAAGATAAGTCCGCTAAATGGAACAGTACCCAAAGTCACATATTTACTCAAGAAGGTGAGCTGGAGCTTATTTGGCGATATGCCTAACTATTTTGACACCATTTGAGCCTAAACCATTTGCTGACAACCAAATTGAAACCTCTTAAGCTGAGTTGTATCGACCTTCTAACCTAAAATCCTAGATTTACACTCATTTGAGGCCTAGTTTGCTAAAAAATTAGTGTCCTCAATGCTTAATTATGTCCTATTCTAATGATATTTTTATTCTTGGCATCTACGAAGGCCAAAGGACGAGGCAAGGATGATTGTTTGAAAGAATGGAAAAAAGTATAAAAAGAAGTGTAAACTCCACATTGTTGATCGCCAAACAAGAAGGGTGAATCCCCTAACGGGTATGACCTCACCCAAATTGATAGTGTACAACACTTGGATTAATTTAGGCACGTCGATGAACTCCAAACCGAAAGGAGACATGCCAAATGAGAAAGGCGAATATGCTGACCATCACCGAAGGTGATAGTACAACGGGAAAATTGAATGCTTGAAAGGCGAACATAGGGAGTACTCGGTGATTCATCGAATTTGAAAGGCAGACTCGAACGAGGTCATTGAGTGAGGTTCAAGCACATGAAACCAAGACCAAGAGAAAGGCGAGCAAAGGAGCAGTGGACAATCCACCTATCGTGATCGGCGAGTCCGACCAACATCGCCCAATGGGTCACACATTGAGTTTTGGGCTAAATTTTAGGAAAATTATAAATAGCCCAAAGGAGAGAGAAAAAGAGAGTTCAGAAAAATTTACATTCTGGACAATAGTGAGAAAATCTTTTCTTAGAGAGAGAAATACTTTACATTGTAAAGAACACTTTTAGGTTTTAGGGTTTTTCAACTTTTGCTCTAGAAATTGATAAATTGAAGTTGAATTCAAAGTGGATTTTCTTGTAATTTCTTAATTTCATGCTACCCATGGCTGCTTTCATGAAAGGTATACTTTTTTTGCTTTTTGTGATGGGTGGCTAAAACCCCAAGATCTAGGGTGCAATCATAGGGTTGGGTGTTAAATTAATGTAGTAGGTATTGTGTTATGCTCTGTTTTGCTACTGTTTATATACAGATTTGGGCTAATTAACATAGAGTTAACTAATGGATTAAGATTGCAAACTTAATTCCTACTTCGGATCTCCGATTGATGCTAGAAAGTGATTCATTAGCACGGGTTATTAGTCTGATACTTGCAATTAATGTTTGATGTCTGCAACTTGCTCGAAAATAAAGGTTATGGATCGGATCTATTAGCCTTATTGTTGTATCGAAATAGAGAATATAGTATTGTATTGGGTTATTCAGTGTAGCACATAGGTAGATTGAAAGAAGATTCTAAAATATAATGCTTTGAGATTGAAAGAAGATTCTAAAATATTATGCTTTGAGATTGAAAGAAGATTCTAAAATATTATGCTTTGAGATTGAAAGAAGATTAGTGTCATTGAAGATGACCCAACCTATCCATGAATATTCATCACTATAGAGCAACACAATTACCCCTATGTGACCTGAATTTCAAATCCCCGCACCCCTAGATTATTTGTTACTTATTTGAATTTCTGAAAATCATAGCTTAGTTGTGACTTTTGATAACCAAATCCTTTTTATTAAATTTGGTGAAATCATCCACCCATTTCTTTTATTGCTGCGAATGAATGAATTTACATTCCAAACTTCTTGATAGAATTCCTTGCCTTGTATCATTCTCTGTGGGATTCCACCCCGACTCTTAGTTTTATATTTTTATTGACAACAACTGCTTACTCTTTTAATTGGTTTTGAAGAGTTGTTTGAGCGTTATCAAATAATGGCGCTGTTGTCGGGGTGTTGATGAGTGGTGGGTTTACACTCATTTCAGGCCTATTTAGTTGAACAATTAGTGTCCTCAATGCCTAATTATGTCCTATTCTAATGATATTTTTTTATTTGCAGCTATGAAGGCTAAAGGACGAGGCAAAAATGAATGTTTGAAAGAATGGCAAAATTGTAAAAAGAAGTGTAAATTCCACAATGTTGATCGGCAAATAAGAAGGGTGAACCGACTAATCGGTATGACCTCGCCTAAATTGATAGAGCACAACACTTGGAATAATTGTGGTAGGTCGGCAAACTCTAAACTTAAAGGCGAACATGCTGAACTTCGCCAAAGGAGACAGTACAAGGAGGAAAATTGAAGGCTTGAAAGGTGAACAAAGGTGGTAATCATTGATTTGATGAATGTAACAGGGAGACTCGAACGAGCTCGCCGATTGAGGTTCAAATACCTGAAGCCTAGAGCAAGAGAAAGGTGAGTTGAGGAGAACTGGGCGATCTGCCAATCTTGATCGGTGAGCGTGACTAACGTAACCAAATGGGTCATGTATTGAGTTTTGGGCAAAATTTTGGGGAAATTTTAAATAGCCCAAAGGAGAAAGAAAAAGACAGTTCAGAAAATTCAGATTTTGGACAATAGCGAAAAAATCTTTTCTTAGAGAGAGGAACACTTTACTTTTTGAAGCACATTTTTAACTTTGGGGTTTTTCAAAATTTTCTCTTAAAATTGATAAATTGAAGTTGAATTCAAAGTGGGTTTTCTAGTAATTGCGTAATTTCATGCTAACCATGGCTACTTTCATAGAAGGTATATATTTTTGGCTTTTTGTGATGGATGGCTAAAAATCCAAGATTTAGGAGTGCATTCATGGGGTTGGGTATTGATTTAATGTAGTGTGTATTGTGTTATGCTCTATTTTTTTGGTGTTCATACATGAATTTGAGCTAATAAACATGGGGTTAACTTATGAGTTAAGGTTGCAAATTTAATTCCTACTTTCATCTCTGAATGATGCTCAAAAGAGATTGATTGGAGTGGGTAATTAGTCTGATACTTGCAATTTATGTTTGATGTATGTAACTTGCTTGAAAATAGAGGTTATAGGTCAGATCTATTTACCTTATTATTGCATCGAAAGAGAGAATAGTGTAAGGTTTTGACTTGTTTAATATAGCTCATAGATGAGATCAAAAGGAGATTCTATGATATGATGCTTTGAGATCGACAAAAGATTAGTGTCATTGAAGATGACCCAGCATATCCATGAATGTTCATCACTATAGAGCAACACAATTACCCCTATGTGACATCAATTTTCAATCCATGCACCCCTAGATTATTTGTTACTTATTTGAATTTCTGAAATCTTTGCCAAATTGTGGCTTCTGATAACCAAATCCTTTTTATTAAATTTGGTGGAATCATCCACCCATATGTTTTATTGCTACAAATGAATGAATTTACATTCCAAACTTCTTAATAGAATTCCTTGCCTTGTCTCATTCTCTATGGGATTCAACTTTGACACTTAGTTGGGTATTTTTATTGACAACAATCGCTTACTCTTTTAATTGGTTTTGAAGAGTAGTTTGAGCGTTACAAAAAATGACGCCGATGTCAGGAAATGATAGCTAGAAATTCCATTTGAGAAATTAGTTCGTAAATTTATTTAGTTGTAGTAGATTTGTTGATTGATGTTGTGGCTTGCTGATTTGCAGGGTTAGAACATGAGTGACCATGGTAGTTACAATGATAGTAACTACGAGAAAAATGACAATATGAGTGATTTGAATGATATGCATCTGAACATCATTCAAACCACGGGAACCATTTGGATACCTCCCACAACTTGGAGGACAATCTTTCATGTTACCGGAACCATGTTACAATTGCTCCAACTAAGAGGAATGTTCGGTGGTTTATCTCATGAGGATCCCTCTGAACACCTTCGAAATTTTATGGAAGTATGTGAGCAATTTGTTTGCAAAACCATCTGGCAAGAGTCTATAAGGTTGAGGTTATTCCCAATCTCTTTGACGGGTGAAGCTACAAGATGGTTGGCGAAATTACCAAATGATTCTATTACTTCTTGGGATGAGTTCACTGAACCTTTCTTGGAAAGATTCTTTCCCCCCTCAAAGATGGTTAAACTTCTAAACCAAATCCAAAATTTCAAAAGAATTGGATGTGAACCTCTACAAGAGACTTGGTTGCGGTTCAAGAAATTACTGCAATGCATTGTGTTCTAGATATTTGTTGCAGCAATAATTCTATTGCAGCCTTGATTTAGTAAATAAAGGTATCACTGATAAGTTAGTCCAAGGAGGATTAATGAGACAGTTGTATGAAGTGGCAACGTTGTTTCTAGATGATATGACCAAGGTTAACCGAGCATAGCATACTAGAGAGGACCAGGTGCCTACTCAAAATCTACGCACGAGCAAACAACAAATTAAGAAGGACAATAAATGAGATGAAAAAATGGTCAAAATGATGACCCAACTCGATTTGTTGTCTAAACATGTCATGGGAGGTTGTTTGAAGTTAATGAATGAGGTTGGAACAATTTTTTGGCAATAGCCGGAAGATGCCAAGTTTGAGGCATTATACAATGAGGAAGTTAAGTACTTAGGAAATCAAATGAGGGGTTCTCACCCAAGCTACCAACGACAAGGTGGGAACCAAGGTTGGAACAAGGAGCGAGATAGTGGCTGGAAAGACTGGTGTGGTTGAAATTGGAGGGATAGGGAGATGAAAAAGATAGATATATTCCTCCCCATACTGTCCATGAATAAAAGATCCAGCTAGTTCGGAAAGGAACTGAACCGAGGAAATGCTAACAAGGATCTTCAATTAGGCTAAACGATCCCACAAGGTATTCAAAGAATTGAAAAATGACTTCTCCACCTTATTTGAAACGGTGACCTCTCATTTGGTGTCTATCAAACAGTTGGAAACTCAGATGTGCCAGATCTCCACCCATCACAATTCGAGGCAAAAGGAAACGTTGCCTAGTGACACCGTCCCAAATCCCAAAAGTTAATGTTGAGGAAGTTAGAAATATGTCATGCCACGACGTTAAATAAGGTGCTTATTGAGAGGAAAACTAAGTCTTACTTTTATTTTATTGCTTTCAATAACGTGCATTGTGAGTGCAGGTTGAAAAAAATTGAAAGTGCTGTGAGGGAAACAATAGGCGATGCTAAAACATAACGTTGATCCAACGAAGGCGTTGTGAACACTTATTCTTGTCTGCCTTGTGAGCTAGAAAATGTACTTTCAACTTAAGTGATCTGAGCTCCAAAAGGCGATCTGCTGAAGTACACTAAGTAGACTTCATGGGGTTTGCCTAATCAACCTTCATATTTGGTATTCATTCAGGCCTCTTTGGTGAGCTTTAACTCCATTCGGTGATTTGCCGAACGTACTTATCATGCCACGACGTTAAATAAGGTGCTTATTGAGAGGGAAACTAAGTCTTACTTTTATTTTATTGCTTTCAATAACGTGCATTGTGAGTGCAGGTTGAAAAAATTTGAAAGTGCTGTGAGGGAAACAATAGGCGATGTCAAAACATAACGTTGATCTAACGAAGGTGTTGTGAACACTTATTCTTGTCTGCCTTGTGAGCTAGAAAATGTACTTTCAACTTAATTGATCTGAGCTCCAAAAGGCGATCCGCTGAAGTACACTAAGTAGACTTCATGGGGTTCGCCTAATCAACCTTCATAGTTGGTATTCATTCAAGCTTCTTTGGTGAGCTTTAACTCCATTGGGTTATTCGCCAAACGCACTTAGCGATGTTAGTGGTCAGCACCGAAAGTGCCTGGCATAAAAAGGCCAAAGGTCTTTTCATTTTCAAAAAGAAAATTATTTGTCATCTTTGAGACCCTTTCCATCCTTTCATTTGAAATAGCATATTTTAGTGTGTGAGTTTCCATGGTGTGTGATTATTGACAGCGTGGAGTGCATTATTTTTCTTGATCAGTTCACCCAAACCCTAACCTCCCTTGTTGCGCATAGTTGCTTCACTTTGAAGTTGGTTTCCAACTTCTATCTTGTGATTTGAGCTTTAAAATGTGTTTTATGTATGGACAATAGGATATGTGATCCATGTTGTTACTTGATTTCATTGGGTAGTGCTATAATGATCGTATTGAACTATGCCCATGAGTTGATTGCTTATGTTTGTGCCTAAATTGCTAAAATTGAATGTGTTTATTATTTGTTGAAATTGATTGTAACACCTCATACTCGGAAGAGAAGGAAAATAAATTTTTGGGTTTGCAGGTTGTACCTACGACTCCCACCCACAGTTGGTAGAAGGACCTACGGACCGTAGGTGGCAACCGTAGATGATGGAGGAAATATCTTCTAAAAAGTCAAGTCCTAGTATCTTTTTGATGGTTCAGCAGGATAACCTGTCACTCCTTTTACGAGTAGTAGATAGATTCCGTAGGTGAGTCCCTGACTTAGTAAAATTTTGAGGGTCAAGTTAGGAGTTACGGTTCGGTTCGTAAATAGACCAATGGACCGTACATAGGTCCCGTCATTTGAAAGTCAAAAATTTAGGTTTCTGAATCTTTCTACGGTTGACCAGGACGGTCCGTAGTTGGTCCGTCGGACAGTAGGTCTTAACCATATATGGGATCCGACAGTTATTTTAAGAGGGGTTTTTGTGTCTTTTTCTAATTCTTCTAAACAAATACTATGTCATTTTATCTCCCTTTTGAAACACTGTATAAACATTTTAACCCCCAAATTTATCAAATTTAACTCATTCTTCTAAAATTTTCAAAGTTCATCCTCTCAAATATTTCCCTCTCTAATGGTTGAAGAAGAAGAAGAAGAAGAAGGTCTAGGGTTTCCATTCAAGTCTACTAATTCACCATAAATTGTGGGCCTTTAACATCAAGGTATGATGGCTTTAACCTATGGAGTCTTTTCCTCCATAGGGTTCCTGAATTCTCAAATTTTACAAGTTAGAATTCTCCAATTGAAGTTAGAGTTTTCTTCTATCTTATGGGTTCTTTTAAATTATGATCTAATTGATTGAATTATGTCTTTTTATGCATGAATTGAGTTAATTACATGTTTTTAACTTTAATACCCATGAACCAACGTGAAATTCATGATTTCTAGACTTTGATCATTTGATGAGGTTTTGAACTATGAAAGGTGAATTTATGAAGGTATGCATGTTCTTTACGAAATTAAGATAAATGATTTAAGGTTGCTTTGAGAGTGAAACATCAATGTTGTTGTTGTTATAAAAGGATTTTCTCACATAATGGATTCATAAGGGTTGAAAGGTTTTCTCAACTAAACTTTGAATCAAGATTAAGGACTTATTCTAATGAACTCTAGCTTGGGTTGGCTATTTTATGTGCCCTTCCATGGATGAAAAAACAAGTTAAGAATTATGATTAATCCATGGGAATTATGCTTAGCACCGATATGATATTGAGATGGAAGCTCTCCCATAGTAGAGGTTGGGTTTCTAGTAGCAATCTTCTTATCCCATAAACTATATGCCACCATAGGATGATTGTCATAGATAGACATTAGCTAGTGGATCCACTTAAACTAGAAGTTATGGTTCTTACCTTGGAAAGTAAGGACACCTCTTTTCGGTGTGGGGTAGACACCAGATTCAATGTTATAGCTCACATGGTCTATGTCGGTTAAAACTCATTTCCCACATAATAAGCTAAAGTTATTTCCTAAAAAAGGTATTTCAAGTATGTGTTGTTTTAACATGATTTCCTTTCATTGACTATGGTTTTGATGAATGCTTTCTATCATGTCATATTACGATTTTACTTGGTCATTGCATCTTATATATATATGTATATATCTCCTTTTTAGCATGATTTTATGACTTCTATGCATAGCTATCATCCTTTGTACAGTCTATGTACTAACACATACTCTTGTCTACATTGTTTCATAATGTAGGATTCGGCTCTTCTCCATCCATTCATGGCTAGTTCGTTGAATTTGAGATTCGAAGACTTGGTGAGTCCTCATATTTCGCGGACAATGCCACATTTATAGTTTTATGTCATTTTACTTTAGAACATGTATGGGTTACGTTCCTAATTTCTTTCTATTGATGTATTAGATGGCCTAAAGACTATGTTAGTCTACTGCTACTTTTGTCAACTATAAATTATATAAAATTGTCTTTTGAACTCATAACTACTATTATCTTGTATGATGTATTCCAAGTTGCTTGTATTGCGCCTTTCGGGCTCTTATATGCCATGTCACGTCTAGAGGATACTTTAGGTCATGATAAACTTGGTATTCAGAGCACAAGGTTTTAGAAAGGTCCTACGATGTCCCATAAGCCACGTCGAGTAGAGTCTTGTTCATGAGTGTGAAGCGCACCTCAATTATGAATGAGAGGCTATAAGATGTTTAGGAAACTCCAGTTCTTTCATCACCCTAAAGACTTGCGATAGAGTTTAACTCTATATGTCTCTCTCTCCTAATCCATATTCAATGTTTTTCAGGATATGGCCACTCGAAGGGTATATGCTAGGAGGAATGCGAGAGAGAATGTAGAACAAGAAGCTCCTCAAGTTCAGGTTGACCCTTTGGCCGAGCAAATAACTAATGCAGAGTTTAGGACTGCTTTTCAAGTGTTGGCCTAAGCCATGACAAATTAAGCCAATAGGAAGGTTGTGGTCCCCGTGCACCCAAATATGGGTATGGAGGCATCTAGAGTGAGGTACTTAACTAGGATGAATCCTATGGAGTTTCATGATTCCAAGGTTGAGGAAGATCTTCAAGATTTCATTGATGAGGTGTACAAGGTGCTAATGATCATGGGTGTGACGCAGGTGGAAAAGGCAAAATTGGCCATTTATCAAATTAAGGGCATTGCTCAAGTTTGGTTAAACCAATGGAAAGAAGAGAGGGCCGTTGAAGCGGGTCCTCTTTATTGGGAGACGTTTAAGGTTGCTTTCCTTAATAGGTTCTTTCCTCTTGAGATGAGGGGGGCAAGGATGCTAGAGTTCATTAACCTTCGTCAAGGAAACATGAGTGTGAAGGACTATGCTTTAAAATTTACTCAATTGTCTAGGTATCCTCCTACTATAGTTGTCAATCCTAGGGCAAGGATGAGTAAGTCTGTTCTGGAGGTGTCTGAAATGGTGGTCAAGAAATGTCGTACCGCTATGCTTATTAATGATATGGACATTTCTCATCTAATAGTTCATGCTCAACTAATCGTAAAGGAGAAACTTATGGAAAAGTCTAAGGGGACGAAGAGAGATAGGACCAGTGATGGTTACTTTTCACGTTCAAGGTCCAATGGATATCGTCGTTCTATGTTTCAACAAGGGTTTTCTAGTAAAGGATCCTCCATTGCTTCTCCTAAGTTCAACAAAGATAGGGTGTCTAACCCAAAGCCTCAAGGAGGGAACAGTGGGGGATTTTCATCAACTACTTGTGCTAAATGTGGAAAGAAACATGAGGGTAAATGCTTAGCCGGTACAGATGGTTGTTTTGGTTTTGATAAGAGTGGTCATAAGATAAGGGATTTTCCATCACTTACGGCTAAGGGAAGAGAAGGTAGAAAAGCTCCGCCTAGTGGTTCGGGTTCGAATGCTCCCAAGCAAAACCGATTCTATGCACTCAAAACTCGACATGATTAAGAGGGTTCGCCCGACATTGTTACCGGTATGTTGAAAGTCTTTCAACGTGATGTTTATGCTTTGCTTGATCCCGGTGCTACCTTATCTTTTGTGACGCCATATATGGCTATGATGTTTGATGTTCTTCTGGATGTGTTGTTAGATCCTTTTTCCGTCTCTACTCCTATTGGTTAATCTTTTGTGGCTAAGACAGCTTATAGAAATTGTCTCGTCTCCTTATCCCATAGAGTCACTCAAGTTGATCTTATAGAGCTTGATATGTTAGATTTTGATATTATTCTTTGGATGGATTATTTGCATTCATACTATGCTTCTATTAATTGTAGAACCCGAATGGTCAAGCTCCAGCTTTTGAACGAACCCATTCTAGAGTGGAAAGGGGGAAATTCTATGCCGAAGAGTCGGGTTTTTACTTGTCTTAAAGCTAGAAAGATGATTTCTAAGGTTTGCATATACCATCTTCTTCGGGTAAGGGATATGGATTCAAAAACCCCTACTTTTGAGTCAGTCCCTACTGTTAATGATTTTCCAAAAGTGTTTCCCAATGATTTACCCGGTGTTCCGCCCAAAAGGGAAATAGACTTCGGTATCGACCTTCTCCCAGATACTCAACATTTCTCTATTCCTCCTTACTGAATGGCTCCGGTAGGACTTAAGGAATTGAAGGATCAATTAAAAGATTTGTTTGATAAGGGGTTCATCCGACCAGTATCTCTCCATGGGGTGCTCCAATTTTGTTTGTTCTAAAGAACGATGGTTCACTTCGTATGTGTATTGAATATCATCAATTGAATAAGGTTACTCTTAAGAATAAGTATCCTCTACCAAGGATAGATGATTTGTTTGATCAACTTCAAGGAGCAGGCTACTTCTTTAAGATTGACCTTCGGTGGGGCTATCACCAATTGAGGGTGAAGCAAGATGACATTCCGAAGATAGCATTTCGGACTAGATATGGTCATTACAAATTCATAGTAATGTCATTTAGTTTGAAAAAAGCTCCAGCCACATTTACGGATTCGATGAATAAGGTATTCAGACAATAACTAGGTAGGTTTGTGATTGTGTTCATCGATGAAATTTTGATTTACTCAAGGAGTAAGGATGAGCATACTAATCATTTGAGTATTGTGTTCCAAGTCCTCAAGGACCAACAACTCTTTGCAAAGTTTAGTATATGTGAGTTTTGGTTGAGATCCGTAGCTTTCCTTGGTCACATTGTTTTGGTAAGGGTATTGAGGTAGATCTTAAGAAGACGGATATGGTTAAGAATTCTCCTAGACCTCTATTCCCTTCGGATATTCAAAGTTTCTTAGGTTTGGCTAACTACTACAGAAGGTTTGTTGAAGGGTTCTCTTCGATTGCCTTTGCATTGATGGCATTGACCCAAAAGAAAGCTAAGTTTTTATGTTTCGAAGCATGTGTAAAGAGTTTTTAAGAATTGAAAGAAGACTTACCTCCGCTCTGATATTGACTTTACTAGAAGGGTCCGATGGATTTGTGGTTTATTGTGATGCCTCAAGAATTGGGTTGGGATGTGTCCTTATGCAGAGTTTGAAAGTCATTGCTTATGCTTCAAGGAAACTTGAGATTCATGAAAAGAACTATCCTACCCATGACTTAGAAATAGCGGCGGTTGTGTTTGCTCTAAAGATTTGGAGGCATTACTTGTATGGTGTTCATGTTGACATCTTCATTGACCATAAGAGTTTTCAATATGTGTTCAAGAAAAAGGACCATAATCTTCACCAAAGGAGGTGGCTTGATTTGTTAAAACATTATGACATGAGTGTCCTCTATCACCCCGGCAAGGCGAATGTGGTGGCAGATGCCCTTAGTCAATTATCCATGGGTAGTGTTTCTCATATAGAGGATAATAAGAAGGAGTGGGTCCGAGATGTTCATAGATTGGCCCGGTCGGGTGTTCAATTGATTAATTCTAATGAAGGCGGCGTTGTCGGTTTAGAATCGTCTTTCGTATCGGATGTGAAATCGAAGCATGGTCTTGACCCGATCTTGATGGAATTGAAGGAAGCAGTGCTTAAAAACTCCGTAGAGGCTTTCTCCCAAGGGAAAGATGGTGTACTCTGATATCAAGGTCGGTTGTGTGTTCCTAATATTTAAAACTTGAGGGAGCAAATTTTATTGGAAGCCCATAGTTCCCGATATTACATTTACCCGGGAGCCACAAAGATATAATGTGATTTGCGGGAGGTCTATTGGTTGAAGGGGATGAAGAAGGATATCACATAATTTGTGGCTAAGTGTCCTAACTGTCAAGAAGAGAAAGTTGAGTATCAAAAGTAGGAAAGTTTGTCCCAAGACATTAGTATTCCTACTTGGAAGTGGGAAGACTTAAATATGGACTTCATTGTTGGTTTACCACAAAATCGGCGACAATATGACTCGATTTGGGTTATTGTGGATTGTATGAAAAAATTGGCTCATTTCATTCAAATCAAAGTTTCTTATTCTACAGAGGATTATGCCAAGTTGTACCTAAGGGGAATGATTAGGTTGCATGGAGTACCCCTATCCATTATATCCAATCATGGCACTCAATTCACTTCTGAATTTCAAAAGTCTTTCCAAAAGGGTCTTGGTACCCTTGTTAAGCTTAGCACGACTTTTCATCCTCAAACCGATGGGCAGGCGGAGCTTACTATCAAAACTTTGAAAGATATGTTGAGAACTTGTGTGATGGACTTCAAGGGTAATTGGGATGATCATATGCCTTTAATTGAATTTGCTTATAATTATAGCTATCATTCCAGTATTGGTATGGCTCCATTTGAAGGTCTTTATGGTAAGAGGTATAAATCTCCTATAGGTTGGTTTGAAGTTGGCGAAGTCGCTTTGATAGGTCCCAAATTGGTACATGAGGCTATGGAGAAAGTTTGGCTTATTAGAGAAAGGTTGAAAATGGCTCAAAGTCGGAAAAAATCTTCTGCCAAAGTTAGAAGGAGAGATTTAGAACTTGATGTTAATGATTGGGTCTACTTGAAAATCTCACCTATGAAGGGGGTGATGAGGTTTGGAAAGAAAGGAAAGCTTAGCCCCCATTATCTGGGCCCGTATCAGATTTTGAGGCGAATTGGCAAAGTTGCTTATGAACATCATTTGCCTAATGATTTAGCAACGATTCATCAGGTTTTCCATGTCTCTTTGTTAAAGAAATGTATTGGTGACCCGGCATCTATAGTTCCATTGGAGAGTCTTTGTATAAAGGAGAACTTTCTTACAAAGAGATTTCAGATGAGATTTTGGACCGGCAAGTTCGGAATTTGAGAAACGAAGAAGTTGCTTCTATAAAAGTTCTTTGGAGGAATCAGTTAGTTGAGGGTGCTACTTGGGAGGCTTAAGCCGATATGATGTCCCATTATCCTCATCTCTTCCCCTACGTCCCTACTCTAGCTTGAGGTATTTAGTTCCTCATGGTTCACTCTTTTGGCCTCATATGTCTTAGATATTCCCATGATTTTCTCATTTATGCATGTTCATGAAAAACTTAATTTTTGAGATAATGAGTTAACTTGATTGAGTTCTTCATGTTTTTGTGCATTTGAGTATAAGTTGCATGTAGGCCTTATGAGATGATGTTTTTACCATGCTTTAGCTTGGAGTTGATGTTTCCTTCTCGGATATGTGCATTTATGTGATTGCATTCTTGTTGGGCTGTTAGATTTAGTTCATGCCCTTCTTATGACGCCTTGAGTTCCATTCCAGGACGAATGTTCCCAAGCGGGAGATAATGTAACACCTCAAACTCGAAAGAAAAGGAAAATAATTTTTTTGGGTTTGTAGGTTGTACCTACAGCTCCCACCTACGGTTGGTAGAAGGACCTACAGACTGTAGGAGGAAGCCGTAGATGATGGGGGAAATATCTTTCTAAAAAGTCAAGTCCTAGTATCTTTTTAACTGTTCAACAAGACGATCCATCACTCTTTTTACGAGTCATCTTGTGGGCTTTTAACATCAAGGTATGATGGCTTTCACCTATGGAGTCCTTTCCTCCATAGGGTTCCTAAATTCTCCAATTTTACACGTTAGAATTCTCCAATTTAAGTTAGGGTTTTCTTCTATCTGATGGGTTCCTTCATATGATATAATTAATTGAATTATGTCTTTTTATGCATGAATTGAGTTAATTACATGTTTTTAAGTTGAATACTCATGAACCTATGTGAAATACATGATTTCTAGACTTTGATTTTGTGATGAGGTTTTGAACTATGAAAAGTGAATTTATGAAGATATGCATGTTCTTTATGAAATTAAGATAAATGATTTCAGGTTGTTTTGAGAGTGAAGCATCAATTTTGTTGTTGTTGTTGTGAAAGGATTTTCTCACTTAAAGGATTCATAAGGGTTGACAGGTTTTCTCAGTTAAACTTTGAATCAAGATTAAGGAGCTATTCTAATGAACTCTAGCTTGGATTGGCTATTTGATGTGCCCTTCAATGGATGACAAAACAAGTTAAGAATTATGGTTAATCCGTGGGAATTATTCTTAGCTCTGAGAGGATATTGAGATGGAAGCTCTCTCGTAGTAGAGATCGGGTTTCTAGTAGCACTCTCCTTATCCAATATACTATGTCCCACCATAGGATGAGTTTCTTAGATAGAGATTAGCTAGTGGATCCAATTAAGCTAGAAGTTATAGTTCTTACCTTGGCAAGTAAGGACACCACTTTTTGGTATGGGGTAGACATCGAATTCCATGTTACAGCTCACCAAGTCTATGCCGGTTAAGGCTCATTACCCACATAATAAACTAAGGTTATTTCCCAAAAAAGGTATTTCAAGTATGTGTTGTTTTAAGATGATTTTCTTGCATTAATTATTGTTTTGACTCATGATTTCTATCATGTCATCTTACGATTTAATTTGGTCATTGCATCTTATATATATATATATATATATATCTTTTTCATCATGATTTTATGACTTCTATGCATAGCTATCATACTTGGTACATTCTATGTACTATGAATACTCTTGCCTACATTGTCTCATATTGTAGAATCCGGCTCTTCTCCATCAATTCATGGCTATTTCGTTGCATTTGAGATTCGAAGACTTGGTGAGTCTTTATACTTCGAGGACAATTCCACATTTATAGTTTTATGTAATTTTACTTTAGAATATGTATGGGTTACGTCCCAAATTTCTTTCTATTGATGTATTAGATGGCTTTGAGTCTATGTTAGACTTCCGCTACTTTTTTGTCAACTCTAAATGATATGAAATTTACTTTTGAACTCTTAACTACTCTTATCTTGTATGATGCATGCTAACTGGCTTGTATGGGGCTTTCGGGGTCTTATATGACATATCACATTTAGGGGGTAGTTTAGGTCGCGATATTGATCCCTTGTATATATTGGGTCTTGGTTGAATTTGATGTGAGTGACGTCTGAATAGCCCAGTGTTGACCCGATTGCAAGATTTTTCCCAATGATAGATAGAGTGACGACTTTCTTCACGGCAAATTATTGATTTGAGCAATTCTTTGTGCTAATTGGGGGAAGTCTGAGTACCCATGGGTAGAAAAACATGTGGGTTTAGTGTAAAGTTTATGGGGGACTAGATATTGTTGCATGTGTTGGTTTAATATGTTAAAATAGGAACTAGGATGAATACCACCTTTTCAGTTGGCTTGTCTTATCTCGCGAAGACGGTTAGGTGAATCGCGAAATAATCCCTAGCTTGCCTTCTTAAACAAATATGTCACCTTGGGTACTGTTCCATTCGGCAAACTTTTCTTAGCTCGCTGAAACCAACTCGGTGGATCACTAAATAGGAGTGGACATCACCCTTCATGTCTATTTCTTTTCATTTTACACTATTAGTTTCGGCAGACTTGTCTTAGCCTGTCGAATCCAATTTGGTGAATTGTCAAGTTTGAATTGACTCAGCCTACCATGCATGAGTCCTTTGAAGTTTTTGCATTGTCTGATTCAACGAGCTCACCGGAGCTCACCCATCATGTTAGGAGAACTGCCTTTCCATTAGGCGAGCCTCAGAATATTTTGTGAACTGTGCTTTCTATTGAGTTTGATTTCTACTAACCTTCATCGATTCGATGTTTGAATGTTTGTGCCATACAAATTATGGCTAAAAATAAGAGAAAGCAGGTGGTGACTTCAGATATGCAATCGGATTGAGACTCTCCTCCTCCTCAATTTAAAAAGCAAAAGGGTATAGTAATTAACGAGCCATCATTGGCTCTCCGACCACAACCAACGACTCCTTATTCCTATACACATGAAAGTGTAAAACCCTAAAAAGGGGTTGCCAGAAAAAGAATGGACATTTGGTCTTAGCTGGTTCAACCCTCCTCTACACAAGCATCGACTTCGAGAGAACTATAAAGAGTTCTCTCGATAATCACTCCATGAAGCCTCAATAGGTTTAAGGTAGCTGGAGAGAATACTATTCTAAAGGAGAGATTACTTTCTACAAACGGTGTTGGGAGCGACTACCCGATTATTTGGGATACTATTCAATTCCACAGGTTCAAGGGTTTCACAAGACCTCATAACCCATATGTTCCATCGTGGGTCAGAGTGTTTTGCACAACCTATGCTCAAGCCTTGCCAAAGAAAAGGAAGGGCACAGTTTGGAAGCCCTTGGAAGAAGTCGAAGTGGGGGACAAGATTGTACAATGTGATGTGGGTACAATAAACACAACCCTTGGCACTCTCTCAAAGCAGGCTAATATTTTCATGATTCAGATGCACCTTGAGCTTGAAGCTTTGAAGGGGTGGTTGGCACTATTGATATATGATATTTCTCTACCATGGTTGGCTAAAAGTGTGAGAATTGAGAAGAACGATCGGAACATAGGTGCCCGGTAGTGGTTCAGGTTTATAAGTAGCAACATCATGCCTTCCAAAAATGAGTCTATCCTCTGGCATTCCAAGGCGGTGTTAGGGGAACCATCATTGAGAGGGAGCAGATAAATGTGGGGTCCATAATTGTAGAGGAGATGTTACTGAGGGCTAGATAGGAGCATACCTCACTGCCTTTCCTAATCTTGATCAAACAGTTGTGTGAAAGGGTTGGAGTTCCCTTACAGGGAAAGACTGATATGTGGATCACCCCAGCCTTCTCTAATGATATAAAGAGGATAAGGCCAACTATCAATGGGATGATGTGGCTCAGAGGAAGCCGCCACCACAAGACACTATGCCCATTCTTGATCTCGCTACCTTGGCTTCTGGCGCCACCACATTCGCTCCTTCTATGGAGCAATTATTTATATCTCAGCCCACCACTGTGCCTTTAACTTCTGCCACTACTACTGCTCCTTCACCAGCCCATGTTCCTACTTCTTGTCCCCCTTGACCTAGGCCATGATTTATCAAATGGGTAGTCTTGTCCGATCTGTGGATTTTAAGGTCGGGAGGGATGAGAAAGATATACCCTCGGTGATTGATAGGGCAATTTAGAGGCTATGGCTTCTTTGAGAGATAGGATGATATGGTGTGAGGCATCTATGTAGTGACACGGTGTAAGGTTGGAAAATCTCACTGCTAGACTAGAGGCTCGGGAAAAGGTCGAGGGTAGTTCAAAAGTGCTTGAGACTATGAGGCGTGAGCTTCATACTTTGAGAGCCTATGTAGACCAGTTGAGGTCTACTGATTTCTCGATGCTTTGGGGCAATGTTGCCCTACCGTATGCTCTTGCTTCTATGCCACCGACTATGCTTAGCTGTGAGCCATCTCAGAGTGTGCAGCCAAGTGGGGAGGCTGAGTGAGTTGATGATATTGTTGCTGATGTTGATACTATTTATGCGGCGAATGAGAGGGCCAATGATGATTTGGCTGAGGAGACTGAAAAGGATGAGTAAAGGAGAGAGAAGGATAAGTATAGGATTGCACTAACACTTACAGAGTTGCAGGACATAGAGGAGGTGATAGTCCAAACTACATTAGAGAAATCCCTTTGGAGACCTCCACAGTGGGCACCAGAGGAGTCTCTTAAGACTCCACCATCCCTCCTAGTGATGCATTGGGCACTGATGCCTGACCTGATGCAACATGCTACCTCTTGTGATATTATTGCTGGGCACTGATGCCCCGGATGATGCAACTCCAGTACAGACTCCTAATGAGAGCACTCCATAGGCATAGCCTATCAAGAGGACATTTTCACTTTTTCTCCCGTACTCTCTTTTCTTCTTTTCAAATTTTGAGGACAATGTTGTTTATAATTTGGTGGGTTGAGGGCACTTGTGCCAATATTCCCCTTTTTATTTTATGTTTGGTATTTTGTTACTTTCAGTCTTTGATGATTGTAGTATTTTTTTGATTTTATGATAGTGTTTCATTTGGTTTGGTGTATCTCTCTTCGCTTCTTTCTCTCATAATTTTCTCTTTCCGCATGAGTTCTAGAAATCATGAAATGCTTGAGTTTTTATTGATTACAATTCAAGGATCGGTTGCATTCAACATCGATATCTTGAATAGTAATCATGATTAGCATGATGTAAAGTATTTGTATTGCAAGAAATAAATCGATGTGGTTGCAGTTTTGAGTGATCTTTTTGAATCTTTTATTGACTAGCTGTGTTTTGATGTGAGTCTTGCAATGAGAATCACATTCATGCTTTTGATCTTTCAAGGCTGTGCTAAATGAGTATATTTTATGTGCTTGTGTGATGAGGTTTTACTTGAAAGCATGTGTGCGACATCCTAGAATTTGTGTTGTTAGTCTAATTGTTTAAACCTTGGTAGGTGTAAGGCATGATCTTGAACAAAATTTTTGAGAGGAACCTAAACATCCATATCCTTTGTGACTACATTGTGAGGGTATGAATCCATTTTTTCACCATTTGAGCCTAAATAATTTATTGAAAACCATATTGAAACCTCCTGAGAAAAATTGTATTGACCTTCTCACCTAAAATCCTTTTTGAAGCACTGGTTTTTTTGAATAGCCAACTTAGGCCAGAAACCTAAGATGGGGGTGTGGAAAGGAAGGAGGAAGGACAAGAAAGATGAAATGAAAGTCAACTTCGAAGTTTGTTAGAAAAAGAAGGAACCCCTCTTTATAAAAAAAGAGAGAAATATTGTGATGAACAATGCTGAAAAATTGAAATGAAAAAGAGATCTGATGGAATAAAAGGCGGTTCCAATAAAATGATTGACAAGCCAAAGTTTCAGTTCTCAAAACAAAAAGAATGAAAAGAACTTGACTGAGCACCACACTTGGATTGATTGAGGCAGGTTAGCGAACTCCAAACCAAATTGCGACACGCCGAATAGGAAAGGCGAACATGCTGACCGTTGCGAAAGGTGACAGTACAAGGAAAACATTGAAGCCTGGAAAGGTGAACAAAAGGTGGTACTAAAACGAACTCATTGACTGAGGTTCAAATACCTTAAGACTAGAGCAAGAGAAAAGTGAGTTGACGAGCAGTAGGTGACTCGTCTATCTTGATCGGCAAGCCCGAGTATCGTCGCCCAATGGGTCACGCACTATGTTTTGGGGCAAAGCTTTGTTAAATTATAAATATTTCGAAGGAGAGAGAAAAATAGAGTTCGGAAAATTCAGATTCTGGACAATAGTGAGAAAATCTTTTCTTAGAGAGAGAAACACTTTACTTTGTGAAGAACTCTTTTAGTTTTTGGGGTTTTTCTACTTTTGCTCTTGAAATTGATAAATTGAAGCTGAATTAAAAGTGGGTTTACTTGTCATTGCATAATTTTATGCTACCCATGGCTACTTTCATGGAAGGTATAATTTCTTTGCTTTTTGTGATGGGTGGCTAAAACCCCAAGATCTATTGGTGCAAGCATGGGGTTGTGTGTTAATTTAATGTAGTGGATATTGTGTTATGCTCTGTTTTTCTGCAGTTCTCATACATGAATTTAGGCTAATTAGCATGGGGTTAACTTAAGGGTTAAGGTTGCAAACTTAATTCCAACTTTCAATATCCGATTGATGCTCGAAAGAGATTGATTGGAGTGGGTAATTATTCTGATACTTACAATTTATGTTTGATGTCTGTAACTTGCTTAAAAATAGAGGTTATGGGTCGGATCTATTTGCCCTATTGCTGCATTGAAAGAGAGAAGAGTGTAAGGTATTGGGTTGTTTAGTGTAGCACATAGATGAGACCGAAAGTAGATTTTATGATATAATGCTTTGAGATCGAAAGAGGATTAGTGTCAATAAAGATGACTCAGTGTATCCATGAATGTTCATCACTATAGAGCAACACAATTACCTCTATGTGACGTCAATTTGCGATCCCCGCACCCCTTAATTATTTGTTACTTATTAGAATTTTTGAAATCTTAGCTTAATTGTGACTTTTGATAACCAAATCCTTTTTATTAAATTTTGTGGAATCTTCCACCCATTTGTTTTATTGCTGTAAATGAATGAATTTACATTCCAAAATTTATGATAGAATTCCTTGCCTTGTATCATTCTATATAGGATTCGACCCCGACTCTTAGTTGGATATTTTTATTGACAACGACCGCTTACTCTTTTAGTTGGTTTTGAAGAGTAGTTTGAGCGTTACAAAAAATGAGTGATAGATTAAAACCTGTTAAACAAGTAAGAGACTGTTGTCAATAAAAATACCCAACTAAGAGTTGGGTTGGAATCCCACAGAGAATAATAATAGGCAAGGAATTCTATCAAGAAGTTTGGAATGTAAATTCATTCATTTTCAGCAATAAAAAAAATGTGTGGATGATTCCACCAAATTTAATAAAAAGGATTTAGTTATCAAAAGTCACAATCAAGCTAAGATTTCAAAAATTCAAATAAGTAACAAATATTTTAGGGGTGTGGGGATTGGAAAAGTATGTCACATAGGGGTAATTGTGTTGCTCTATAGGGATGAACATTCATGGATAAGCTGGGTCACCTTCATCAATGGTCAGCATGTTCGTCTTTCACATTCGGTGTGTTGTCTTTCGGTTTTGAGTTCACCGACCTACCTCAATTAATACAATTTTTGTCCATTGTAATTTGGGTGAGGTCATACCCATTAGGCTATTCGCCCTTCATGTTTGTCGATCAACAATGTGGAGTTTACACTTCTTTTTACACTTTTGGCCATTCTTTCAAACATTCATCCTTGCCTCATATCATTCTTTGAGGGATTCGACCTCGACTCTTAGTTGGGTATTTATATTGACAACGACTACTTACTCTTTTAATTAATTTTGAAGAGTAGTTTGAGCATTATCAAAAATGATTGACAAGCCATTTTTGATAACAGCGCTGGGTCATCTTCAATGAAACTAATATTCTTTCGATCTCAAAGCATCATATCATGGAATCTCCTTTCCTTCTCATCAATATGCTATACTAAACGACCCAATACCTTACATTATTCTCTCTTTCGATGCAGCAATAGGCCAAGTAAGTCTGTGGCATTATCTTGGGCAAAAAATTTGAGAGGAAAACCAAACATCCATATCTTTTGTGACTACCTTGTGAGGGTGTGTATCCATTTTGACACCATTTCAGACTAAATAATTTATTTACAACCATACAGAAACCTCTTGAGCCAAATTGTCCCGACCTTCTCACTTAAAATCTTTTTTGAAGCATTGGTTTGTTTGAATATCTAACTTTTGCAAAAAGCCTAAGTTGGGGTATGGAAAGGAAGGAGGAAGAAAAGCCAAGTGGAAAGCAAATGCGCCATTTTTTATAACGCTCAAAATACCCTAAAAAAAAGTTTGAAGAGTAAGCTATAAATGTCACTAAAAATACCCAACTAAGAGTTGGGGTCAAATCCTACTGGGAACAATATACCAACAATCGAAAAGATAAAGGCTATTTAGATACTAGTTTAAATCTAAACATGCAATGTACAAAACTATCAAATAAAAGGCATTTTTTCTAACTACACCAAGCATGGGGTCAAAACAATATCAAGTAAGGGATGCATGGGAATTAGGAAATTCAGGAATAAATCAACTCTCAATAATCCATTACAATTCAATCCAAGCTCATTCATTCATAGATAGGTTAAATCATTATAAGTCAACCCTATTCTTCTTTCGGTCTCAAAGGGTTATATCACGATATCTCATTTTAGTCTCAATCGAGTCAATACCAAACAATTCAAGACCTTAATTTAAATATCTCTTTCTAGCAAGTTTATCAATCATCCAAGTAAACCCAAATTATCTACTTTCTGTCTCAAATTTAGGATCAAAGTCAAACATAATCATCAACCTAATTCTCCATTTCACAGATTCTATTTTCAAGAATCCCACGAAGATCGGAGCTATATTCAAGCGAGCACTCTCATATCATAATATGAGATCTATATTAAACCTATTTCATGAATTCAAACATAGAAGCAAGGAATTACAAAAACAATACACCAATAAATCAAATACTCAAATACCTTTGTCTATTTCTAGCATAAAGCCCCAATTTCATAAGTTAACCCCATGCTAATTTGCCCAAATCCATGTATGAATAGCGGCAAAATAGAGCATAACACAATACCCACTACATTAAATCAACACCCAACCCCATGATTACACCCTACATCTTGGGGTTTTAGCCACCCATTATATAAAGCAAAGAAATTATACATTTCATTAAAGAAGGCATGGGTAGCATGAAATTAAACAATTACAAGTAAACCCACTTTAAATTCAACTTCAATTTATAAATTTCAAGGGACAAAGTTGAAAACCTCCAAAAACTAATAGGGTTCTTCACAAAGTAAAGTGTTTCTTTCTCTAAGAAAAGATTTTCTCTCTATTGTCGAGAATCTGAATTTTCCACCTCTGTTTTTTCTCTCTCCTTGGGGCTATATATAATTTCTCATAATTTGACCCAAAACTGAATGTGTGACCCATTGGGCGACATTAGTCAGGCTAGCTGATCACGATAGGTAGATCTCCCACTACTCCTTAGCTCGCCTCTCTCTTGCTCTAGGCTTCAGGTGTTTGGACCTTAGTCGGTGAGCTCGTTCGAGTCGGCCTTTCACTTTCGACTAATCATGGAGTACAACCTTTGTTCGCCTTTCAAGTATTTAATTTTTTTCCTTGTACTATCGCCTTCGAGAATGGTTAGCATGTTCGCCCTTCTCAATCGGCATATTGCCTTTAGGTTTGGAGTTCGCTGACCTACCTCAATTAATCTAAGTGTTGCACACAGTGAATTTGGGCGAGGTTATACCTATTAGGCGATTCTCCCTTTTTTTTTGGCGATCAATAATGTGGAGTTCACACTTCTTTTTACACTTTTAGCCATTCTTTCAAACATTCCTCCTTGCCTCATTCTTTAGCCTTCAGAGCTGCAAATAATCAAAATTGCATTAGAATAGGACATAATTAGGATTTGAGGACACTAATTGTTATGTTAAATAAGCCTCAAATGTGTGTAAATCTACCACTCATCACCGCTCCACTAGTAAGGCTACCTCAAATCATGATACATTTTCGTGGTGCTCAGATGGATAGAGTATCTAGGGACTGAACTACCACATAGGCTAAAACGCGCCTAGAATACGAAACATCCATCCAAACTATCTGATTAGCTAAGGATTGAATGTCAAACGCTAATAGTGGCTTCATATTAGATATGAAGGCTAGACTACCCATACTCACTGCCTTCTGATGCAAGGCGTCCTCTACTACATAACTTTTCCTAGATGGTAGAGAATGGAGAGGTTATAGTCCTTCAGAAGCTCAATCCAGCGATGCAGCCTCAAAATAATGTCCCCTGGCTCACGATGTACTAAAGACTTATGTGATCACTGTAGATCTTGCAATGAACTCCATACATGTAGTGCCTACACATCTTAAGCGCAAATAATACAATTGGTAATTCCAAATCATGGGTGGGGTAGTTTCACTCGTGTATCCTGAGCTACCTCAACGCATAACTCCAAACCATGCTATCAAAAATAAGATTAGAATGTAAGTACGGTCATTTAGACACTGGAAACACATAAAACAAAGATGAACCAAATTTATAGTCAAATGAAAATTAAGGAACTTGCGGAGGAATTTCAAGAATTGACTCTGTCAAGAGGTCCTAAAAATTCGACACAATTAGAGGCCTAAGACAGCCACGACAACAACAACATGCAAAATTTAACAAGAAACCAAGATATTAAAGCAACTTTAGAAGAGAATTCAACTCAAACAAAGGCACATCAATGTAATCCAATCAATCCCCCAAGTAGCCATGCTCTTAACGATCACACAGGACTTTGAACCACTAAAATTGAAGCTTGGATGAGAGAGAAATTGCCAATTCAATATTCAACAAAATTTAGAATTCGTGACCAAGTCTTAATTAAAAGAATGGTCGATGACTTCTTAGGCGGCCACTAATGTCTCTTAAGCGAAAGACCTCAAAGAGGTGGGCCTTGCTTTTGCGAGCTCCTGGCTGCAAAAGTGAGCCTCGCTTAAGCAAACCCAGTCCACAAAAGTGAGGATCACAAAAGCGAACTGATAGTCACTTTAGCGACAACCTCCTGATTGGCTGGCCCCGCTTAAGCAGAGCCCTGGTCTCACCACCGGCATCCAGTTAAGCGAACCCATGGGTACAAAAGCAGCCGCACAAGATATCAGGTACCAGAAAATTTCAACAAAGTCCCCCACACTCCGCTCGATGGCTCGAGATTGGTTTAGAACTCCGTACACGCAAACGAGATATGCGACCTTACCAAATTCGATATTCTAAACTCAATGGAGTAATACAAATTTCCATAAGAGGTCATCTCAGAAAAAAATGGTCCCACACCCAAACTCTATTTTAAGCAAAATTCCACAAGGGGGCCCGGACGCCTTGGGATCCAAATGAAGGGTCGTCCTCGACCAAACTCAATATTTCAGAGCTAATCGCACTGATGAAATTCTCATCCGAGCTCGTTCACTCAGAAAATTACCTCCAGAGTCATGCCACCAAGCTACAAACCTAACATGGCCTTTTTGGAGCTGATGTAATCGTCAGAATTTGATTCAAAGGTCATTTTCTTGAACTTTTGGTCAAAAGTTACCATTTGAGGTTTAAAAGTTCCAAATTATTAATATTCTTATAAAAACTAAACAAACGACCAAATGACCTAACTGTCAGTCCCAGTAAGTCATAAATGACTTGGGGTCTCTACAGAAAATCTCTAAATGACGAACAGGAGGCATAAACACACAAATGACATGCAGGTCATTACAGTAGGTTTCTTTGCTTTAATGGGTAAATCCATAAGAGGTCCCAATGAAGTGGACTTTAAAGTTTCTCCAAATACTATAGCTTATAGCATCTATGATAAAAATAATAAGGACACTCTATATATCATACACTTTCATCATATCTAGCTAGCTTTATCACCAACCACTATGTTGGCCTCCTTAGCTCTCTTCGTGATATCATGAATTATTTCTTGAGTTAATAATACATTTTCAAGAATGCTCCTACCTCTTGATTACAAAACCAAATTATTTTATTCATAATAAGATATGAAGCATATCCACAAAAAGAAATCTTGGTTAGTCAATCTTTTTTACGTACTAAGCATGAGAAAAAACATTATATCAAATAAAAATAGTACACCATAAAACCTGCTTCCATGAGCCAATATATCAAAAGAAAATATTAAATGGAATAACATAGTCATTTTGAAATAACATTTCAATTTTAAAACCAAAGGTAGTTTCAACAATAGCAATAACCTATCTAGTGCAATCAAACAAAGTACCCCTACTTTGGAGGTAGACAAATTATTTTCAATAGAACCTCAACTCAAGGAAAAAACATTCTATAACAATATAGAGAAAGAAATCATGGAAATAATGAAACCATGGAAAATCTATGGGTAACCTAACAAATCATCCTAAACAGTAGTAAGAACAAGATAAAATGATAAATGAAGTACAAGAAACAAGATATAACCAAAGGCAGTTTCTCAATTCCTATTGAACTACTAGAAAGAAGTATCGAGCCTTGCAAAAGTTAGACTGTTTCATTAAAAAGTATGCAATTTCCTCCTTTTTATAACAAAACCAATTAGTTTAGACAGTCTGCCTAAAAGATAAACCCAAAAGTCTATAAAAGACACTAGTTTACAAAGTATGTACATTTAGAAGATTTTAGATATGAAAAGTTAGGATTTACTCTCGCTCTAAATTAATTTCAGGGCGATTCTGAGCAACATTGTGGTTCACAGGTTTTTCAACAATGGTACCACCATTTTATCCAGCCACATGAAATTTCTCAATTTTTTTATCACTTCCACTTCGAGCCATCTTTCTTCATTATTCTGTCATGAATAAACCTGTCACAAAACTTGATCATCGTTTCCAGAATGGTGTTAGGTACCAAACCATATGACATTAGTATTCTTGACTCTCATTTACTAAGCTCTTTTCCCACCTGCATGCAACAACAGAGGCATGAAAAATTTTCAAAAGAGATATAAGATTTGACATTGTAAGTAGAAAATAGGTTGGTAAGGTAAATGAATAATTTTGGATGTTGAGAGACCACTTCAACATGTAATGTGAACATTTTTTCATAGACTAAAATACTCTTATAAAGACTTCCACAATGATTAATACATGTCTCTAGTGACTCTTTAACATTCCAAAATATAGGCCACAACATAGAAAAGTAGGAATCAAGATATGGAAACAAGAAAATAAATTAACTTAAACATCACAGAAATTTGTTGTTTGAAGCAATTTGTGTTCAAGTGTTTCCTCAATAGGTGGTGCCTTTCAATCAATCTTTCTAACTAACCGTCACGACCCGAAGACTCGAGTCATGATGAAACTTACAATTCCCCACAAGTAGGTAAGTCAACCCATAACCCTGAACAACAAGTAACAGGCGTACATGATAGAAAAAAAAAATTAACTAGAAATATAGGATAAACATTATATGAAATAGTGGAAGACAAGAATAGAAGCCAATACAATATATACAACAAAATAGATTCAACCCAAAACCTGGTAGTCACATGTATAGAGCTCCTACAAAAGAGTACAAGTCCAAAAAGTGAATTAAAATGTGCAGACTTCTCTCAAATGGAAAAGACTAGCCAACAACTATCACAGAAAAAGGCAAACTAATCTAGGACACTAAAAGCTCATCCTCGCCTCTAAATCCCTCAGCAACCAGCGTGATATTAATGCGGATGACTGGTGCTTAGAACCAAATAATAATAATAAATGCAGAGTGTAGCATGATTACCAAATAATTGGTATTCACAAGGCATCATAAGCCGACTGATCTTGAAAATTAAAGACAATATGTAAAGCAAGAAATAGCACTAACTAGAAGTCAAATTATTGAAATGACAATGAAAATCCAATAGGAATGCACATGAGTCTAGGAAAGAATGGGACACAAAAGCAAGTAACTAACTATAACCTAATTTAACCCCCATTAGCCTAGAAGGTACACTTGTGTACAAGTTTAAGTAAATAACCCGAATGGATCCTCGTAAGCTTGACAAGTACAAAAAAGAGTTATAACTAGTAAATATGAGAAAAAGTGAATCCAGAACAAGTAAGTGCATAGTCTAGACCTTGAACCACCAAAAAAACACCCAAGTAACCCATAAGAACCATACCATTAGGTATCAACTAGATAAAGGATAATGTGCCAAAACTCAAAATGTAGCTCAAGATCATATGGCCAGACCTCGAATCAACGACTGTAAGAGTGGTATGCCCAAACCTTAAATCTATGGTTATACGAAAAGTCGTGGAAAAGTCCCATGCCAAGTCAACATCATACGGCCATCGTGAATCAACATCCACCCCAAGGTTTCTAATGAAACACTCCAAGCTCAAACCAAATCCAACCTTGAATCATTGAACATAGCTCAAAATCACAATGGAGCATCACTAGGGAATTAGTAAAAGGGGAATTATGGATGAAAGGACAATGGAGCTGAGTTACCTCCTACGATGGCATATATAATTAGACTCAAGTATGCTATATTAGACTATGGGGAATCAAGTCGTCCAAGGCGACATTGGAGAATTCTAAGGCCTATCAGCTCCAGAAAGGGGAGTCTTAGGCAATCACTAGCATACACATAGGCTATGTCTAGTAACAATCTTCCAATAATCACACACAAACACGAATGAAGACCACAAGGTAAGGAATGATCACATACAAGAGTAAACATGCTATCACTCTTGAAATATCCAAAAAAATAAGGCCTATCACATGTTTTCTAATAAAAGAACATGATCAACTACAACTAAACCCCAATTATAGATATTCAATCATGTTCACTTTCTCGAGCTCAATCTAAGGATAGGGATGTCGTAGCCTACCTCAATATATATCGTGCATTCTTTAAAATCACATATTTAGAGCTTTCCCTTGTTGAACAACCTTCGAACGCTGCCACACTATAAAAAATACAAATAGAATATCAAAACAAATATTTTGACACAAAAAACACAACAATTGGATATAGACCAAAAATTGAGTAAAAATGGGAATATGGGACCCGCTTCAGAAATTCTGAAATTGACTCGATCAAAAGATCCTAAGGAGCTTACTGAACTTGTGTAAAAAATGGGACACACTGGAAGCTTGAAAAACAACTAGTTTAGCTTATTGAAGAATTCCACACAAGAACCTCCATTGAAGGGCAAAGAGAGGTCTAGGGGGCAAGAATTTACCTTTGAAATGGACATATAATGCCTTTTTGTGGAGACGTCTATTTCCTATCGTTGAGAGGCTATGAAGATTGTTAGGAAACTTCTTTTTATTTATTCATTCTAATTTTATGTTATTTCTTTTGCTTGTACTGAGTTGTTGTGTGTTTTTTTTCTGATGGATAGGATGCGAGCTACTACTGCTAGTAGAGACGGGGAGGCTGTCCCTGAGCATGTTATTGAGACCCCTAATAGGGGTAGAGGTAGAGCTTGTGCGAGGGGGAGCAGACGTGCTTTAGGAGAGGCACCATCTATAGGTCATATCAGAGGTCTCTCTCTCGAGCTAAGGTGGATGCTAGAGGGGACCAGGATCCTCTATAGTATGTTTGTGCACCTTTGCTTCAGGACACCCTCTTGAGAGTATTGGGTGTACATGAGAGTTTAACTTAGAGTGAGGGACGCAACAAGCACACCGCAGGGTTGTCAGACCAGAGCAACGACTCAGACCCCAAATCAACATCAGGTCTCATATGTTCATGGTTAGATGAGATAGCTATCGGTAGGCCCTTTGGTTAATGGCGATTGTTTACGGGGAGTTGCAGACCATGGTGCACCTTTTCTAGTGTTACCTGATGATGATCAATGCTATTATAAGAAGTTCAAAAAGATGGATCTACCTCAGTTTCAGTGTGGAAAAATTGAGGATATACATATTTTCTTGTCTACGTGTTGTGAGTTTCTTGAGACTTTTGACTTGGCTGTGTCATATGTGGCTCTTTATACTGTACTTAAGTTTTGTGGCCCATCTACAAAGTGGTGGAGAGTTTATTTGGGGATATATACCTGCTGGATCTCTACCGATGACTTGGGAAGTGTTTGCTCGTGCATTCTATGACTATTTTATCCTTTGGAATGTAATAAAGGTGAGTAGGTTGAGATTCGAGAGTTTGAGGCTGGATAACCTACCTGTTACATAGTATAGGACCCATTTATATAATTTGTCTAGACATTCCCTATATATCATTATGGATGGGTCCGAGAAAATATTCAAGTTCCTGAGGGGATCGTCCTTCACCATTCTTGCTATAGTGCAAATCACTCGTGAGGGGGCTTCCTTCCCATCCATAGTGGGAATGGTAAAGGAGGCAGAGTTTTTGGAGTCTGAGGAGTTTGGCGATATGAGAGATAAGAGGGTCAATACTTCTGATCAGTTTTCTAGTGCCTCGTTAAGAGGTAGAGAATATTTTAGGGGAGGTGTCTCTTTCTAGCATTGTGGACCAATTCATGCATCCATTCAAGCATCTGAGGATGGTCAGAAATTGCATGGTCCCTTCAGTTTAGGCTAGGGTTCCCAGGGTTCACATCAGAGGTGTAGGGGTCGAGGTAGTTATAGCGGTTCTTCAAGATCGTCTTAATCATCTACAGTTTAGAGACTTTGTTATGGTTGTGGAGACCCCAATCACATGTCACGGTAGTGCCCTTTACAGAGTCAAGGAGGACCCCATCTTAGTTCTCCCATTTTTGCTAGAGGACCAGCGCCTCCAAAAACATATCGAGGCAAAGGTCAGATAGGAAGAGATAGTTAGACTCCTAGTAAGGGTGCTAGTGATGCAATGGTTCCACATGGCGGAGATAGAGGTACGGTTCAGGTCGGAGAAAGTAGAGTGGGTCAGTGTTACATTTTTCTAGGGAGACTTGAGGTCGGTCTGTCATCAAACTGCATATGTATTGTTTGATCCAGGATCTACATTCTCTTAGATGTCTACCTACTTTTCTCCTGAATTTGATTTGATGTGTGATAGTTTGTTTGTGCCAATTTCTATTTCTACCCGCATGTATGAGCCCTTAGTGGTTGACTAAGTGTATTGATCTTATCTTATTACTTTGGTGGGGAAGACACTTGGGTAGATTTGATCATATTGGGAATGGTAGATTTTGATATCATTTTGGTATGGCTAGGCTCTTTTCTTACCATGGTATTCTTGATTTTTATGCTAAGAATATGACCTTAGCGATGCTTGGTGTCTCGAGAATTGAGTGGAAGGGCGCTATTGTCCCTTCTCCTAGCAAGGTTGTATACTTCCTTCATGATCATCGGTTGATAGATAGAGGGTATTTGTCTTATTTAGCCTTTATTCGGGATACTATTGTTGAACGACCTTCCATGGTGTCTATTTTTGTGGGTTGACAGTTCGTGGATGTGTTTCCTACTAACCTTACAAGTGTTCCTTCTGATAGAGATATAAACTTTGCTATTGGTTTAGAACCGGATACTTTGCCCATCTCCATTCCTCCATATCGCATGGCCATAGAAGGGTTGTAGGAGTTAAAGGAGTAGTTGCAAGATTTGTTACGTAAGGGGTTTCTTCACAATAATGAGTCATCTTGAGGTGCACTGGTTCTATATGTGAAGAAGAAGGATAGTTCTATGAGGATGTTCATTGATTATAAATAGTTGAACAAGATTCTTGTTAAGAACAAGTACCCTCTTTTGCATATTGATGATCTTTTTATCAGGTTCAGGGAGCGGCATTGTTCTCCAATGTAGACTTGAGGTCAGGATATCATCAGTTAAAGTTTAGGGCATCGGATGTCCCTAAGACATATTTTCGGACCCTATATGCTCATTATGTGTTTTTAGTAATGTCACTTCAGTTGACTAATGCTCCAACAACATTTATGAAGTTGATGAATGGGATGATAGATCCGTATCTAGATTCCTTCGTGACTGTGATCATTGATGACATCTTGGTGTATTCCAAAATGGAGGCAGATCATGTTAGTCATTTGAGGAGATTCCTTTTAAGGCTGAAGGATGAGAGCTTATATGTGATATTTATGTAAATGTGAGTTCTAGGTTGATTCGGTGGCATTCTTGGGGCACGTGGTGTCCAAGCAGGGTATTAGAGTGGATCCAACCAATATTAAGGCGGTTAGAGGTTTGGCAAGGCATACTTCTCCTACAGATATTTGTAGATTTTAGGGTTAGATGGTAATTATAGGAGGTGCACGCAGGGTTTCTCTTCCATTGAAGCTCCTTTGACTAGTTTTATCCCAAAGAATGTGGGTTTCTAGTGGTCTGATGAGCACGAGACGAGCTTTCAAAAGCTCAAAACTTTGTTGACTTCAGCTCTAGTTCTAACTCTACTCGAGTAGGTTTTACTATATATTGTGATACTTTGAGAGTTGTCTTAGGTGGTGTGTTGATGCAAAAGGGGAAGGTGATTGCAAATTTTTTCTAGACAGTTGAAGACTCAGGAGAAGAACTATCCTACTCATGACTTAGAATTTGTTGCAATGGTCTTTGTGTTTAAATTATGGTGTCATTATTTGTATGGTGTGCATTGTGACGGTGTTAAGGATTGGAGGTAGGATTTGTGTGCCTAAAGTGGGTGACTTGACTAGATTGTTCTTTAAGGAGGCACATTGTTGGAGGTACTCTATTCATCCATGATCAACAAGATGTACCATGACATAAGTGAGTATTATTGGTGTTGTGGTATGAAAAAGGACATGTTGAGTTTGTGGCCATGTTTTAGACTTGTCAGCAGGTCAAGTGTGAGAATCAACGACCTGGTGGTATGTCTCAGAGGATGCCCATTAATGGTGGGTTTGCCTACCACCGTGGGTGGCTATGATTCGATTTGGGTGATTGTTGATAGATTGACCAAGTCTGCCATTTAATTTTTTTCTAGGTGAAGTATAGAGCCGATAAGTTGGCTCAAGTCTACTTCATTTAGATAGTTTGATTGCATGGGGTGTCAACTTCTACTATATACGACCGAGGTTCTCTCTTTACTTCACACTTCTGGAGGGCATTATAGCATGGGCTGGGTACTCAGTTGGACATGAGTACAAATTTTCACCTTAGATAGATGCGCATTCCGAGCGGACGATTAAAGTATTGGAGGACATGCTTGAAGCATGTGTGATTGACTTTTGTGACCATTGGGATCAACATTTACCATAAGCAGAGTTTCCCTACGACGATAGCTATCATTTTACTATTTAGATAGCCCCATTTGAGGTGTTGTACGATAGGAGGTGTAGACCTCCGATTGGTTTGTTTGAAGTTATTAAGGTTAGTACCTTAGATAAGGATTTTCTTCGGGATGCTATAGAGCATGTTTGTTTTATTAAGAGTAGGTGCATGACAACCCAAAGTAGGCAGAAGTGCTATGTGATTAGTGGTAAATTTTGACTCATTTAAGGCCTATTTAGCTCAATAATTATTGTCCTCAATGCCTAATTATGTTCATTTCTAGTAGAATGTAGATGATATGCAGTTGTGAATGCAATTGGACAAGGTAAGGACTGACGTTTCAAAGAATGCCAAAAATTAAAAAGGAAGTGCAAAAGTAAACATTGTTGATCACCAAGCATGATGGAAGGATTGCCTACTGAGCACAACATTGCCCAAAGTGACAGTGTGCAAGGAAAATATTTAATACTCAAAAGGCGAAATAAGGTGGTATTCAGCGATGCACCGAACGTAAAAGGCAGACTCAATCGAAGTCACCGATTGAGGTTCAAATACCTCAAGCCTAGAGCAGCACAAGGTGAGGTGAGAAGTAGAGGGTGATCCGCCGAGTAGTTTCGGCGAGCCCAACTAATGTCGCCAAATATGTCGAACGTTGGAATTTTGCGCCAAATTTTGAGAAAGTATAAATAGCCCAAAGAATGTGAATTTTTATAAATGTTCGAATAGAGAGTTTTTTTAGAGAGTTTTTAGAGTGAGAGAACACTTTTCACCTTTGAAGAACACTTTTCTAGCTTTTGGGGTTTTACCACTTTTTGCTTGAATCTTACAAATTTAAGTTGAATCTAAAGTGAGTTTGCTTATAATTGCTTAATTTCATGCTACCCATGGCTGCTTCCATGAAAGGTATAATTTCTTTGCCTTTTGTGATTGGTGTCTAAAACCCCTAGATTTAGGGGTGCTCTAATGGAGTTGTGTGTTAATTTAATGTAGTGGGTATTGTGCTATGATCTATTTAGTTGTTGTTCATGCATGAATTTGGTCTAATTACCATGAGGTTACCTAATGGATTAAGGTTGCAAACTTAATTTCTACTTTCGATCTCTCATTGATGCTAGAAAAAGATTAATTGGAGTGGGTAATTAGTTCAATACTAACAATTTTTGTTTGATGTTTGTTGCTTGCTCTAAAGAGAGGTTATGGGTCGGACCTATTTTCCCTATTCTTGAAATAAAGGATAGAGTAAAGTGTTGAATTGTTTTGAATTGGTATATAGATGAGACTGGAATGAGATTTTATGCAAGGATGCTTCGAAATCGAAAGAAGATTAGCATCATTGAAGATGATTTAACCTATTCATGAATGTTCATCACAATAGAGCAGTACAATTACCCATACGTGAGATTTATTTGCAATCCCTGCACCCCTAGATTACTTATTAGCTCTTGATTTCGTTTGATTTATAGTTTTATTGTGATATATGGTAACCAAAATTTCATATGAAGTTGGTTGTTCCATCCACCCAAATGGTTTACCACTACAAATGAATTAATTTAAAATCAAAATTTCTTGATAAGGAATATTGTACGCTGCACCATTCCCTTTGGGATTCAACCTTCACTCTTCATTGGGTTTTTACCATCTACAACCGCTCACTCTTTTAATTGGTTTTGAAGGGTGATTTGAGCATTATCAAAAACGGCGCTGTTGCCAGGGATTGGTAGTTGAGAATTCTAATTGAGAAATTAGATTTTAGATTTGTTTAGTTGTCTTAGATTTGTTGTTTGGTATTGTTGTTGGCTGATTTACAGGTTGACAAAATGAGTGACCATGGGAGTGACAATCATAGTCACTATGGTAAAAATGACAACATAATCTAAATGACATACACGATAAGGTCATTCAAACCATAGGAGCAATCCGGATACCTCCTACAACTGGTAGGGCTTTATTTCACATCACCAGAACTATGATCCAATTGCTCCAAATTAAAGGGATGTTTGGGGGTCCAGCTCATCAAGATCCCCATGACCACCTTAGGAATTTCATGGAGGTATGTTGGACCCTTCGTGTTAAAGAATATCTGTCAAGAATCCATAAGGTTGAGGTTATTCCTGTTCTCTTTAGCGGGAGAAGCTACAAGATTGTTGGCAGAGTTGCCAAATGATCCAATTACTTCTTGGGATGAGCTAACTGATGCCTTTTTAGAGAGATTCTTTCCACCTCGAAGATGGTTAAACACTGTATCCAAATCCATAATTTTAAGCATATTGGAGGTGAACCATTGCATAAGACATGGCTTATGTTCAAGAGGTTACTCCTACAATGTCTAACGCATGGCGTTTCAGACAACTTGCTTCTTCAATACTCTTATTTTAGTCTTGATTCAGTCAATAAAGGATTAGCTGATCAATTAGTCCATGGTGAATTATTGAAACAACCCTATGAGGTGGCTGCATTGTTTCTTGATGATATGACTAGGGATAACCGAGCATGGCACACTAGAGAGGAAAAAGTGCCTACTCTACATGTGAGTTTATCTAAAGAATAAATAAAGAAGGACCATGAAAGAGATGAAAACTGTGCAAAAAAGATGACCCAAATTGATTTGTTGTCTAAACATGCCATGGGATGTGGAACCAAGTCGGTAAATGCGATTGGAATTAACATAGGGTAGCGCCCAGATGATGCCAAGTTTGAGGCATTATACAATGAAGAAGTTTAATATTTGGGAAACCAAGTGGGGGGTTCTCACACCAATTATCAACATCAAGGTGGGAACCAATGTTGGAACAAGGATAGAGATAGTGGTTAAAAGGATTGGCAAGGTGGAAATTGGAGAGATAGGGAGATGGAAAAAGATAGGTATGTGCCTCCCCATAATCGTCCACACCCAAAACAACCAAGTGAGCCAGAAGAAGTCAAACTGAGGACATGCGTGTCAGGATATTCAACAAGGTTGAGGGTTCCGTAAGGTGTTGAAGGACTTGAAAAATGACTTCTCTACTTTTTCACAAATGGTGACTTCTCACTCAGTTTCCATTAAGTAGCTGGAGACCCAACAGGGTCAACTTGAAACTCATCTCAATCCATGGTAAAAATGTACATTGCCTAGTGACACCATCCCGAACCCCAAAAATGAATGTAGAGTTGAAGGACTATGTCATGCCACGACATTAAATAATGCTCTTCTACAGAGGCAACCCAAGTATTTACTATTATTTTTATTTCTTTCGAATAACGTGCATTGTGAGTGAAGGTTGAGAAAAGGTTAAAAGATGGACAAGGGCAGTTTAGGCGATGATCAAACCAAATCGGCGATGCACCGAAGGCACTATGCGGAATAATTCTTATCCACTATTTTTAGCTAAAGTTGATGGGAAAGTATGCTATCAAGATCGGCAAGCTGAGCTCGAAAGGGCGATTCATTGAAGCACACTAGGTGGACTCCATCGGAATTGCCAAAGCAACCTTCAGGTTCGGCTATTAGGTCAAGCATGTTCGGCGAGCCTAAGCTTCGATTGGCGATACACCGAACACGTTCGGCGATGTTAGCAATTGCACCAAACAGGCCTGGTATAAAAAGGCCAAGGGTTATTTCAAATTGAAAACTCAAAACCTTTGAAATTTTAAAAACTTTTTTGATTCCCATCTCTTGCATTGTCCATTTTGAGTGTTTGTGTGCCTCATGTTAGTGGATTAAAGGTTCTAGGAGTGCATTTGCTTGAAGTTTGTGTCAACCCAACCCCGATTCTTTAGTTTCTTGCTTGTTTTTCGGCATAAAGGTTGGTGTTTCAACTTTTCGTTTATAATCTATAAGTTAGATTGCATATAGAATGCGGTCTTGAGTCCTTTAACTGAATTAGAGTGCTTAATTTTCTTTGGTAGCATCGAATAGTTGAATTTGAAATGTGCCCATATGAATGTGATTATGAATGCCTTTATAAAATTGTGAATCGTGATTGTGTTGGTTAGAATAATGAATTGTGTTGATATAATTTTTGGGTATGTGCTTAATTAAATGTGAGTGAAGTTTGAGTAGCTCAGTGTGGACCCATTGCACGATTTTGCCCAATGATAAACAAGATGACTACAATCTGAGGGTAAATCATCAATTAGTACGACACTTAGTGATATCTGGGGGAAATCTGAGTACCCATGGTAGAACAAGCATATAGGTTGTGTGTAATATTTGCGGGAACTTGTATTTGTTGTGCTTGTTGGGTTTGGTTTTGAAAATTTGGCACTGGGCTAAAACTTTTTGTTCGGCGAGCTTGTCTTAGCTCACCAAGAAGGTTAGGTAAATTGCAAAGTAAGACCCAGCTCGCCTTCCTTAGCATGTGCATGGCCTTGGGTACTGTCCCCTTCGGCAGGCTTGTCTTATTCCATTGAGCCTATTGGGCATGTCACCGAGTAGGAGAGGACATCGCCCTTGATGCCTGCTATCTTCCCTTTGGCACTGTCAATTATGGCAGACTAATCATAGCTTGCCAAAACCAACTCGGTGAACCATTAAGTTGTCATTGACTCTGCCTTGTTTGCCTGAACCCTGAGTAATATGCTACTGGTCATTTTGGCGAGCTCACCGGAGCTGACCGATGCTGCTGGGCGATACGCCTTCCCGTTAGGTGAGCCTTAGAACTATTTTTGAAACATGATTCAAAGTGCTTTTGATTTTAACTAACATTCACAAATCTTGTGCGTTAATATGTATTATGTAGGTAATGGTAAGAATAAAGTGTAAAAATGTGGTCTCCTCCGACACTGAGTCAACTAGAGAGTCTTCTCCTCCTCCTCCTCCAAAGAGGTAAAAGGGTATCTCAATCAATAATCCTATTGACGCTTCTCATGCCCAACTAACAAATCCTCAGACACCTACTAGTCGGGGTAAGAATATAAAAAAGCATATTGCAAAGAAGCAAGTGAATATCGGTTCAAAATTAGTGTCACCCTTATAGATACCAACCCTGCCTCTTGCGTTCTCCCAATTATAACTCTAAGAGCTTTGAATAGTCTCAAAAGGCAGATGCAGAATGAACAATTTTGGTGGAGCGTCCACTCTCAACTGACGGGGTGATGAGTGAGTGTCCAGTAATATGGGAGGCAATCAAACTCCACAAGTTGGAACAGTTCACAAAAATCAGACTACCATACATACCAAAATGGGTAGGAGAGTTTTATGATGCCTATGCCAAGGCGTTACAAAAGAAGAGGAAAGGAACTATCTGGAAGCCATTGGAGGAAGTCGAAGTGAGAGGCAAGATTGTGCCATGTAACGCCACCATAATTAACACGGTGTTGGGCACCCCAAACAATCATTCTAACGCATACAAGATCCAGAAGATGAAAAACTTAGCCACATTGAAGAAATGGTTAGCCCCACTGAGATCTGATAAGTCTTTGCCCTCTTGGTTGGCTGAAGGGATGAAGATCAAGAAGAAAGACCTTAACATTGCCACATGATATTGGTTCAGGTTCATTTGTAGAAACATTATGCCATCACAAAATGAGTCAATACTCCGGCGTCCAGAGGCAGTACTAGTAGGCTCATTATCGCAAAGGACAAATTAAACATACAAATTATTATTGAGGATGAGATACTACTACGGGCTAGACAAGAGAAGACAATGCTTCCATTTCTAGTAATCATCACACAGTTGTGTGAGAGGGCAGGAGTCCCTTTCTGGAAGACAGATGTTAGGGTCGCACCGATCTCTTCAAGTGACATTAGGAGGATAGAGGCTAAGTACTTGAGAGATGATGCAGCTCGGAGGATGCCACCACCCCTAGACACCACACATGTGATAGACTCCACTACTTTTGCATTTGAGTCCAGCACACCTGCTCCTTGTGACGACGAAGCACTACTAGATTAAATTAGACGAGAAAACAACTTGGTAAAAATTCTTTCAATAAGAATTAAAGGAATGCATGTGTAAGTTGTAAATGCATAGTAAAAAGTCTAAGTGGTAGATTGTTAGGGTATGTACTATTAATAATGTTTTTAGACATAGTATTCTAACAATTTTCAAGATTAAACATCTAAGTGGGAGATTGTTAGGGTATATACTATTAACCATACATTTAGATATAGTACATTATAAGAATTGTGATGGTTAAAAGTTTAAGTGGGAGATTGTTGGGATATATACTATTAACCATATGTTTAGAAATAGTATTTATTATAGAATAATTATTTATTCAGTTTTGATAGATCATATATTTGTTTATGGTGTGTGTTTACTTATATAGTAGATAATTTAGTGTATAGAGTTTTATCTTATACACAGAAGATTAAATCACCGGTTCTTATAAGTATAAAGTTTTTTGTTCACAATCTGAGATGAAAACTGGGCATGCCATTTGTACGATTGTAGCACAAGATTATATATTGTATATCTAGATTATGGAAATGGTATAGTTCCAACTTCTTGTGCTAATACTGTTAAATATACTTATATTCTTAATCCTGATATAACTATTATGATCTGTATATTTTAATTATCTTTTTGATTTATTAAAATGTGAGACTCTGAGATGGGTCAATGTGCCTGGTAGATTGGATGATAATAATATATAATGGTAAAATAATAAGATAGTTGATGCAATCCATGTCTCGATATAGATATTGATGATATGCCCTTTTGAGAAGCTTATAGGTTTTCATCGTGTCAAACCTTGCAAGTGGATTTATGAATCCGACACATGAAATAAGTTAAGCAGTGCTTTAAAGAAAATTATTCATTGAATTAAATTCGTCAGTAATTTAATTTATTGATTAGTATATGTAATCTTAACATGGGGAATTACATAAGTATTTAATTGGGAATTTCGAAATATAAATAGAGGAGTGCAATTACAAATTTCTACTAGAATGATTTGTAATTTATTATGGCAAAAATAATACAAATTAATTATTTGAAATTATTTCCATAATAGGAAGTCTCAGTAATTAATCTATGGTCCCTACAGTGCCCATATTTAACTAGAACTCAGAATCCTATTTCTACGGGAAAAGGGAAGTAGTAGCGTGTGTTTTCTTGTTTTCAAGAAAAGCGTGGGTTTTCTTCTTCTTTTTAGGCTGGGAAGAAATCTCTATAAGTAGGGATTCTTCTAACCTAGAAAGAAAAAAAAAATTATACAATATTTGCCCACCCAAGTATTGAGAGAGTTCGGATGTGAACTTGTTATCACTGTAGATGACTATGGATTCACTTGAAGGTCTGTCTAACTTGTGGATTCGCTTGAAGATATATGCTCACGCTTCAAGAGGTAATTCTTTAATTAAATTTCAGAAAGTTTATGTGTTCAGCATGATTATATGTATTCTAGCATAAACGTATTGATTATCTATTATTCATGTAAGCAGTATGATTCATGTATGCTTTCGCTATACATATAGTTTTTCAACAGAATAAAAAAGGAGGAGCATCAGATGAGGAATATTATGAATATGAAGAAGAAAATGGTGACGACAAAGAAGAAGAAAAAGAAAGAATAAGAAGAGCTGCTGGAAAAGGAAAACAACCAATGTCTAAACTGGGAATGTCGAAAGAAGGACGCCAATCAGATGCTGACTATTGTGATTATGATTGTGATTATCATCATAATTTGGTGATTTTAAGAAGCATCTAGGATTTCAAGTGCAAAACTGGAGATTTCCCACATCCACTCTAGCTTAAACTACTTGATTTCATCATGTATATATTCACTCCCCTATTTGAAAATCTTCAGAGAGAAGTTAGCCAAGAAGATCATAGCATTTAAGAATAATTACAATGATTCTTGGGAACTGGACGGTGATAATCCTGGTTTGGCCAGGCTTGTTGATCTAGAAATGTTCAACTTGTCTAAGCGATTAAGGGGTAAACAGAAGGAATTTTATGATAACTGGAAATGGAAATAGCATATGATACTAGTTTTCAGATTTATTTTAGTATAAACTTCACAGCAGGATTATGATATCTCTTAGTAAATTTGATGTTTGATAAACCCATCATCACACTAAGATTTGATGGAACTGACGAAATTTCGATCTGATGTCAGAATCTTCGGATGTTGACTTAAGTCAACTCTTTCAAGCATTAAGCTTCCAAAACTCAAAACTCGCACCAAACTCAAAAGAACACCTTGGGGAGCATGCCATCCAACCTAGCACCACACAAAGGCTTTAAGAAAGCTACGGAATGGGGTAAAACAGGAAAAACACACATAAAAATAGAAATAACCCCGAGGGTCATTACAGTATGTCATGGCAAAAAGTTTGAATTGTTAGCTTTGTGAAAAAATATTTGTGGCAAATTCTTTAATTTTATAGCTATAGATTTTTTAATTTTGTAGCAAAATACAAGTATTATTGCCACAAGATTAAAAATATGAAATAGCCACATATTTTGAATTTTCATAGCAAATAAATCAAGTCATTTGCCACAATAGAATGCATTATGTCTACAACATAAAAATTGCTATAGATTTAATTTGTTGTGGCAAAAGAATAAAATTATTTGTTATAAGTATTTATTTCATAGCAAGATTTTTTACTATCATAGCTACAACACAATTTTTTTTGTAGCTATTAGTATTAGTCCTTAGCCACGGACCATGTACACAATTTTTTTTGTAGCTATTAGTATTAGTCCTTAGCCACGGACCATGTAAAATCCTTAGCTAACTCTCAGCCACCTACATCTTGTCACGAATGCTACGAAAAAATTCATATTTAGCTACTTCTAGCTTTAAGTGCATTTTCTTGTAGTGATTATTGATTATCTAGAGTTTTGGTATTACGACTTTCAGTTCTTAGGGGTTTATTTCTGCATAAAGGTTTCGATTATTAAGTTGAGTTTATGGGACTAAATTCCTTAGTTGTTTGAAAACTACATTTCTTAGCTTTATATGATTAACTTATTTCTTGTGGGTTGGTATTTTGTTATCCTACCAGGTGGTTTAGTTTGGGTGTTACTCACGACGATCTGGGTTATGACACATCTGGGCTAAGGGTTGGCATACCTACTGGTAAGATTTAATAGGCTTTATCATGATGCTTGATTTCAGGTCGTGACACAATTGCTCGGTTTGCAAACACTCCCTTGATGTTCAACAATTAAATTATAGTACTCGTGATGTAAAAAATTTACACAACATGCTGTTGAGATAGGACTTTGGCACGAGTTGCTCTTGCATCATCCTTATCAACATCATTATCAACATCATCCACATTGAAGCGAAGCACATATATGGGTTGTTGTTGTGGCAGACTCATATTCCCTCTCTTCTTGGGCTGATCATTTAGAACATTCTGCCTGTCTTACTCATCACTTCTAGCTTACTCGTTCAATGCATCATAATGATCAACCTCAACTCTTTTGGTCTGTTCTGCAACTGTAGCTCAACGTTGTTCTTCTTCTAGCCGAGCTACCTCTATTTGGCATGCCCTTTCTCATCCCTTGGGCAAAATTCTAGTTATAGTTTTATCTACCATTTCAAGAATATTGTTTTTGACCATTTCCTCAATGTTTTTTTAAGCTCAAAATCAATTGGAATCAGGGGACTAACTTGACTCCGAGTGTTGGGAATAAACAAGTGTGTACCCTAAACAAAAGAAAAAAAATAGAAAGAAGTAAATCAGGAAATAAGGACTAATAGTCAAATAACATAATTAATTTAATCCAAAATTGTATTTCTCAACATCGATATCAATATTTGATACACCCAAATTGCACCTCCGAAAAAAGTATAAAGTGGTTATTTTTAAAATGTAGAACATAATCAAGGTTAGGGTCGATCCTACAAGGAATATATTTTTGACCAAAGTCAATTGTTGTTATTTACACTCTTAGTCGTATTGTTTCCAAAAGTTTGGGGAAATTGTATAATAGGCAAGCTTTATGTCACAAGTAAGCAAACCTTGACCAATTCTAAGCTTTAAGCATCAAAAGTGCTAAAAACCACGACACATAACTTCTATGTCAAAAACTCCCATCTAAGTACCGAAATTCATCCCAAATGATTTCCAATCATGCCAAAGTCCAAATGGCTAAATTTCCAAGCTCAAAAGGACATGTAAGGCCACACAAACATCAAACAAATTTGGGAACAAAAAGGTGGGGTTGAAACGTTAAATTCTTCATTATTTGATCACTTTCGCATATCATTTTGATTTTATCTTTGGGTGGAGGGTTGTCTTATCTATCGGTGGATGAGAATGTGTGTGATCATGATCTTTGGGATTTTGGGTCATACAAATGTGATTTTTCCTTAAAACTGAAAATGTTTCCTTGGAAACTGTATTTAAGAAATTAAAACTTGTCACAACCCAAAGTATACCCTAGGCGTAACATGGAGTATAGGACCCCGAGAGGCCCGACACAAGCCACTTAGAATACATCATACAAGATAATAGAATTTAAAGATCTCAAAAGAAAGCATTTCAACCATCAAAGGAGTTTAAACAATGCGGAAATTTACATACGTCTCAAAAGCCATCTAATACATCATAAGGGAGTGATTGGGATGTAACCCATACATCACATACAAAGTTTGAAATGGAAGTGACATAAAGAAATAAAAGAGTCTCGATCCTCAAAACATGAGGACTCACCAATCTTCAAGCCTATGAAAGACCAACTAGCTGCGAGTATGGGAGGTAAGAGCGTCGGACCCTACATTCATGAAATAATGTAGGCACAAGTAAGCATTAGTGTATGTAATGTACTAAGTATGAGGCAGTATGCATAAACATAGGCATGATGGCATGAATGACTTAAAACTAAGAAGGCATGATCATATTGTAACATTTGAATGCTTTAAAGAAAAACGACATGAAAATCATGAAAACATGATCAAGTTCATTAATATAAAGGACATAGAAAAAACTATGAAGAGAATGTAATCATTTTGTGAGATATTAGCTTTAATCGGCAATAAGACCATGAGAGCAATATCATGGAATCCGGTATATCCCTCATACCGAAAGAAGGAGAATCTACTTGCCGAGGTAGATTTCGTACATATCATCATTTGCTAAAGTGGATCCACTATCTAGGTCATTTAAGACAATCCTATGGGGCAAGTAGTTAGGGACTAGAGGTTTCTAGTAGAGACTACCCTATTTAAGCCTCCACCTCAAAGCCCTCTCGGTGCTAAATCTAAATCCTACGGAATAGATAAACGTCAAGTATCAATTTAACATAGGGAAAGACAATTATCCATACCAATCCACACATTTCAAGATCAAAACATAGAATAACTCCTTGAACATAATTTAACATAGATGAGAAAACTTTTCACCAATGTGAATTCATTTGTGAGAAATACCTTTCACAATCATGATCATCATAGTAAGTGAGAAATCCTTTCACAATAGCATTGATACTTTCCTCTCAAAGAATCTCTAAATAATTTATAATCATTTCATAAAAACATGCATATCTTCATCATTTCATAATTCATGGATTCATTAGTTCCTCATAGGATCATAGTTGAAAAAGATAATTTAGGCATGGGTCAATGCAATTTCAACTAAATATCATGGATTAACATCAATTAATGCATTATAAAACTTAATTAACCATAATCAAATAATAATTTGATGAAACCCACATTCATTGAATTAAAACCCTAATTTGATCAATGGAAAATTGAAATCTTTGGGGACCCCATGGAGGAAAGGACTGTATGGGTGAATACACACATACCTTGATCCTTTAAGCCCAAGAAAATGGAGAATTTGGAGACTTGAGTGGAACCCTTGCTCTTCCTCTTCTTCATTAGACTTGAGAGAATTTGGGAGGATGAATTTGGTAAAGTTTTTGGAATTTAGGAGAATGAGTTGTTAATGGGTAATTTGGGGGTTTAAAACGTTTATATAGGGCATAGGGTAGAAGATAAAACAACATAGTATTGGGTTAAAACAATTAGGAATAGAACCAAAAGCTCTTTAAAATAACTGTCGAGCCTCACCTACGGTCCGTAGGTCTTTCTATGGACCGTACTGGTCAACCTTAGAGAAAGCTCAGAAACTTTTATTGGGACCAAATTTTGATGGAACCCATGTACTGCTCGTAGGACTTTCTACGATCCATACATGTCAAACGTAGAAACCAATTTTACCCCTTGAAATTTCACCAACTCTGGAAGTGATCTACAAGGCCTATTTACCACTCGTACAAAGGTTGACGGACTGTCCTGATGAACTGTACAACGGGATCCTGGGACTTGATTTTATAAAACTTATTTTCCCTACTTTCTATGGTCACCATCTACGGCCCGTAGAAGCTCCTGTGGTTCGTAGACTAGAACCGCAGACACATACCTCAGTCCAAAATTTTATTTTCTCCCCTTTTTCCTAGTTCTAAGGTGTTACATTATCTCCCCCTTGAGACCATTCATCCTCGAATGGGACTTAAGGCATCATATGGAGGGTAGGGCAAGAGATCTAGAAATCGACAAGAATGCAACTTCATCAACAACACATACCCAAGGAGGAACATCAACTCCAAGATTAAACATAGTCAAAACAACACTTCATTAAGGCATGCATGCAAATCATACTCAAATGCTCATAGTCATGATGAAATCAATCAAAGCTAAATCAAAATCCCGAAGATTTGTTTTCATGAGCATGCATGCATGAGGAAACATGAGAATTACTAAGACATGAGGATGGACCATGAGGAACTAAATACCTCTATCTAGAGTAGGATCGTAGGGAAAGAGATGGGGGTAACGGGACATCATATCGGTCTCAGCTTCCCAAGTAGCACCCTCAACCCTTTGATTCCTCCGTAAGACCATTATGGGTGCAACTTCTTTATTTCTTTACTACTTAACTTGCCGGCCCAAAATCTCAACCTGAATCTCTTCATAAGAAAGACTCACTTTTATACCAAGACTCTCCAGTGGTACAATAGGTGTTGGGTCACCAACACACTTCTTCAACAAAAAGACATGAAAAACTGAATGCACCGATTCTAAGTCATTAGGCAAATCAAGTTCATAAGCAACCATACAAACACACCTCAAAACCTTCTAAGCTTCTGTTTCTTTCAAAACCTCATAACACCCTTCATGGGTGAAATTTTCAATTAGGCCCAATCATCTACATCAAACTCAAGGTCCCTTCTTATAACAACGGCATAGGACTTTTGTTGACTTTGAGGTATTTTCAACCTTTCTTTATTAAGTCAAGCTTTATCCCTAGCCTTATGTACCAACTCGGGTCCTATCAAAATAGCCTCACCTACTTCAAACAAACCTATAGGAGATCTACACCTCCTACAATAATTAGCCTAAAATGGAGCAATACCAATGCTTGAATGATAACTATTATTGTAGGCAAACTCAATCAAGGGCAAATGATCATCCCAATTACCCTTGAAATAAATCACACAAGCCCTCAAAATATCTTCCAAGGTCTGAATAGTACGCTCTGCTTGTCCATCGGTTTTAGGATGAAAGGTCATACTAAGCTTAACACAAATACCAAGGCCCTTTTGGAAAGATTTCCAAAACTGAGAGGTAAAATGGGTACCACGAATGGAGATAATAGATAGGGGCACTCCATAAAACTAAACCATCTCCTTTAGATACAACTTAGCATAGTCTTCCGCCGAATAAGAAACCTTAACAGGAATGAAATGAGCCAATTTCATCATACAATCCACAGTAATCCCAAATCGAGTCATGTTGCCACCGAGGGTGAGCTAAACTAACAATAAAGTCCATATTCAGATCTTACCACTTCCAAGTAGGAATACTAATGTCTTAGGACAAACCTCCTAGCTTTTGATGCTCATTTTTCACTTGTTGACAATTAGGACATTTAGCCACAAATTTTGCAATATCTGTCTTCATCCCATTCCACCAATAGACCTCCTACAAGTCATGGTACATCTTGGTAACTCCCGAGGGAACAAAATATTGAGAACTATAAGATTCCGACAAAATATGCTCCATCAAATCATAAACACTGGGAACACACAAACGACCTTGATACAAAAGCACACCATCTCCCCCTTGGGAGAAAGCCTCAATGAACTTTTTAAGCACTGCTTCCTTCAAGTCAACCAAAATCGGATCAAGACCTTGCTTGTCTTTCACATCCGACACAAAGGACAATTCTTAACCATTATGAACAATAACACCACCTTTGTTAGAATCAACCAACCAAACATCCAATCGGGCCAATCTATGAACATCTCAAACAAACTCTTTTTTATTATCCTCAATATGCACAACACTACCCATCGATAGCGTACTAAGAGCATCTGCCACAATATTTACCTTGCTGGGGTTATAGAGGACACTCATGTCGTAATCCTTTAGCAACTCAAGCCACCTTCTTTGGCGAAGCTTTAGATCTTTCTACTTGAACACATATTGTAAACTTTTATGGTTGGTAAAGACTTCAACATGAGCACCATCTAAGTAATACCTCCAAATCTTTTAGGCAAACACAACTGCCGCTAAGTTCAAATCATGGGTAGGATAGTTCTTTTCGTGAATTCTAAGTTGCCATGAAGCATAAGAAAGAACTTTCTCATTTTGCATAAGAACACACCCTAGTCCCATACTTAAACCATAACAATAAACAACAAACCCACAGACACTTCCGGTAAAGTTAACACCAGAGCAGAGGTAAGTCTATCCGTCAATTCTCAGAAAGTCCTCTCACACGCTTCAGACCATACGAACTTAACTTTCTTTTGGATCAATGCCATCAATGGAGAGGCAATTGAAGAAAATCCTTCCACAGACCTTCTATAATAACTAGCCAAACCGAAGAAACTTTGAATATTCAAAGGGAATAGAGGTCTTGGCCAACTCTTAACCACATCCGTCTTTTTCGGATCTACCTCTATACCTTTACCGAAAACAATGTGAAAAACAAAAGCCGTGGATCTCAACAAAAACTCACATTTACTAAACTTTGTAAAGAGTTTTTGGTCATTGAGGATTGCAACACAATCCTCAATGATTGATCTACTCATCCTCACTTCTTGAGTAAATCATAATGTTATCGATAAACACAATCACAAACATGTCAAGATATTGCCTAAACACTCTATTCATCAAGTCCATAAATGCCGCTGGAGCATTAGTCATCTTCCTTCACCCTTAATAGGTGATAACCCAACCGGAGATCAATCTTAGAGAAGAAACTCGCTCCTTGGAGTTCATAAAACAAACCATCTATCCTTGGAAGAGGATACTTATTCTTAATGGTGACTTTGTTCAATTGATTCAGTGCACATGTGAAGTGAACCATCTTTCTTCCAAACAAATAAAGCTAGAGCACCCCATAGAGATATACTCGGTCGGATAAAACTCTTATCCAACAAATCTTTCAATTATTCATTCAATTCCTTAAGTTATGCCGGAGCCTTACAGTAAGGAGGAATAGAAATAGGTTGCGTATCGGCGAGAAGGTCAATACCAAAGTCTATTTCCCTTTAAGGAAGAACACCATGTAAATCATTGGGAAACACTTCCAGAAACTCATTAACAATGGGGACCGACTCAAAGATAGTGGTTTCGGAATTCATATGCCTAACCCTTACAAGATGGTATATGCACCCCTTATAAATCATCTTTCTAGCTTTAAGGCAAGAAACAAATTGACCCTTAAGCATATAATTTCCTCCCTTCCACTCTAGGATAGGCTCATATGAAAATTGGAACTTGACCACTCAGGTTCAACAATCAATAGAAGCATAACAAGAATGGAGCCAATTCATACCAAGAATAACATCAAAATCTAGCATGTCAAGCTCTATAAGATCAACATGAGTGATTCTATGCAATAAGGAGATGGGACAACTTCTATAGACTCTCTTAGGCACAATAGATTCACCAATAGGAATAGAAACAAAAAAAAAGGTCTATCAACACACCTGGAAGAAGATCTAACCTCATAGCCACATATGTCATCATAAATGTTAATATGGCACCGGGATCAAGTAAAGCATACACATCAAGATGAAAAACTTTCAACATACTGGTAACAACATCGAGAGAACCCTCTTGCACATGATGAGTTTGAAGTGCATAGAATTGGTTTTTCTTTGGAGCATACAAACCTGAATCACTAGGTGGAGCTTGCTTACCATATTTTCGCTCGTCAAGTCTAGAGGGACAATACCTCAAGCGGTGACCAATCTTGCCCCAACAAAGCAATTATCCGTACCCATCAAGCATTTTCCCCGATGACTCTTGCAACAGTTTTGGCATGCGAGAACCGAAGAACCATTTCCACCACCATTTCCTCCTTGAGGCTTTGGGTTAGAAAACCTTTCCTTGTTGAACTTAGGAGCCGGAGCGTTGGAAGAACCTTTACCGAAAAACCTTTGGTGGAACTTAAAATGACCATGTCCATCGGACCTTGAGTGTGAAAAGTCACCATCACCAGCCTTTGCCTTCTTTGTCTCCTGCCTTTCCTTAAGCTTTTCATCATCAATTTTCTAAGAGTGAATCATTAAACTAGAAGTATTCATCTCCTTAATGAGCATCGCAGTACGATATTCCTTTACCACTATTTCGAAAACATCCAAAACAAACTTGCTCATTCTTGCCCTAGGATCGGCAACCATAGTAGGAGCATACCTAGACAATTGAATGAATTTCAAGGCATACTCCTTCACACCCATATTCTCGTGACGAAGGTTAATAAATTCAAGTACCTTGGCCTCCCTCATCTCAAGGGGAAAGAACCTATCAAGGAAAGAATCCTTAAACTTTTCCCAATCATCAGGACCCGCATCAACCATCGTCTCTTCCTTCCATTGGTTAAACTAAACTTGAGCAACACCCTTAACTTGATAAGTGGTCAATTCTGCCCTTTCCACCGGTGTCACACCCATGATCATCAAAACCTTATATACCTCATCAATGAACTCTTGAGGATCTTCCTCAACCTTAGAACCATGAAACTCCGAGGGATTCATTCTAGTGAAGTCCTTCACTCTAGTTGTCGTTGAACCCACATTTGGGTTCACGGGGACCACAACCTCACTATTGGCTTGAGCCGTCTTGGCTTGGGCCAACACTTCAAAAACAGCCCTAAACTCTGCATTAGTCACTTGTTCAGCCAAAGGATTTGCCGAAACTTGAGGAGCTTCTTGTTCCACATTCTCATTCGTATTCCTCCTATCATATGCTCTTCAAGGGGCCATATCTTGAAAAGCATCGGATAAGGGTTAGGAGAGAGACATGTAGAGTTAAACTCTATCGCACGACTTAAGAGTAATGAAAGAAGTGGAGTTTCCTTAACATCTTATAGCCTCTTATTCATAAATATGGCGCGCTTCACACTCATGAATAAGACTCTACTTGACATGGCTTATAAGACATCCTAGGATCTTTCAAAATCTTGTGCTCTGATTACCAAGTTTGTCACGACCAAAAGTATACCCTAGGCGTAATTGTCATGACCCGATTTCCCAAGTCATGATGGTGCCCTACCATCCCACCAGTAGGCAAGCCAAACACCATCCTGGAACTTAACAGTAATGGGATTAAGAGTGGAAACTAATTCTAAACCAAGCGGAAGCATACCATAAGAACACATAAACGAAGGCTAAAATGAAACCAAACTAAATATATACTAGACAGCTCCCAAAACCTGGAAGTCACATGTACAGAACCACTAACAAGAGTACAAGTCCCAAAAGTGGACCATAGAAACAACTGTCTCGAACACAAAAGACAAGCCAAAAGATAAATACAAAAGGAGACAGGTAATCCCAGAATGCCATGTGCTCACCCTAGTATCCTGAACTGACAACTTCAGGCCTGATCTCAACGCTGATAACTGGTGCTCGTACCTGTATCACGAAAACAGATGCAGAGTGTAGCATAAGTACCAAAACCACAGATACCCAGTAGGCATCATAGGCCGACTAAGCAAGAAAGGTAAAAATAGGCAGAAAAGATAGAATCAACAACAACAGAGGTCAACAGAATGGAAACAGAGAAAACAGAATGTAAATTGATGATAGCTACGCTAAACCCAGTGTAATGACCCTCCAGGTCATTTCTGTGTTAATGCCTTCTTTCTGTCGTTTAGAGCTTTCCTATAGCGACCCCAAGTCATTTATGACTTGCTGGCACTGACTGTTCGGTCGCCTGGTCGTTTCTTTGGGTTTTATGCCCATTTTTCTATTTTGGAGTTTTTTAACCTTGAAAAGAGACTTCGGTCATAACTTCAGGTGAACGACCTCAGATAAGAATTTTGATGGTTCCATCAGCTCTGGAAAGGCCAAATTAGGCTAGAAGCATGTTTCTCATGAGTCTCGGGGTTTCCAGTGTGAATTTGGGGCCGATTAGCTCTTTAGCCTTTGAAAATTGGCCTAAGGTTGAGTTTGGTCAACTTTCTTTGAAAACGCACTCGGATGAAATTTCTGACAGTGCAGTTAGTTCCAGAATGCCAAGTTTGGTCTAGAATGACTTTTCAAGAATTACCGGGAGGTTCCAATCAAAATCCGAGGCCCTTGGTAGAATTTGGCAAAAATAGCTTATTGGGTGTGGGACCCACTTTTTGTCGAAATGACCTCGTATTTAAATTTTGACTGCGCCATTGAGTCCGGAATGTCGAATTTAGTGGGGTAGCATATATGGTTTATTCGACCAGACTTTAAACTTTTAGCGACTAGAAATGGTCTTTAGCGACCAGTTTCGGGTTTTATAACCCATAAATTTCAGGTTTTAGCCCCCATTTTCAAATGGCAATTTTTCCCTCATCCGAGTTTCGATTTGAGTGATTCGAAGTCCTGTATGATCGTGGAGATTGTGGCAATGCAGTGGAGTGATTGGAATGTGTTGGTGAACCCTCGTTTGTGGTGAATTTCAGCTAGACGCTGCTGCCCATCGGTGATTAGTTTATGATTTTTCTTCATTTTAGACCTTCGATATCCCGAGTTCTAGAGCTCCATTTTTGGTGATTCAAAGTCCAAAGTGTTTGGGTTTTCATTGGCTTCGTGGATTTGAGGTTGGGGTTTTTTCTCGGGTGCACCTCGTTCGGCGTGAAATCGGAGGTAAACCCCTTATTTGGCCTATTTTTGTTAGTTTTAGAGTTGTTGTTATTTGGTTGATTGGGAGCGGATCCGACCCCTATTTGATAAACTAGTTTAGGATTAGTGTTGGGAGAAGGATTTGGGACCTTTTGACGGAGTCAATTCCGGGAAATCCAGAGCGGATCCCACTTTGCCCGATTTTGACCCAAAAATTGGTCTATCTCCAAATTTGATGATTTTTGTGTCTAAACGACCGTTTTGACGCGGTGATTCAATTTTTGATAGCGTGGCAGCATTCTGAGGCCGTTCGGAAAGGGAAAGCTTGGGTTGAGTGACTTGGAGCGCGTGATCAGGTATTTGGTAGGTTACGGCTTCCTTTCCTTTTAGACTGAGCTTGAATGTGTAAGTACTGTTAGATGACTGTGAATCTGGGGTGGTTAGCTAGGACTGTGATCCTATTCTCGATTTGCCCCAGTTTGGGATTGGTTGTTGGTTGATTTGGATTAGTATCATGTTATAGGTTGGGTTGTTGACTTGATTTGTTGTATATACTGTTGCGGGGTATTTGTTGGTGATTATGTGATGTTGCATGAGTGGGTATGAGAACTGTGTTTGTGATTTTTTGCTTACTGAAATTGTGCCTTAGAATAGGCTGTTGTGATGATGACTTAGTCCCACATACCCTATTGACTTGAGTATATATCCGACGGCGATTCGGATGACCTAAATCATTGTAGAATGATATAGCAGAGTTGAGTCTGATAATGTGAGCCTTTGTATAGGCATTCTCGTGGCTCCCGTGTCTTCCAATTCCTTCCCCTCTATTTTTTGAGATCGTGGGATGCTTCTGAAAGTCGTTGCGTTGAGCCGATTGACAGATGAATGGTGTTAGGCTGGGATACTTCGTTCGACATGCTTGTGGGCAGCGGCCCGTGATGGTTAACCTTACGATGCGATGTTTGTAGTGGCTTTATCTGGTTTGAGTTTGTTAGCTCCAGTATGAGACTGAGGTTACGCAGTTCGCATCCAGTATTTCCAGCGCTAGGCTGATGGGGGAAGGCTATCTGCTCCGGTCCGTCACTGACGTTATACGATTGCAGCAAGTTATTTCCAGCGCGAGTCCATGGAGCGTGAGCTACTAGTCCCAACCCGTGTTTTGACGTTCCTAGAAAAGAATTAGTATTTCCAGTGATTGGACTATTCAGTATGGATTGATTAGCTCCCATCCGAGATTGACGATCCCGATTCGAGTACGGCATTTCTAGCTCGAGATAGTAGAGGGAGAGGTACTATTCAAGTCTGAGACTGCCGTTTTCGGTTAGAGTTCGACATTTCCAGCTTGTAACTGATGATTTGGGCTTGTCCCATGTGTTGATGGTCGAGTGTGGCTCGAATATGGTTATGATCCAGCTGGGCTCGACGGTTGATTTTGATTGAGCTAGGTTCGGGTATTGGTTGTGATTGGGCTGGGCCCAAATGATGGTTTCAGGGTCCAAGACCCTTGGTTCGAGGTTTGTGGAATCGATATTACTTCGCTTATGTAGTTAGCTCTTTTGTGTATCTGTCGGGTTTATGGGGGTCCGTTCAGGTTTTTATTTAAACTTGCACACGAGTGTGCCCAGTAGGTCTTATAGGGGGCCCAGCTGGGTTTAGTTAGCTAGTTATCTTCGATTGCTTATCATTGTTTAGTTTTTCATTTTGTTGACCTCTGTTGTTATTGTTGCTGATTCTATCTTGTCTGCCTTTGTTTACCTTTTTTGCTCAGTCGGCCTATGATGCCTACTGGGTACCTGTGGTTTTGGTACTCATACTACACTCTGCATCTATTGTTGTGATGCAGGTCCGAGCACCAGTTATCAGCGTTGAGATCGGGCCGGGAGATGTCAGTTCGGGAGACTAGGGTGAGCTCTTTGCATTTTGGGATCACCAGTGTCCTTCTGTTTATATATTTTTTGTTTTCGAGACAATTGTTTCAGTGGTTCACTTTCGGGACTTGTACTCTTTTTAGTAGTTCTGTACTCATGACTTCCAGATTTTTGGAGGTGTTGTATACATATTTTGGTCGTGTTCCAGCATTCCTTGTATGTTCTATTGTATGCTTCCGCTTGGTCATGTATTAGTTTCCACTCTTAGTCCCGTTACTGTTAAGTTTCGGAATAGAGTTTGGCTGGCCTACCGGAGGGTCGTAGGTGCCATCATGACCTGAGAAATTGGGTTGTGAAAAATTGGTATCAGAGCATAGGTTCGTTAGTCTCTGGTGTAAAGAACTAGTGTCTAGTAGAGTCATGTTGATCGGTGCGGAGACGTCCGTAACTTATCTTCGGGAGGCTACAGGATGTTCTTAGGATGTTTTCTTGCCTTGTATCTTTTCGTACGTTCTTGGTCAGCTGGCTTTTTGAAATCTTACTTGGTCCACTCTGTTATAGGGATGGCTCGTATGCGTAGAGGACGTGGTGCTGAGGTGCCAGGCCGAGGTTGAGGGACGATTTCAGACCCCGAGCCCGAGCCTACAGCAGAGCAGATTATGTCTCAATTGGTGGGGTAGGGACCAGCCCAGCCACCACCAGTTCCAACTGTTGCGCCAAAGTCCAGGGCTTGCTTGTGTAGTTGTTGGCGGCTATTATGGATATGCAGCAGCAGCAGCAGCCAGCTCAAGCACCAATTGCAGAGCCGGTTCATGCTCAGCAGGACCAGCTAGCAATAGCGGCACCTGAGGTTGTTCAGCTGCCAGCACTAGCTATGGTTCATCTAGACCTGTTGGACAAGATCACGCCTCTATAAGAGCAAAAGATGCTCGGGGTGTTTCTCAGATTGGCACCACCGAGATTCTCAGGGGCTGAGTTCTTGACTACCTGCCGTGAGCGGTTGCAGACTTTGGGTTTGGTGGAGTCCAGAGGAGTAGACTTCACAGCATACCAGTTGGATGGAGCAGCTAGACAGTGGTGGCATTCTTTTATTGGGACTAGCCCAATTGGTTCTCCACCGGTGTTGTGGGAGAAATTTGCGGAGGCTTTTCTTGCCAGGTTCATTCCACGGAGTGTGAGGGACCGCCTCCGTGATGAGTTCTCGAGATTGGAACAGGACTCCATGACTGTATCTGAGTACGTGGCCCAATTTCTGGAGTTGTCTCGTCATGCTACTATGATCCTGCCCATAGAGGAGGAGAGAGTCTGATGCTTAGTTAGTGGGTTGAGACTGCAGCTGAGGATTGAGTCTCAGTCACTGTTGGCAGCGGGTTGTTCATTTTTGGAGGTGGTGGACCATGCCCGTACTATTGAGCACCTTCGTTGCTAGGCCCAAGGGGGCAGCAGCAAGAGGTTCAGGCTGGATAGCAGGGCCAGTGGATCCCATCTCAGACCGAGGGTTGTTCGGGAACAGGTTAATCAGGGGTTCCAGCCAGGGCATTCCAGCCGCCTATTTCAGGAAGTATTGCAAACTTCTACTGGTGACCAGTTCAGCCATAGCGATTTTAATGTCGGTCTGAGTCAGGGCCGAGATGGGTTTTATCCAGGTTCATCGGGTCGGGGCGGCCGACCATCAGCAGCTAGTAGGTCTTCTCAAGGTTGTTTCACTAGTGAGGAGCTAGTACATTGGGCCAGTGAGTGCCCTTCTTCTTCCAGAGCAGCTTCACCAGCACCACAGGCAGCTAGGCCAGTATCAGCAGTGGCACCTCCAGCCAAAGGAAAGGGTAGCATCAGGGGGCCCGGGGAGGTCCCTGGGGAGGTAGGAGTGGTGGCAGAGTTGATGCGATAGGTAGAGGCTCCCAGGGCAACCTTTATGTAGCTCTAGCTAGATTAGAGGCCGAGGCGTTGGATGATGTGATCAGAGGTATAATTCTCTTATGCCACCATCCTGTTTCGGCATTATTTGACCCAGGTTCTACCTATTCATATGTATCAGCTTATTGCATGCCTAGACTAGGAGTGAGCCCTGAGCGCTTATATGTGCCCTTGCATGTTTCGACCCCAATAAGGGATTCCTTAGTAGTGGATCAGGTGTGTAGATCCTGTGTGGTGGCTATTAGAGGGCAGGACACTCTAGTCGATCTTATTGTGTTGTGTATGGTAGACTTTGATGTGATCCTTGGTATGGATTGGTTATCCTCTCATCGGGCTGTCTTGGACTGTTATGCCAAGACCGTGACTTTAGCCCTTCCCGTTATCCAACTGGTGGTGTCGCAGGGCTCTTGTAGTCGCACACCGGTTAGGTTGATTTCTTGTATGCGAGCTCAGAGGTTGGTGGACAGTGGGTGTTTGGCATACTTGGCATATGTTAGAGATGGGAGTAGGGAGGACTCTACAGTTGATTCAGTACCTGTTGTTCGAGAGTTTGCAGATGTTTTTCCTGCCGATTTTCATGGCCTACCCCCAGATCGAGACATTGATTTTGGCATAAACTTGGAGCCAGGTACTAGTCCCATTTCTATCAACCCGTACCGAATGGCACCTGCAGAGCTCAAGGAGCTCAGTGATCAGCTCCAGGACTTATTGAGTAGAGGGTTCATCAGACCCAGTGTGTCACCTTAGGGAGCCCCAGTCCTATTTGTGAAGAAAAAGGTCTGCTCCATGAGGATGTGCATTGACTACAGGAAGCTGAATAAGGTGACGGTGAAAAACCATTATCCTATGCCTCATATAGATGACTTATTTGATCAGCTTTAGTGAGCAGCGGTGTTTTCAAAGATAGACCTGAGGTCCGGTTATCATCAGTTGAGGATCCAAGCAGAGGATATCCCTAAGATAGCTTTTAGAACTCGATATGGCCATTATGAGTTCCTGGTTATGTCTTTTGGGTTGACTAATGCCCCTGCCGCATTTATGGATCTGATGACTCGAGTGTTCAGGCAGTACTTAGACTCCTTCGTCATTGTCTTCATCGATGACATCTTGGTATACTCGCGGAGCCACAGTGATCATGAGCAGCACTTGAGGACAGTGCTCCAGACTTTGAGAGACCATCGACTTTATGCCAAGTTCTCAAAGTGCAAGTTTTGGTTTGAGTCTGTAGCATTCTTAGGGCACGTGGTGTCCAAGGATGGCATTATGGTTGATCCGACGAAGATTGAGGCTATCCGTGGTTGGGCTAGGCCCACTTTTGTAACTGAGATTCGGAGCTTCGTCAGACTAGCGGGGTATTACAAACATTTTGTTGACGATTTCTCTACATTAGCAGTGCATTTGATGTGGTTGAGTCGCTAGGATGTTCCATTTGTGTGGTCGGAGGAGTGCGAGAGGAGCTTTCTGAGACTTAGGGAGATGCTTACTACTGCTCCTATCTTGTCTCATCCAGTTGAGGGCGAGGGCTTCACGGTCTACTGTGACGCATCCGGCGTTGGTTTGGGTTGAGTTCTTATGCAGCAGGGCCGAGTTATTGCATATGCGTCGAGGCAGCTTAAGTTCCATGAGCGCAACTACCCCACTTTTGAGTTGGAGTCGGCGGCGGTAGTTTTCGCGCTTAAGATTTGGAGGCACTACTTGTATGGAGTCCATTGCGAGATTTGCACTGATCATAGGAGTCTCCAGTACATCATGACTCAGAGGGACCTTAATTCTAGGCAGCGTCGATGGATTGATCTCCTGAAGGACTATGACTTGTCTATTCTCTACCATCCGGGCAAGGCGAGCGTAGTAGCGGATGCGTTGAGTCGGAAGGCGGTGAGTATGGGTAGTCTAGCCTTCCTTTCTGTTACGCAGTGACCCCTGGCTTTGGACATTCAGTCCTTAGCCAATCAGATGATTAGACTGGATGTTTCAGATTCTAGTAGAGTGTTAGCTTATGTTGGGGTTCAATCGTCTCTGCTTTATCAGATCTGCAGTCGTCAGTTTGAGGATGAGTCTTTGGTAGCGCTCAGAGATAGGGTGTTGGCAAGTGATGTAGCGCAGGCTACCTTAGATTCAGATGGGTTTTGAGGTTAGCTGGCCGATTGTGTGTTTCTAGAGTTGTTGATTTGATCCAGCTGATTCTTAGCGAGGCCCATGATTCCAGATATTCTATTCATCCGGGCACAACTAAGATGTATCATGATTTGAGGCAGCATTACTGGTGGAGCGGCATGAGGAGGGACATCTCATACTATGTGTCCCGCTATTTGTGTTGCCAGCAGGTTAAGGCCGAGCATATGAGGCCTGGTGGAAAGTTACAGAGATTACCCATTCCCGAGTGGAAGTGGGAGCACATCACCATGGACTTTGTTGTTGGGTTGCCATAGACTCCTAGGGGTGTTGACTGTATCTGGGTCATCTTAGATCGATTGATCAAGTCAGCACACTTCATCCCTGTTCATACCTCCTATCATGCGGAGAGGTTAGCCAGTATCTACATCCGGGAGGTAGTCCGTCTTCATGGTGTGCCTGTTTCTATCATCTCACACCGGGGCCCACAGTTCACTTCCAGTTTTTGGAGAGCATTTCAGGGAGAGTTGGGCTCCCGTGTGGATCTTAGCACAACATTTCACCCGCAGACTGATGGCTAGTCAGAGCGTACTATTCAGGTTCTTGAGGATATGTTGTGGGCCTGTGTTATAGACTTCGGAGGTCAATGGGATCATTTCTTGTCCTTGGCGGAGTTTGCGTATAATAATAGCTACCATTCCAGCATCCAGATGACCCCGTTTGAGGCCTTGTATGGTAGGCGTTGTTGCACTCCAGTCGGTTGGTTTGAGTCTACGGAGCCTAGGCCGCATGGTACAGACTTATTCCAGGAGTCCTTGGAGCATGTGAGGTTGATCCAGGATAGGCTCAGGACGGCTCAGAGTAGAAAAAGGAGTTTGCAGATCGCAGGCGCCGACCGTTGAGTTTTGCCCTTGGTGACAAAGTATTCCTCCGAGTATCGCCTATGAAGGCTGTGATGAGATTTGGGAGGCGGGGCAAACTTAACCCCAGGTATATAGGGCCTTTTGAGATATTGAGGGCAGTTGGCGAGGTGGCTTATGAGTTAACCTTACCTCCCGAATTTTCAGCCGTGCATCCAGTTTTCCATATCTCCATGCTACGCCGGTATGTTCTAGATGAGTCACATGTTCTCGAGTACGATCCTATTGAGTTGGATGACCGCTTGACTTATATAGAGGAGCCAGTTTCTATTTTGGCCAGAGATGTGAGGCAGCTGAGATCGAGAGTCATTCCTTTGGTTAAGGTTCATTGGAGGCATCGTCTAGACGAGGAGGCTACTTGGGAGATAGAGCGGGAAATGCAGGAGCAGTTCACCAACTTGTTTGAGCCCTCAGGTACTTCTTTACCCTTACTTTCGCGGACGAAAGTGCTTTTAGTAGTGAATATTGTAATGACCCTCCGGGTCATTTCTGTGTTAATGCCTTCTTTCTGTCGTTTAGAGCTTTCCTGTAGCGACCCCAAGTCATTTATGACTTGCTGGCACTAATTGTTCGGTAGCCTGGTCGTTTGTTTGGGTTTTATGCCCGTTTTTTTGTTTTGGAGCTTTTGAACCTTGAAAAGTTGACTTCGGCCATAACTTCCGTTAAATGACCTCAGATGAGAATTTTGATGGTTCCATCAGCTCGGGAAAGGCCAAATTAGGCTAGAAGCATGGTTCGCATGAGTCCCGAGGTTTCCAGTATGAATTTAGGGCCCATTAACTCTTTAGCCTTTGGAAATTAGGCTAAGGTAGACTTTGGTAAACTTTCTTGGAAAGCGCACCCGGATGAAAATTCCAACAGCACGGTTAGTTTCGGAATGACGATTTTGGTCTAGAACCATCTTTCGAGAATTACTGGGAGCTTCCGATCAAAATTCAAGGCCCTTGGTAGAATTTGGAAAAAATGTCATATTGGGTTTGGGACCCACTTTTTGTCGAAATGACCTCGTATGGAAATTTTGACTGCGCCATTTAGTCCGGAATGTCAAATTTAGTAACATTTCTGGTTTATTTTCATCGGGACCCGAATGAATTCTGAGGTTCCGTTCGGAGACTTTGAAAAATAGAAAAAAAATCTAGTTGCTGGTGCAGACCTTTAACGACCAGAATTTAGACTTTTAGCGACCAAAAATGGTCTTTAGTGAGCAGTGTCGGTTTTATAACTCAGAAATTTAAGCTTTCAGCCCTCATTTTCAAATGGCAATTTCTCCCTCATCCGATCTCCGATTTGAGTGATTTGAAGTCCTGTATTATCGTGGAGATTGTGGCTACGCAGTGGACTGATCGGAATTTTTTGGTGAACCCTCGTTTGTGGTGAATTTAGCCTCGAATCTGCTGCCCATCAGGTGATTAGTTTATGATTTCTTCTTCATTTAGAACTTCTATATCTCGAGTTCTAGAGCTCCATTTTTTGTGATTCAAAGTCCCAAGTGTTTGGGTTTTCAGTGGGTTCGTGGATTTGAGGTTGGGGTTCGTTGGGTGCACCTCGTTCGGTGTGAAATCTGAGGTGAACCCCTTTTTTGGCCTATTTTTGTTAGTTTTAGAGTTGTTATTATTTGGTTGATTGGGAGCGGATCCGATCCCTATTTGATAAACTAGATTAGGATTTGTGTTGGGGGAAGGATTTGGGACCTTTTGACGGAGTCAATTCCGGAAAATCCAGAGCGGGTCCCACTTTGCCCGATTTTGACCCAAAAATTGATCTATCTCCAAATTTGATGATTTTGGTGTCTAAACTACCGTTTTGACGCTGTGATTCTAATTTTGATAGCGTGGCAGCAGTTTGAGGCCGTTCGGAAAGGGAAAGCTTGGGTTGAGTGACTTGGAGCGCGTGATCAGGTATTTGGTAGGTTACGGCTTCCTTTCCTTTTAGACTAAGCTTGAATGTGTAAATACTGTTAGATGACTGTGAATCTGGGGTGGTTAGCTAGGACTGTGATCCTATTCTCGATTTGCCCCAGTTTGGGATTGGTTGTTGGTTGATTTTGATTAGTATCATGTTATAGGTTGGGTTGTTGACTTGATTTGTTGTATATACTATTGCGGGGTATTTGTTGGTGATTATGTGATGTTGCATGAGTGGGTATGACAACTGTGTTTGTGATTTGTCGCTTACTGAGATTGTGCCTTTGAATAGGCTGTTGTGATGATGACTTAGTCCCACATACCCTATTGACTTGAGTATATATCCGACGGCGATTCGGATGACCTAAATCCTTGTAGAATGATATAGCAGATTTGAGTATGATAATGTGAGCCTTTGTGTAGGTGTTCCCGTGGCTCCCGTATCTTCCAATTCTTTCCCCTCTATTTTTTGAGATCGTGGGATCCTTCCGGAAGTCGTTGCGTTGAGCCGATTGACGGATGAATGGTGTTAGGCTGGGAGCCTTCGTTTGATATGCTTATGGGCAGCGGCCCGTGATGGTTAGCCTTACGATGCTATGTTTGTAGTGGCTTTATCTGGTTTGAGGTTGTTAGCTCCAGTACGAGACTGAGGTTACGTGGTTCGCATCCAGTATTTCCAGCGCTAGGCTAGTGGGGGTAGGCTATCTGCTCCGGTCCGTGATTGACGTTATACGATTGCAGCCAGTTATTTCCAGCGCGCGTCCGTGAAGCGTGAGCTACTAGTACCAACCCGTGTTTTGACGTTACTAGGATTGAATCAGTATTTCTAGTGATTGGACTGTTGATCGTGGATTGATTTTCTCCCGTTCGAGACTAACTTTCCTGGTTCGAGTCCGGCATTCCCAGCTCAAGACAGTAGAGCGAGAGGTATTATTCCTGTCCGAGAATGACGTTTTCTGTTAGAGTCCGGCATTTCCAGCTTGTGACTGATGATTTGGGCTTGGCGCATGTGTTGATGGTCGAGCGGGGCTCGGATATGGTTTATGATCGAGCAGGGCTCGAAGGTTGATTTTGATTGAGCTGGGCTCGGATATTAGTTGTGATAGGGCTGGGCCCAAATGATGGTTTCAGGGTCCGAGACCCTTGGCTCAAGGTTTATGGAATCAGTATTACTTCGTTTCTGTAGTTAGCTCTTTTATGTACCTGTCGGTCTTATGGGGGTTCGTTCATCTAAATTTGCGCAGGAGTGTGCCCAGCGGGTCTTATGGGCCCCAGCTGGGTTTAGTTAGCTAGTTATCTTCGGTTGGTTATCGTTGTTCGGTTTTCATTGTGTTGACCTCTGTTGTTATTGTTGCTGATTCTATCTTGTCTGCCTTTGTTTACCTTTCTTGCTCAGTCGGTCTATGATGTCTACTGGATACCTGTGGTTTTGGTTTTGGTACTCATACTATACTCTGCATCTATTGTCGTGATGCAGGTCCTAGCACCAGTTCTCAGCGTTGAGATCGGGCCGGGAGCTGTCAGTTCGGGAGACTAGGGTGAGCACTTATCATTTTGGGATAACCAGTTTCCTTCTGTTTATATATTTTGGCTTGTCTTTTATTTTCGAGACAGTGTTTCAGTGGTCCACTTTTGGGACTTGTACTCTTTTTAGTAGTTCTGTACTCGTGACTTCCAGATTTTGGGAGGTGTTGTATTTATATTTTGGTCGTGTTCCAGCTTTCCTTATATGTTTTATTGTATGCTTCCTCTTGGTCATGGAATAGTTTCCACTCTTAGTCCCGTTACCGTTAAGTTCCGGGATAGAGTTTGGCTGGCCTACCGGAGTGTCGTTGGCGCCATCATGACCTAAGAAATTGGGTCGTGACACCCAGCTGGGCACATTCGTGCGCAAGTTTTGGTAAAAACCCGAACGGACCCCCATAAGCCCGACAGGTACACTGAAAAGCTAGAACTGCAGGATCAAGGAACAGAACTCTGAACCGAACAAACGACAGATACTCAACCGACCATAAGTCTAACTTCCCAAAGCAATACGCCAATCCAGCAAGATAATCCGGGGGCATGAACCCAGCAAGTCGAGTACTGCACAAAGGGCGGGGGTACGCCGATCCCTCTAAATAACCCGGTATCCAACCGTCCAAATAGGCTATCACTCCGGGGGCATCGCTCTGGGCCCAGCCCATACCAGCCAAGTGAGCCATCGAACACTGCGGAGGCGTTGACCCAGCCTGACGAGTGTGCCATCTACCACTCCGGGGGCATTGACCTAGCCAAACGAGTGTGCCATCTACCACTCTGGGGGCATTGACCCAGCCAGGCGAGTGTACCATCTACCACTTCGGGGGCTTTGACCCAGCCAGATGAGTGTACCATCTACCACTCCGAGGGCATTGACTCAGCCAGACGAGTGTAGCATCTACCACTCCGGGGGCATTGACCCAGCCAGACGAGTGTACCATCTACCACTCCAGGGGCATTGACCCAGCCAGACGAGTGTACCATCTACCACTCCGGGGGCATTGACCCAGCCAAAGGAGTGTACCATCTACCACTCTGGAGGCATTTACCCAGCCAGACGAGTGTACCATTTATGTCTACTACGCAGAGGACCTCAAATAACCCATATATCATGGATTGCCGTCCACTCCTTCGATATCCTCTACACAGAACTGGATAAAGTCAGTACCAACCATACAACGCCAGAATAAACATCATAGGCCGCCGCCCTCACAGGTATATCAACCGAAGGCTCCCAGCCTAACACAATTCAACCGACAATCGGCGTAACGACGACATCTTCTGGCAGCATCCCAAGAATCGCAAAGATCAGGGAGAAAGAATTGGAAGGTTCGAAAGCCACAAAAACACTTATACTAAGGCTCATACTGTCACACCCAACTATGCTATACCAGTCTACAAGGATCTAGTTCATCCGAATCGACGTCGGATACATACTCAAGTCAACCAGGTACATGGGACTATGTCAATAGCATAACATCCTATTCTAAGGCAGAATCACAACAATCAGCCAATCACGGAGTGAAAGAACCCGGTCCCACTCATGCAACATCAGACAACCACTAACAGATAACCCACAATACAAAGATCAAACCAATCAAGTCAACAACCCAACCTATAACATGATACTGGCTCATAACAACCGAACAGTCAACTCCAAACTAAAGAATCGGGGACTAAGGGAAACAAATCTAGCCAACCACCTCAGATTCACAAATATCAACCAGCAATTACACATTCAAGCTCAATCTAGATGGAAAGGAAGCCATAACCTACTAAAAAGACGATCACAAGCGCTCCAAGTCACTAAATTGGAGATTTCCCCTTCCGTACGGCCTTGGACTGCTGCCAAGCTATCAAAAATAGAATCATACCGTCAATACGGTTGTTTAGACACAAAAATCAATAAAATCGGAGACAGACCAATTTTGGAGTCAATTCGGGTAAAATGGGACCCGCTCCAGATTTTTCAGAATTGACTCCGTGAAAAGGTCCCAAATCCTTCCTTGAACTTGAATCCCGAACGGATCACTCATCAGGGCTCAGATCTGCTCCAAATAGTCAACAACAACAAAAAGCAAAATTTTACACAAAAGGCCAAGAAAGCAACTTACAACTCAAATTCATGGAAATCAAGGGATACCCAACGCTAAAAGACAAAAAACCCACGAAGACAACAAGATTCCAAGCACTTGGGACTTCGAATCACTCAAAACGGAGCTCTAGAACTCGAGATATCGAAGTTTTAAAATGAAGAAGAAATCATAAATTAATCACCAAAAAGATGATGGCAGCAGCTTTAAGCTGAAATTCACCTCAAATGAGGGTTCACCAACACAATCCGATCACTCCACCGCGTAGCCACAATCTCCACGATCATACAGGACTTCGAATCACTCAAATCGGAGCTCGAATGAGAGAGAAATCGCCATTTGAAAATGAGGGCTGTAAGCGGAAATTTCTGGGTTATAAAACTCGAAACTGGTCGCTAAAAACCATTTCTGGTCACTAAAAGTGTAAATTCTTGTCGCTAAAGGTCTGCACAAGCAACCAGATTTTTGCTATTTTTCAAAGTGTTCGAACGAACCCTCGTAATTCGTTCGGGACCCGATGAAAATAAACCAGATATGCTACCCTACTAAATTTGATATTCCGGATTCAATGGCTAAGTCAAAATTTCCATACGAGGTCGTTTCGACAAAAAGTGGGTCCCACACCCTATGAGCCATTTTAGCCAACTTCTACCGGGGGCTTCAAAATTAGGTCGGAAGCTCCCAGAAATTCTCGAAAGGTCGTTCTAGACCAAATTCGGCATTTCAGAACTAACCGCGTTGTCAGAATCTCCATCCGAGCGCGTTCTAAAAGAATGTTGACCGAAGTCAACCTTAAACCAAATTTCAAAGGTTAAAGAGCTAATTGGCTCCAAAATCACACTGGAAACCCCGCGACTCGGGCAAACCATGCTTTTAGCCTAATTTGGCCGCTTTGGAGCTGATGGAACCGTCAGAATTCTCATCTGAGGTCGTTTACCTGAAGTTATGACCGAAATCAACTCTTCAAGGTTCAAAAGCTCAAAAACAAGCATAAAACCCAAACGAACGACCAGGCAACCGAACAGTCAGTGGCAGCAAGTCATAAAGGACTTGGGGTTGTTACAGGAACGCTCTAAACGACAGACATAAGGCATTAACATAGAAATGACCTGGAGGGTCATTACAATAACATGGCGTATAGGACTCCAAGAGGCCCTACACAAGCCACTTAGCATACATCATACAAGAAATAGAATTTAAAGATCTCAAAAGAAAGCATTTCAACCATCAAAGGAGTTTAAACAAAGAAGAAGTTTACATACGTCTCAAAAGCCATCTAATACATCATAAGGGAGTGATTGGGACGTAACCCATACATCACACACAAAGTCTGAAAAGGAAGTGACATAAAGAAATAAAAGAGTCTCGGTCCTCGGAACATGATGACTTACCAATCTTCAAGCCTAAGAAAGACAAACTAGCCACGAGTATGGGAGGTAGGAGCGTCGGATCCTACATTCATGAGATAATGTAAGCACACATGAAATGTACTAAGTATGAGGCAGTATGCATAAACATAGTCATGATAGCATGAATGACTTAAAAATGAGTAGGCATGGTCATATTGAAACATTTGAAAGCTTTAAAGAAGAAATGACATGAAAATCATGAAAACACGATCAAGTTCATTAATATAAAGTACATAGGAAAAAGCTTTGAAGAGAACATAATCTTTTTGTGGGATATTAGCTTTAACCGATAATAAGACCATGAGAGATATATCATGGAATCCAATATATCCCTCATACCGAAAGAAATGGAATCTACTTCCCAAGGTAGAATCTGTACATATCATCATTTGTTAAAGTGGATCTACTTGCTAGGTCATATAAGACAATCCTACGGGGGCATGTAGTTAGGGACTAGAGGTTGCTATTAGAGACTACCCTATTTGAGCCTCCACCTCAAAGCCCTCTCGGTGGTAAGTCTAAATCCCAACGGAATAGATAAAAGTCAAATATCAATTAAACATAGGGAAAGGCAATGATCTATAACAATCCACACATTTCAAGAGCAAAACATAATATAGCTCCTTGAACATAATTCAACATTGATGAGAAAACCTTTCATCAATGTGAATTTATTAGTTAGAAATACCTTTCACAATCATGATCATCATAGTGCGTGAGAAATACTTTTACAATAGCATTGATACTTTCCTCTCAAAGCATCCTCATATCATTTATAATCATTTCATAAAAATATTCATATCTTTATCATTTCATAATTCATGGATTCATGCGTTCCTCATAGGATCATAGTTGGAAAACATAATTTAGGCATGGGTCATTGCAATTTCAACTAAATATCATGTATTAACATCAATTAATGTATTAGAACACTTAATTAACCATAATCAAATCATAATTTGATGAAACTCACATTCATTGAATTGAGACCCTAATTTGATCAATGGAAAATTGAATTGGTAAAAATTGAAATCTTTGGAGACCCCATGGAGGAAAGGACTCCATGGGTTAATACACACATACCTTGAGCCTTTAAGCCCAAGAAAATGGAGAATTTTGAGACTTGAGTGGAACCCTAGCTCTTCCTCTTCTTCCTTAGAGTTGAGAGAATTTGAGAGGATGAATTTGGTCAAGTTTTGGGAATTTAGGAGAATGAGTTGTGATTGGGTAATTTGGGGGTTTAACACATTTATATAGGTCTTAGGGTAGAAGGTAAAACGATAATGTATTGGGTTAAAACAATTAGGAAAAGACCCCAAAACTCCTTTAAAATAACTATCAAGCCTCACCTACGGTTTGGACCTACGGTCTGTACGTCTTTATATGGACCGTACTGGTCAACCGTAGATAAAGTTCAAAAACTATTATTTGGACTAACTTTTGATGGAACCCGTGTACGGCTTGTAGGTCTTCCTACGATCCGTACATGATGACCGTAGAAACCAACTTTACCCCATTAAAATTTTACCAAGTCTGGAAGTGATCTACGAGACCTATTTACCACTCGTACAAAGGTTGATGGACCGTCCTCGTGAACCGTACAAAGAGATCCTGGGACTTGATTTTAGAAAAATTATTTTCCCCACTTCCTACTGTCGCCATTTACGGTCCGTAGATGCTCCTACGGTTCGTAGATGGGAACTGTAGACATAGACCTCAGCCAAAAAAATTATTTTCTCCCTTTTTTCCAAGTTCCGAGATTTTACAAACTAAAGATTTTTTTTATTCTAGATAACATTGCCCTTCATACTAAACCCGTGAGAGGAATAAAAGACAAAAATATACCTTTGTCTTGACTTAAGATAGAAAAAAGTAATTAATAGGTCAAGAAAATTATTTTTAAGAAAAATAACTATATTCTGGTCCTTGAGTTATACATATATCCTAATTTTATCCCTATAAAGTCCTGACTGAACATCATTAGCCTTCAATTAAATAAACATGTTATTTTAATCCCTCAAACTAACAAAAATAGAAAGATTAAAAGAATTATTAATTATAAATAAATAAGAGAAAAATGAAATATAATCCAAAGATAAAATCTCAAAGAATCATTTGTCTCTGAGCTCTTTCGATTTTCAACATAAAAATCACTGGTCATTTACCATGTTCATCGTTATCTTTTTACTTCGAAGTCCTGTGTTAATGTTTCCGATTCTTTTTAGTAACTCTAATATTTGGAATTCTTTTGGTTGAATTAAATCTTCCTGCGAGTTCTTAAATGTATACATAATTAATAGAAAATTCAAAATTAAATATGGAAAAGATAGATAAAAAATACAACAAATCTATTAACCGTGTTGATGATCAATCATGACATTTTTAATTAATAATCAGACAAAAGCTGCTCCCGGGAAAAACCCTTGACTAAACTGAAGCATATATGTTGATCCAAAATTTGATAGAGCAAAAATAAAAGGTATAAGAAAATACAGATCTTGAAGAAAAGCTATAAAACAAAGAGAGAGAGAGAGAGAGAGAGAGAGAGAGAGGTGGGAAGAATTCTTTTTGAAACCAATTTCATTAGTATTTTCATTGGAAGATATGAGTTGATATCACTATTGTTCTTATAAATGTAGTCTATCCTTGAACAAAATAACATTCACTTTTGTTTTTAAAAATAATTTAAACCAATTTGATAAGAATTTGCATTGGATAGGATGAGTTGATATCATCATCGTTCTTATCAACGGAGGCTATCCTTTGACAAAATAACTTTATTTTTTATTCTATTTTTATTCTTAAAAATAATTTTGAGGTTTTAAAAATATATAATTTTGTTTAATATTCAACTTCCGTTAGTATGAGGATCAAAATCGAATGATTTTTTTAATTAAAGATAAATTATGTAAAATAGAATTGTATAGGAATCCAAACTGACTAAATCTGTAACATAGGGACTAAACCATTATTTAAACAAACTCTCTAACTTTTGTAAGTACTATATAATACCCCCCAAAAGGGTTAAGTGTGTCTATGATAAGTTCAGGATACTATATAGAAAATTATTTTTTTGTATCTCCTCTTATTTTTGAAGGAATAAAAAATCAATGGCAACTTGTTGTTTCAGAATGTTGGAAGAAGTTTGTGTGGTGCTAGTTGATCATGAAAAAGAGAATTTCACTGGAATGGTTGATTTGCTGAAGTCTTATGACTATAGAGGTGACATATCTAAAAGTGTATATTGAACTCATAACCTTTGTTTTTTTATATGAATAAATTATGTGTGATTACCTTTTCAAAAAACGATTTAATTGATATGATGCTTGTTATGATTTTAACCTCGATATCTTTTAGATTTCATTTTTGTCCTGTAAATCTTGAATTCCTCTTTTCCTTGTTGTCATAACACCATTTCTGTATATGATTTTTCAAAAGGGGATCAATAATTTTATGTTAATATTTGTGTTTCTCCAATTTTATCAAATGTTCTAAAAGTGACACAATCTTAATTATTCAATCTACTTGTATATATGTGTATTAAATTTGATATTTTTGTAGAATAAGGAGAAAATTTTTTCTTTTTTAATTGGTCACTTGACATAAAGTCAGAGGAGAAAATTAATTAAATCCATCATAAGTGATTTTTGAAGATGTAGATCTTTGAATTATATAAATTTATCTATCACTTTTAAAAAAAATACTATTTATGTGGTGGTGACACAAAATTAGGGTAATAAAGAAGGAAGAGAAAGGGCATGATAAGAACGGATCTCACTATCATTATTGTTGACCTTGAGACAATTTTATTTTATTTATTATATGTAAACAAAAAAGTGGGGTGGTCCAATTTTTGTTAAAAACATTTTCCTTCATATTTTTATGATTTATTTTTTAATCCAAAAAGGGCCAAAACTACTCCTAAACTCACCGAAATGGAGCAAGAGTACCCGTCAATTGTTTTTTGGCTCACAAATACCCCTCACTTTAATGCAGTGCTCCAGGCACGGCACGTGAAAATAAATCTTTTTTTGGTTAGTCCTCTTATCATACACCATGGCAAATCATCCAATATAATACCCATCAAGCCGTGTCGTTTAAAACCTATCTCATGTGAATCTCCAATTTTCTTGGATTTTATTCTGTGCATTGAGTGTATTGAGGTTGTGCTTGATTTTATGTAAGAAAATTGTGTTTGTAATGAGTGTTCATGGAAGTTTCTAGCATGCGTGAATTTGATTGAAATTGTTTTCTTATATGTATGGAGAAAATTGGAACAAAGTGTGAATGTATTGGTGGTGGTGTTGGAAAAATGGAAAAAAAAAATGGGAGGGAGGATGTTGTTGTTGTGCACTAGAAAAGGAAAATGAGTGGAGGTCTATGATTTTATTGATGTTGTCGTGTTGTTCTTGTTATGTTCTTGTGTTTTTGTAAAATGGAGTATGGTTTTTGTTGGTGTTTTACCCGTGAAATTATTTTCCAAAAAATTAAGTGTGCCACATGTATTTTTTGTATTTTGTGTCCTTGGTGTTGTTGTTATATTCCCTTTGAAATTGTGGAAGAACAATCTCAAGGTTTAGGAAGGGTGTCCTCTTTGAGAATTGGTAGAATAGGTATCTGGTCTTATTTTTACCCTTTCATTTGAGTAAGGGATGGAGAATATCTTAAACAGGGCGGGCTGATGGGTATTAAATTGTGTGACTTTTCATGATGAATGCTAATGTGGACCTGCCACGTGGCAATTTTTACCATGTGATGTGATTTGTGGCACTACGTTACAGTGGAGGGTATTTGTGAGAAAAAAAAATTGAGGGATAGTTTGAGCAAAAACCAAATGGGTGTATTTTTGCTCCATTTCAGATAGTTAAGTGGTAGTTTTGGCCCTTTTCCATTTTTACTTAAAAGTTTTCCTTTTAATCTCAAAATGTCGTTTTTGTTCATTTGCAACTCAAAAAAAAAGACATGCATATTTTAAGAGAATTTTCAATTTTCACATGTATTTTATCCCTTTTGATAGTGGCTAACTTGAATTTTAAAATATTTTTAATTCTTCCTTTAATTTTTGAAAGGAATATATTTTAATATACTTTAATGGATATTTGTCAAATATATTGTTTATTTTGGGAGCTTTAATAATCATTCAATATTTTCCTCTATTTCAATTTGTTTACACAGTAGACAATTTTCACAACATTTGACAAAACAAGTAAATGCTATAAAAAAAAAATTCAAACTTGAAAATTATGATGATACCACTTTTCATCATAATATTATTTTTCTTCTCCTACTCTATATAGATAGATTCAATTATTTATCCTAAATAATATTATAAATAATTTTTTTGATAAACGTGTCTAAGTTTGCATATATCTATTACATTATAAATTAATTAATATGTGCAACTGCATAAACTAAAGAGTAGCAATATAACCTAAAAATTATAATTTAATTATTATAAGAGAAAAAAACAAACTCTCATGGTAATTTTGTATATAATTTTTTTCTTACTTTTAAGATGCCTTGATGCAGTTACTACAGTTGTTACATCTTCAAATGGCAATGCTCTCCAAAGGAAAGAAAAAAATTGATGTGATAATAATCAGTGTCCATTCACCGAACCTGGATTCTTTTAAACTATTGGCTCAAGCTGTGACTTTGGATATAATTTCACTATGTAAGTATTTATTCAATTCTTCCACTTATGATATCTACTATGAGGAAAGTCAGTTACGTTTATAAATACGCTATAAAAATCAGCTATAAAATTTGCTATTAATATATAGTTAAATTCTTTGGAGTTAAAAGAATTTGGTACAATTCATCGTTAAATATGAGTAGGAATGAACTTTTTGTTGTTTAGTGACATTAATTATTTATTGGTAATGCCTATTTTATTTAGTATATGATAAATTATTGATTTGTAAAATACCTTTTATAGTGAATATGCATGAAATTAATTATTCACATAGTGTTTAATACAATTGAATTCTAATTGCTCACTTCTTGAAATAATTATACAGTTATATGTGATGAATACAATGAACTCTTAGCAAAGAAGGCTTTTAAAGAAGGAGCAGATCTTTTTCTTAAAAGACCACTAAATAAGGAAATTGTGAAATACTTGTGGCAATTTGTATTGAGGAGAAAAACCGAAAGAGAAAAAGCGAGAAAGGGATCAGAAGATGGAGATAAGATGATTGTTGATGATGTTGGGAAGAATAATATTGATGAACATAATGAAGAATTATCCGGAGAACCAAATAATGTGCCTAATACTGAGGAACATAGAAATAACATTCAGGAAGTTGAAAATAATATTGTATCGAAAGGAAAATACAAGCGGAGGAGGAAGAACAATAGAAAAGATATAATAGAGAAAATGGTTGTTGATCAAAAGGATTGTGTAGAGTGGACTACGGATCTTCATGTGAAATTCATGGAAAGTTTGCAACAACTTGGTGAAAGAAGTAAGTTTACCTTACAATTAATTATTATTTTTTACAATTCATTTCTATAGAGTGATATGAACAATGAGAATTCATATTTATAACTAACGTCATCTTGTTTGAAATTAAGGTATAATGATTATTATTTTTACATGTACCATGCATTGATTTATAAGTATTATAGTTATTAAATTAAATTTATATTCTTATGGAGCATGTAGGATGTTATCCTAAGGATATCATGAAAATTATGAAGGTGCCTGGTCTTACAAGGATGCAAGTAACAAGTCACCTACAGGTACATACATTCTTAAAAAATTAACTGGTTAATTATGTATCATTTGTGTATGTTTGGTATGTGAAAAGTTACTTGGCAAGTTATTTTTTTTTTTACTTAATTTCTAATGTTTGGTTAGTAGAAAATATTTTGTTTGGAAATATTTTTAATCAAACACTCGATTGAGAAGTTATTTTTTCTACAACTATCTTAATTATAATTTTATATCGAAAGAAGAACAAAATAATTAATTTTGTATTACTTTTGTCAATAACTATCCAAACATTATTATCAATTTTATGTACTGAATTTTTTAAATCAAAATACCCCTAAACTAATTAAATAGGATTTGTGATAGACCTTAGTTACATATTTAGTTATAATATTTTACTATTCATCGCTAATTTTTTTTAATCACTATTCAATGTATTATCAATCTTTAATTCATTTTTTTCAACATACTTTACCGTTCACAAATTATAAAACACCAAAAATATTTTCTATTAAAACTGACTTTCGTCATTTATGATGATAATTGAATATATCCATGGTCTAACTCTCTTTTCATTATATTTTATAACACCACTCAGAAATGTCGTTTCAACAATTGGAGACCTCCAAAAGAGCGCAAATCTAGCCATCGTTCATCAGGCCAAGAATCTTTAAGTAGTTCTCTGCAAAGAAGTAGCATTAGAAAATTTGGGACAATGCCTTGACTTCAAAATAATGTTTCTAATCAAATCCAAAGAGGACCAGAGTTTTCATTTCCAAGTCTCAATACAAATAACATTTTTGCTAGAGTGGAGAACTCAATTCAAGAGAAACTCTATCCTCCACAATTTCAGGTTCAACCCTGCTACCTCAACATTGACAATTCATTCAATAATCCATTTTTATTGGCACAAAATAGTGTTGGTGATGTGCTTCAACAGCAACAGCATAGACCATCATTTGAAAGGTTTGGTTCACAAGGACTGCAAAACCCAATTATTGGAAACAATAATTATAGGCCTGGCTCTGCATTAAAAAATTGAAATCGTCATACTCAAATTAAGTATAACTTGGAACTCAATATTTCTCATAAAACAACATATTCAGGTAGCTAAATGATGTCTGTTATAGGTGTGGGAAATATGACGATTGATGACTACAACTTGTATGCCAATGCAGACAATATAAATAGATATTCAGTTAGCAAAACAATGTCTGATATTAATGTTAGAAATACGACTAGTAATAACCTTGGAACAACAAATACTAACTTTCCGCAACATATTGTTGAACCAAACATGTATTATCCAAATAATATTGTCCAGGTAACATATACGAGTGATATAGAAGGAAGTGATTCAAATGAGAAGGAAGATTGTGATGCATATTCTAATTTAAAAAAAATGGGTTATCTCGTTCAAAATCTTGAACTTCTAGGTGTTAATCTACCCAATAGATATGACAGTGAGTTGGATCAAGTTCATTCTGATGATTATGTTAGTGCTTCAATCTATTTTGATATTATATTTATTTTGTGTTGGATTGCTAGTATTAGCTAAAATCAATATGTAACACATCAAAAATTGGAAAGTTAAAAAGGAAATGAAAAGACCAGTTTTGATACTGGGCAGTGAATACGAGCCCTATATACTGACCATAGCAGGTTCTACGGGTCATAGGAAGGAAGTCGTAGACCATGAGTTGAGTTTTTGAAATTTGAAGTCCCAGTAAATCAACCTACGATTTGACAAGACGAACCATAGGAATTTGGATAAACCGTAGATGACACTCATAGCTGCTGCTGGCACGAACGATCATTGATGGTAGCTGATATGGGGACCTACATAACGAAAAAGATGTAGAGTGTAGCATGAGTTCCAAAACAAAGGTACTCAATAGGCATCATCAGCGGACTGAGCAAGAAAGGTAAAGACAATATGAAAATATAGAATCTAGACACACACAAAGGTCCAAGCGGAATTTAAGGAAAGACTGAACCCATCGATAGCCACCGAAAGTTGGCACTAACTTTCGTTTAGGCACCTCAAGTCAGCGTTGTTCATTTTAGACACTTTAATTAGGGTCCTATTATGTCATTTTTACACTTTTTGCTGAGTTGGAATATTATGTGCGCTGCCCTAACTTTAAGTGCGTGAAAAGCTCAATTTTTGTGATTTTTTATTTTTTATTTCTTCTTCTTCCTTCTCTCTCCTTCCCACACTTCCTCCACCATCTACCACCACCTTGCCACCACGTAGCCACCATTATATATTCAACTTTCTCCTCTCTTGTTATTTCTTGATGTGGCAAATTAAATTAATAATATATATTAACAAAAATAATTTAAGAAAGGACTAAAATATGTCTACAACATATATCTTCTTCATGATATCAAATTTCTCCACCTAATTTTTCCATAGTTCCATTGTCGGAAAGTTCACTGAATCCTTCGAAAGCTCCGTTGGTCTATTTTCACCTTTCTCTATTAAAGTTATTTTTTTCCAGATTCAATTTTTGAAACACTAATTTTCTACTTCTCAAAGCTTTTAACTTTTCTATTTCGATGAACCCATTTCAAGAAAATTCATAAATAGATCTAATTTCATCATGGGTCAATTTTTTTTGGGTAGTTTGAAACTTTCAAAACAAGCAGTTCTAATGGTTGAGGTGATTGGAGGAGAAAAAAAATGATGAATTTGAAAGATCAAAGAGATGTTGGTAGTATGATAGTTGAATTATGGGTATTTGCTTGTGACCCAAATTGATTATAATAAGTGAATTTGAAGAAAGACACGGTAGTAATGATAATCTTCAAATTTGAAGAAGAAGGTAATAGTGGTTAGAGGTGGAGGAGAAAAAGAAAGGTGCTGTAGATTTTTTTTCTTTTTCTTCTTTATTAAAAGGGAATTATTGAAGTAATTAATTAAATAGTTTTAAAATAGGCATTTATTTATAATATATTTTCTTAATAATTATTTTCATATATATGCCACATGTCTTTATTTAATTTACTACTTTGACACGTCATCGGCGAGTGTAATGCACTCGTCTTATATATTTGGTTGGTTGTCAAAAAAGTGTCAAAATGACACAGCGCCGGCTTACTTAAGGTGTTTAAAATGAATAAGGCCTACTTAAGGTGTCCAAGTAAAAATTGATACCAACTTTACGTGGCTACCGATTGGTTCAGCCTTAAAGAAAATGCACGAGCATACCAGAAGTAAAAGTAAGTACAACAAAACTAAACCTAACTATACCCCATAAGCCCAGAAGGAACACTTGTGCACAAGTTTAAGTAAAACCTGAATGGACCCCCATAAACTCGAGAAGTACACATAATAGCTAAACTAAAACAATGAAGTAGTGCAAGTCCAGTTCCAATAAGAGCAAGTCGGGCTTTTAACCCAAGTGCCCAATAACCCAACCAACCAGTTAACTCTTAGGGGCGTCAGTTACCTAGCTAGCAAGAGTAGAACTAGGGACGTAAATATAACAAAAGAAGGGCCGCCCAGCCAGCTAGTAAACTCCAAGGGGCGTCAGCCACCCAGCTAGGAAGAGTAAACCTGGGTGTGTAAATATAACAAATCCAGGCCACTCATCCAGCCAGTAAACTCCCAGGGGCATCAACGGCCCAACTAGGAAAAGTAAACCCGTGGGCGTGTCGATTTCAAAGAGGATCTCATCACAATCGACCAACAGTACCACTGTGGAACGATGTCCACTAACAGGAAATCAAACAAGGTGCCAAGCCTATACCACTCAAATCCCAAGTCGCCCAGCGAAGCATGAAACCTCTAGAATCACAACGGGGCCAAAGAAATAGGAAGAGTGAAAAAGAAAATTGATGAAGCAACTTCAATGCCTAACTAAGGTTCATACTATCAGACTCAAGTCTGCTACTCTAGTCTATAAGGAGCTAATCCAACCCAATCGACATCGGAGAAGGAAGAAGGCCTACAAATTGCATAAATCACAAGTTTAAGGCAACACTAGCCTAATGCTAGACTAAGGCCAAACATGCTCGAATACAACATAACGACAATATACAAGTCAAATCACAAGATAGTAGTAAACACATAACCCCGACTAATATGGTATACTACGCCCGAAGTGATGCCAATCAAGTCTAAAACATGGTATCTAAGAAAGAAAATAAGAACAACTAGGTAACCACCCCCAATTCACTCTAATCAACAAGAATTTACACAATCAAGCCCAATCTAAGAGAAGGGAAGTTGTAGCCTACTTTTAGGTCGATCGTGCGTGCTCCAAATCATAATGCTGGAGCTTTTCCCTTCCAAAGGGCCTCTGAATGCTGCCATGCTATCAAAAATAGGATCACATCATCAATACATTCGTTTCAACACTAAGAACACATTAAACGGAGATGAACCAATTTTGGAGTCAAACATGAATCGTGGGACCCGATCTGGAAATTCTGGAATTGACTCCATCAATAAGTCCTACATAGTACCCTGAACTTGTGTTCCATAATGGAACACAATTCGGGGCTCGGAACCATGAAAACATCCAACAAGCAATTTTCCAACAAATTTAAGAACAAAACAACCAATGCAGCCAGCTAAAATGTGAATTCACCTCAACTAAAGGATGTCCAACAGTCTTCAATAACTCAACAGCGTAGCATCAACCTCCACAGATCCACCGGACTTTAAATCACCCAAAATGGAGCTAATTTTAGAGAGAAATCACCTTACCAAATTTCCAAAAAGAGCTGAAATCGCATCCAAGTCTAAATTAAAAGACTAACCGAGGATCGCTTAAGTGATCACTCGAGTCACTTAAGGCCTTACTTCTACGAGCCCTTGGCCGCTAAAGTAGGGCTCTCTAAAGCAAAGCCAGACTGGCTAAAACGAGGGCCACTTAAGCGGCTGCCACCTAGCTGGGATGGCTTGCTAAAGAGAATCCCTGGACACTAAAGTGAAGCTCGCTTAAGTGAACCCAGGGGCGCTAAAGTGGCTACACCAGCACTCGGGATTGGTTCAGAACCATGTGCACACAAACAAAATATGCATCCCAATAAGTTTTGATATTTTAGAATCAATAGATTAGTCAAAATTCCCATACAAGGTTGTCTCAAAAAAAAGTTGGTCCCACACCCAAACTTCATTTTACGACAAAATCTACAAGAGGGCTTTGAATTAGCCCAGGGGTCTCGAGATCCACGTGAAGGATCATTCTAGACAAAACTTGACACTTTTGAGCTAAACGTATGAATGTAATTCTCATCCAGACACGTTTATTAAGAATATTGACCAAGGTCAATCTTAGGCCTTAACTCAAAAGTTAAAATGCCTAATGACACAATCTCACAATGAAAGCCTCGGAGCCATACTAACCATTCCACTTGCCTAACGTAACCCTTTCAAAGTAGTTGGAATCGTCAAAATTTTGATTCTGAGGTCATCTTTTTGATATTTTGATAAAAATGACTGTACAAGGTCATAAGCTCCGAAATACAAAAATTCAAAAAAAAACCAAACGAACAACCAGGTGACCAAACTGCCAGTCCAGCAAATAATAAAAAACCTGGGGTTGCTATAGGAACGCTCTAACTGATGAACAAAAGGCATAAACAAATAAATAAACTAGAGGGTCATTACAACGGGTAATCTTGTAAAGTAAAAGCAATATGAAAATCGAGAAGGTAATAGTGATGATAGGTCATATGAATGAAGCAAAAATGGAAAGTCTAACTATACACCTCACGAGTCTAGAAAGGATGAAATAGTAAACAACTATCTATAACTTAACTAAACCCCTATAATCCCAAAAGGTACACAAGTGCGCAATTTGAAAGTAAATGACCTAAAAAGACCCCCCATAAGCCCGATGAGTACACAGAAGAACTAAGGATAAGGATAGCTAAGTCTAAAAGTATTCGAGAATTGAAATGGCCAACCCCAGAATCAAACCATGGCAAAGGCACCCTAAAGAACCCAAATGAACTACCATGTTAGGACTCAAACCTGACTTATAGAAGTGTGCCAAGGCCTCAAGCTGTGGCTAATATAGATACGCCATTCCCTCAAACAATGGATAAAATATTCTAAATGCCTCAAAATCACATTCTCTTCTTCATGCGAACATGAGCCGTAGAGCGAAGCCATCTTCAGAATCACCAAAGACTCACTTCAACTCAAACTTCAAGACCAAATCCAATATCACCAACAAGGCCTAAAATAGCTAAAGAGATACACCATGGCCGAATCATAAGGGATTTTATGGATGAACAATTACAAGAGCTAAGTTGTCATATAGCTAAGGATTCATACTATCAGACACAAATCTATTATATCAGTCTATAGGAAGCTAAGTCTTCTGAAGCAATGTTGAATTATTTCTAAAATCTATCGGCTCCAAATCACAAGTCTAAGGTAACCACTAGCCTATGCCTAGGCTTAGGCCAAGAACAATTCACTAATAAAAATACAACCAACCAAAGAGATATCATAAGACATGATACTATAAACGCCAACAATGATGTAGACATGCTCAATCTCACGAAACTACTCGAAAAGAAGGCTAAGTCATGTGTTCTATCAACTAAACATGATACAAGCTAGAAATAAATCCCAAAACTATCTAATGAACATGAATTCGTCAACACAAGCTCAATCTAATGATCAGTAAGTCATAGCTACCTCAAAGCTAACCGCATGGACTCCAAATCTTTTCAATCGGAGCTTTACCCTTCCAAACCGCCTTTGATCACTTCCACGCTATCAAATAAATGATCATTATACCAATACAAACGTTTTAACACTCAAAGCACAATAATTAAAGACGAGCCCAAAAATGTGTCAAAAAAACATTATAGAACAGGCGCTGGGAATTTCAAAATGTACTGTGTCAATTGGTTTCATTCAGCTCAAGTAACTTGTTCCCATAAAATAGGCACAATTCAATCTACAAACACAACCAAAATAATTCATGCATTCAAAAGAATCAAAATTCATCAATGAAGAGGGAAGGAAGGTCATTAGAACAAGAAATTACCTCTGAAGTGAGCCTACAAAGCTAACCCAATGATCCAAATATAAAGCCTCGACAATTTCCAGCATATTGCAACAAAAATCAGCTCATACGGAGCTCCCAAGACCAAGATATTAAACTCTTAAATTGGATAAATTATCAGATTTTTGGGACTATCACTATTAAAAAGTCCAGTTAAACGACCTCCACAATTGCGCTAGTCAATTGAGTCGGTTCAATGGTAACCCTTCTTCGCTAATGCGGGAACCTATTCACGAACGTGAAGGTTTGGGGCCCCATCTCTCCGTGAAAGTGAAGAACAAAATCATGGTGCACCAACTCAAGTTGCATTTGGCAAAATTCCCTAACAAGAGCTCATGATTAGCTATGAACCCCATGCACACAAACAAACTATGCTACCCCACCAAATTTTACATTTTGGACTCAATAGAGGTGTCAAAACTTCCAATGGAGGTCATCTCGACAAATAGTATTTCCTACACTTAAGCTCTATTTGAGGAAAAAACCTACAAGGTAGCTCGGAATGAGCTCAAAAGTCTCGAGGCCCGGCCCAAAGGTCCTTCTAGATAAAACTCAATGTTCTAAAGCTAAACAATTCCATCAGAATTGAATTATAAGGCCATTTACATGATGTTTAGACAAAAGTCAACCATTAAGTTTCAAAAGCTCCAAAACATGAAAACTTGCATGAAAACCAAACAAACGACCAGGTAAACAAAATGTCTGTCCCAGCAAGTCATAAATGACTTGGGGTCGATGTAGAAAAGCTCCAGACACCAAAAATAATGCAATAAATAGGAAATGACCTAGAGGGTCATTACAACATTCACTACTAAAAGAACAATCATCCTCAATTGTAAAGAGTCTAGAAGTACCTAAAGGCTAAAAAATGTGAGGAAACTTATCTTGCATCTTGTGCATGGTCTCCCAGGTAACCTCCTTGACCACATGATTCCTCCACTAAACCTTAACAACTGGAATAGCTCTCGAGTAAACTACCTCACATCTCTGGCCAAAGAAGCAGCAGGCTCCTCCACATAAGTCAAAAGAACATCCAACTTAATTGAATCATACTAGGGCACATGAGAGTCGTTCGGAACATACTAGCGAAGCATAGAAACATGGAAAACTGGATGAAAAATATAGAAGGTAAGGCAAAATCATATGTAAAATCACCAACAATATGGAGAATCTCAAATGGTCCTATATACCTGAGACTAAGCATTCCCCATCACCCAAACCTCATCACACCCTTCATGGTGACACTGGAAAGAATACCCAATAAAAAACTCTAAATCTCAAGGGCCAGCATCTTTGGTCAACATACCTCGTATGCCTGATCTGTGCTGACCTAAGCCTATCCCGAATCACCTGAACTATGTCTAAAGCTTCCTAAAAAAATCAATACCACATGGTCTAGGCTCCGAAGCTCAAAACCAACCAACGAGAGAGCGATAACGCCCCATACAAGGCCTCGAAAAAAGCTATCTGAATACTCGAATGGTATTTTTTGTTATATGCAAACTTCTCTATGGCAAAGAATTGGTCCCACTGACCTCTAAAGTCCATTACAAAAGATACCAACATATCATCAAAAACCTGAATAGTATGTTCTAACTTCTCATTGGTCTGTGGATGGAAAGATGTGCTAAGATTAACGTGGGTACCAAACTCCTCTTGAAAGGTCCTCAAAAGCTAGAAGTAAGCTGAGAACCCCTATCTAAAATAAAGGATATAGGCACCCCATGAAGACAAACTATCTCCCCAATATAGACACGAGCTAGCCTCTCGACACTGAAAAAAGATTGAATTGTAAGGAAGTATGTTGACTTGGTCGATCAATTCACGATGAGCCAAATAATAGCAACATATTTAGAAGTTTGAGGCAACCCCATAATGAAGTCCATAGTGATGCACTCCCATTTCCCCTCCGGTATAGGTAATCAACATACAACCCAAACCAACACCGGATATCTTGCAATACACTATGAAACCCTCACCCTCGCCCTTGAGCAACTCTTTGTGCTTCCAAATGCTCAAAATCACAATTATTTGACCACTCAAAAGGAAATTCAACTGAGTCAAAGGTACTACAGTCGATGAGAATCCCTCCACAAACAACCTTTAGTAACCTACTAATCCGGCAAAGCTCTGAATTTTAGTCACTGAGGTGGGTCTAGCCTAATCATGAATAACCTCAATCTTTGTCGAATTAACCATAATGCCATCTTTAGACACTATGTGTCCCAAGAATGCTATAAACTGAAGCCAAAACTTAGACTTCAAGAACTTTGCATAAAGTCACTGATCTCTCAAAGTTTGGAGCACAATCCTCAAATATTTCTCGTGCTCTTCCTTGCTCTACGAGAATACAAGAATATCATCAATGAATACAATGATGGAGTCTATATATGGCTTGAACACACGCACCATCAAGTCTATGAATGTTAAAGGGGCATTGTCAACCCAAAAGACATCATTAAGAACTCATAATGACCATAATGAGTCCTAAAAGTTGTCTGAGGGATGTCTGCTGCCCTAATACTCATTTGATGATAACCGGATCTCTAATCAATCTTAGAGAAAACCATGGCACTCCAAAGTTTTTCAAATAAATCATCAATATGAGCATAAGGTATGTTTTATTCACCATCACCTTGTTTAGATACCTATAATTGATACACATAAGCGTAGACCTATCCTTCTTCCTAAAAAAAAGAGCTGTGGCACCCAAAGGAGACACACTTAGTTAAATCCATTATCTAAGAGATCCTGAAGATGAACACTAAGCTCATTGAGCTCTAAAGAGGCCATATAGTAAGGCAGAATAGAGATAGGGTTAGTGCTCGACTCAAGGTCAATAGAAAAATCAATATCACACTTTAGGGAAGGCCAGGTAGATCGATTTCATGACTTGAAAACTCGAGTCATGATGACACCTGCCATAACCCACCAGTAGGTAAGACAATCCATATCCCATAACAAAATGTAATAGGCATATTAGTTAATAACAATAACCAACAAGAGATAACTGAAGCAGTTTAATGAAAGCTACAAGGAATAAAAGCAACAAATATATATATATATAGTTAAAAATAAAGGATCAATCCCCCAACCCGATGGAAATAAGTATAGAGCTATTAAAAGAGTACAAATCCCAAGAGTTGAACAAAATATAGATTTGTATCAAATAAAAGATATTAACCAAAACTATAAACAGAAGGAGACAGGCTGATACAGGATGCCACAATCTCAACTTTAATCTTCGAAGATCCCGCAGTAAGCCCAAACTCAACGCCGATGACTCGTGCTTGGATCTGTATCAGAAAATAGATACATGGTGTAGTTTGAGTACCAAAATAATAGGTACATGATGAGTGGTAAATTTTCACTCATTTATGGTTCATTTAACTCAATAATTAGTGTCCTTAATGCCTAATTTTGTCCTTTTCTAATGGAATGTTGATGATATGCAGCTATGAAGGAAAATGGACAAGGCAAAGACTGATGTTTGAAGGAATGGCCAATAATGCAAAAATAAGTGCAAAGTGAACATTGGTGATCACCTAGCATGATGGGCGGATTGCCTACTTAGCACATCATCACCCAAAATGACACTGTGTAAGGAAAAGATTTAATGCTCGAACGGCGAACTAAGGTGGTATTCAGTGATGCGCCGAATGTGAAAGGCACACTCAATCAAAGTCACCGACTAAGGTTCAAACACATGAAGCCTAGAGCATCACAAGGCGAATTGAGAAGCGATGACTAATATCACCGAAGCTGTGAGACGTTGGAATTTTGGGAAAATATAAATAGCCCAAGGAATGTAATTTTTAAAGAGTTTTTAGTTGATTTTTTCAGAGAGAGAGTTTCAAAGAGAATTTTTAGAGTGAGAGAACACTTTACTTTTGAAAAACACTTTTCTAGCTTTTGGAGTTTAACAACTTTGTGTTTGAATTTAACAATTTGATGTTGAATCCAAAGTGGATTTGCTTGTAATTGCTTAATTGTATATTACCTATGGCTGCTTCCATGAAAGGTAAAATTTCCTTACTTTTTATTATGGGTGGCTAAAACCTCATGATCTAGGTGGTGCTCTAATGGGGTTCAGTGTTAATTTAATGTAGTGGGTATTGTGCTATGCTTTGTTTTGGTGCTGTTCATGCATGAATTTGGTCTAATTACAGTGTAGTTAAGTAATGGGTTAAGGTTTTACACTTAATTCCTACTTTCGATCTCCGATTGATGCTCGAGAGAGATTAATTGGAGTGGGTAATAAGTTTAATACTAGTAATTTAGGTTTGATGTCTGAAGCTTGCTTGAAAAAGAGGTTATGGGTTGGATCTATTTGCCCTATTCTTGAAAGAGAGAATAGAGTAAGGTATTGGGTTGTTTAGGATTGACATATAGATGAGACCGAAAGGAGATTTTATGCATAGATGTTTTGAGATCGAGAGATGATTAGTGTCATTGAAGATGACTTAGCCTATTCATGAATGTTCATCACAATAGAGCAGCACAATTACCCCTATGTGAGATTAGTTTCCAATCCCCGCACCCCTAGATTACTTGTTAACTCTTGATTTCAATTAATTTTTAGTTCAATTGTGGTAATTGATAACCAAAGGTTTATATTAAGTTGGTGGTTCCATCCACCCAATTGTTTTTACTATTACAAATGAGCTATTTTAAAATCAAAATTTCTTGATAAGAAATTCTCTACGATACACCAGTCCCTGTGGGATTCGACCCCGACTCTTTGTTGGGTTTTTTATTAATTACGACCGCTAACTATTTTAATTGGTTTTGGAGGGTGATTTGAGAAATATCAAAATGGCATCGTTGGTGGGGATTGGTAGTTGAGAATTCTTATTGAGAAAATAGATTTTAATTTTTTTTAGTTGTAGTAAATTTTTTTGTTTGGTGTTGTTGTTGGCTGATTTGCAGGTTGACAAAATGAGTGACCATGGGAATGACAATGATAGTCACTATGGTAAAAATGACAACATGGGTGATCTAAATGACATGCACGTTTATGTCATTCAAACCACAAGAGCAATCTGGATATCTCCTACGACTGGTAGGGCTGTGTTTCACATCACCAGAACTATGATCCAATTGCTTCAATTGAAAGGAATGTTTGGTGGTTTAGCTCATGAGGATCCCCATGAACACCTTAGGAATTTCATGGAGGTATGTGGACTCTTTGTGTTCAAGAATATCTCTCAAGAATCCATATGGTTGAGGTTATTCCCATTCTATTAAAGGTGAGAGGCTACGGCACGGTTGATGGAGTTTCCAACTGATTCGATCACTTCTTGGGATGTGCTAACTAATGATTTTTTTTAAAGATTCTTTCCACCCTCGAAGATGGTTAAACTCTGGATCCAAATCTAGAATTGTCACGACCTAGAGTACCCCCTAGACGTGACATGGCGTACAAGACCCCAAAAGGCCTCATACAAGCCACTTAGCATACATACATACAAGATCATAGATATTTAAGAGTTCAAAAGACAATTTGATATCAAGTGCTTTTAAGAAAGTAGCGGAAGTCTACATCAAATGTCTCAAAGCCAATCTAACATAAGAAAGAGGAATAAAGTTTAGGACGTAACCCAATATAATGTCAAAGCAAAGGAACATAAAAGTAAGAACAACAAGGTTATGTCCTCGAATGTATGAGGACTCACCAAGTCTTCCGAAAACCTTCTACTAAGCTCTAGCCACGAATAGATGGAGAATTTCCAAGCCCTACATTATGAGACAATGTAGGCAAAACGTATGCGTTAGTACGAGGAATGTACTAAGTATGATAGCAATGCACAAAATCATATAAACATGCTAAAACCAGACATTTTCATGACATGAAATGACCAAGCTAAAACATGAAAAAGGTTAGCAACATAAATCATAAACCATGGTCAAAGCAAGCTAAACATTTTTTCATCACTTGAGAAATATCCTAAAGGCACTTTAATTCTTTGTTTGTGGGAAGTAGCCTTAACCGACATGTAAGACCATGTGTGCAATCAACATGGAATCCAGTGTCTAACCCCACACCGATAGGGCCATTCTAATTTCCAAGGTAGGACCCTTTACTTAACATATAGCCTACGTGGATCCACTAGCTAGTGTCTATCATAGACCATCATCCTATGGTGGCACATAGTTTTAGGACATGGGTAATCGCCACTTGTCCACTCGGTGCTAAGCATAATTCCCACAGATTAGACATAGTTCAATTATCATAAGTAGACATGGGTAATCGCTTCTTGTCTATCATTAGTCATAAGTTCATTATTAGTAGACATGAGTGATCGCCTCTTGTCTACATTAGGGAACATGGGTGATTGCCTCTTGTCCCTTCATTAGAATAGCTCCTTAATCATCGATTCAAATTTAGTTGAGCAATCCTTTCAACAAGTTATGAATCATTACATGTGAGAAAACCTTTCACACTCATGGGTTGAGTAATATATGAGAATTCCTTTCACAACTCAACAACAACATCAACATATCATAAACTCTGATGCTTCAATCTCAAACCACCCTTACTTCATCATTAGCTTCATAAGAGACATGCATGATTTCATAAACTTCATATTTACATAGTTCATCATGCTCATAACTTACACTATGGTGATTGCCTCTTGTCCCTTCATTAGAATAGCTCCTTAATCATCGATTCAAATTTAGTTGAGCAAGCCTTTCAACAAGTTATGAATCATTACATGTGAGAAAACCTTTCACACTCATGGGTTGAGTAATATATGAGAATTCCTTTCACAACCCAACAACAACATCAACATATCATAAACTCTGATGCTTCAATCTCAAACCACCCTTACTTCATCATTAGCTTCATAAGAGACAAGCATGATTTCATAAACTTCATCTTTACATAGTTCATCATGCTCATAACTTACAAATCATAGATTTTACATGGGTTCATGAGGATTCCTCTGAAATCATGCAATTCAATGCAAACTCATGCTTAGAAAACCCTAAACAAGGCAATTTGATCATAATTGAAAAAACCCACATAATAGAGGAAAATCATAGTTTTTGATTGAACATGCTTACTTTCATAAAACCATCCTTAGGTCATTCATAATCTCATCATGAAAACTCTTAGCTTCGGAATCATAATTCATGCATAGGTTCATATATACTTCATGAAATTCATGTCTTCACAATTCAACCCATCAACACATTCATAATTTCGAAATTGGGGAAGAAGGCATGGGTTCATGGAGATTCACCTAAATTCAACTCAATTTATACTTCAAAGTTCATAAAACAATTAATTGAAGCAACTTTGCAAAGAACCCATGACATGGAAGAAACTCCTTAATTCAATTGGGAATTTCTAACTTGAAAATTGGAGATTTTAGGGATTCCATGGAGGAAAGGGCTCCATGGATGAAGACTATCATACCTTAGTGCTCAATTTCCTTAAGAAATTGATGAAGAAAAACTTGATTTCTTGAACCCTAGCTTGCCCTCTTCTTGTTGTTGTTCTTCTTCTTCTAGAGAGAGAAATATTTGAGGGAGAAGAGTCTAGGGAAACTTGTAAAGTGATTTAGAAGGGTAAATTTTTGGATTAAAAAGGCTTATATAGTGTTAGGAATAGTAAGGAACCGACCTTAATCGATAAATAAGTCATTGGGTGAAAAGACCAAAAGACCCCTTTAAAAATTTAACTGTCGGACCCCATAGACGGGTTCACCTACGGTCCGTAGGTCCAACCTTGGACCGTCCTGGTCAACCATCATTGGTTTCAGAGACAGTCACTTTAGGCACTGCAACAACTAGATCCATCTACAGCTTGTACACTGGACGACGACCCGTCTTGTCGCTCTGTAGAAAAGTCCTGAGGCTTGCCATTTTCAAGGGACTTGGACCAGCCAACCATGGGCCAGACCTACGGCTCGTAGGTCAGTCTACGGGCCGTAGGTAGCTCCGTCGGTACTGGCACCAGATTTCAAGAACCTAACTTTTTCCGTCCCTTCGAATCTAGGGTATTACATTATCTCCCCCTTGGGAACATTCATCCTCGAATGAGAGTCAAGACATCACAAGGGAGGTAGAAACAAGAGCTAACAACCCAATGAAGAATGCAATCACATAAAGGCACATATCCGAGGAGGAAACATCATCTCCAAGCTAAAGCATGTTCAAAACATCATTTCATAAAGGCTTAATGCAATTCACACTCGAATGCACATATTCATAGGGAAATCAATCAAGCTAGCTCATTTCTCAAGATTTAGACTCTTCATGAACATGCATAAACAAGGAATCATGGGAACAACTATGACATATGAAACCAAAAGAACGAACCATGAGGAACTAGATACCTCAAGCTAGAGTAGGATCGGAGGGAAAGAGATGAGGATATCGGGACATCATATCGGCCTCGGCCTCCCAAGTAGAACCCTCAACTAATTGATTTCTCCAAAGAACCTTCACGGAAACAACTTCTTTATTTCTTAACTTTTGGACTTGCTGGTCTAAAATCTCAACCAGAACTTCTTCATAGGAAAGACTATCCTTTATGCCAAGATTTTCTAATGGCACTATAGATGTTGTATTACCAACACATTTCTTCAACAAGGAGACATGGAAAAATGGGTGCACCGATGCCAAATCATTAGGCAAATCAATTTCATAAGCAACCTTACCAACACGTCTCAAACTTTGATATGGGCCTACGTAACGGGGACTAAGCTTCCCTTTCTTCCAGAATCTCATTACACCCTTCATGGGTGAAATTTTTAAGTAACCCCAATCATCAACATCAAATTATAAATCTCTCCTTCTAACATCAGCATAAGACTTTTGTCGACTTTGAGCCGTTTTCAACCTTTCTCTAATAAGCCGAACTTTCTCCATAGTCTCATGTACCAACTCGGGACCTACCAAAGGAACCTCACCAACTTCAAACCAACCTATAGGAGATCTACACCTCCTACCATAGAGACCCTCAAACGGAGCCATACTAATACTAGAATGGTAGATATTATTGTAAGCAAACTCAATCAAAGGCAAATGATCATCCCAATTACCCTTGAAATCAATAACACAGGCTCTCAACATATCTTCCAAAGTTTGGATAGTACATTCTGCTTGCCCATCAGTTTGAGGATGAAAGGTCGTGCTAAGCTTAACACGAGTACCAAGACCCTTTCGAAAAGTCTTCCAAAATTGAGAGTAAATTGTGCACCACGATTGGAGATAATGGATAAAAGCACTCCATGCAACCTAACCAATTCTTTCAAGTACAACTTAGCATACTCCTCCGCCGAATAAGAAACCTTGACGGGAATGAAATGGACTGATTTCGTCCTATGATCCACAATAACCCAAATCGAATCAAATTGTCGCCAGGTACGTGGTAAACCAACAATAAAGTCCATATTCAAATCTTCCCACTTCCAAGTAGGAATACTAATTTCTTGGGACAAACTTCCCAGCTTTTGAAGGTCAACTTTCACTTGTTGATAATTAGGACACTTAGCCACAAATTCCACAATATCCTTCTTCATTCCATTCAACCAATAGACCTCCCACAAATCACGGTACATTTTGGTATCTCCCGGGTGAATGAAATATCGAGAATTATGGGCTTCTGACAAAATTTATCCTCTTAGGTCATCTATATCGGGAACACATAAACGACCTTGATATCCAAGCGCACCATCTCCCCCTTGGGAGAAAGCCTCGACGGACTTCTTGAGCACTGCTTCTTTCAACTTAACCAAGTTAGGATCAAGATCTTGCTTAGTCTTCACATCGGACAAAAAGGATGATTCCGAACCATCGTAAATCAAAACACCACTCTCACTAGAACCAATAAATCGAACACCCAATCGATCCAAACTATGAACATCACGAACCAATTCTTTCATAGCATCCTCAACATGAGCAATACTACCCATAGACAACCGACTAAGAGCATCAACCACCACGTTCACCTTTTCGGGGTGATAAAGGACACTCATGTCATAGATTTTAATAACTCAAGCCACCTCCTTTGGCGAAGATTTAGATCTTTTTGTTTAAACACATATTGCAAACTCTTATGGTCGGTAAAAATGTCAACATGCACACCATACAAATAATGCCTCCAAATCTTTAAAGCAAACACAACCGCCGCTAATTCTAAATCATGAGTAGGACAGTTCTTTTCATGAATCTTGAATTGCCTTGAAGCATAAGCAATAACTTTTCCATTTTGCATAAGAACACAACCTAACCCAATCCTTGAAGCATCACATTAAATGACAAATCCATCGGACCCCTCCGGTAAAGTCAATATCGGAGCCGAGGTAAGTCTATCTTTTAACTCTTGAAAACTCTTCTCACACGCTTCGGAACAAATGAACTTAACCTTGTTTTGAGTCAAAGCCGTCAATGGAGAAGAAAATCGAAGAAAACCCTTCAAGAAATCTCCTATAATAACCGGCTAAACCCAAGAAACTTTGAATATCTGAAGGTGATAGAGGTCTAGGCCAATTCTTAACCGCATCCGTCTTCATAGGATCTACCTCAAAACCCTTACCGGAGACAATGTGACCAAGAAAAGCCACGAACCTTAGCCAAAACTCACATTTACTAAACTTCACAAAGAGTTGTTTGTCCTTGAGGACTTGCAATACAATCCTCAGATGATCGGCATGCTCACCCTCACTCCTTGAGTAAATCAAAATATCATCTATGAACGCAATCACAAACATATCAAGATATTGTGTAAATACCCTATTCATCAAATCCATAAACGCGGCTAGAGCATTTTTCAACCCAAACAACATCACTAGGAATTCATAATGGCCATATCTAGTCCGGAAAGCTATTTTCAGAATTTCATCTTCTTTCACCCTCAATTGGTGATAACCCGAACGAAGATCAACCTTAGAAAAGTAACTTGCCCCTTGGAGTTGATCAAAAAAGTCATCTATCTATGGGAGAAGATACTTATTCTTAATAGTAACCTTATTCAATTGTCGGTAGTCAATGCACATACGAAGCGAACCATCTTTCTTTCTAACAAACAAAACTGGAGAACCCCATGGAGAGATACTTGGTCGGATGAAACCCTTTTCCAACAAATCTTTCAGTTGCTCCTTTAACTCCTTAAGTTCTACCGGAGCCATTTGGTAAGGAGGAATAGAGATAGGTTGCGTATCGGGGAGAAGATCAATACCAAAGTCTATTTCCCTTTCAGGAGGAACACCGAGTAGATAATCGGGGAACACTTTCGGGAACTCATTTACAACGGGAATCGACTCAAGAGTACGGGTTTCGGAATCCACATCCCTCAACCTAACAAGATGGTATACGCACCCCTTAGAAATCATCTTTCTAGCTTTAAGTCATGACACAAATTGACCTTTAGGCATAGAATTTCCCCCCTTCCACTCTAGGATAGGCTCATTTGGGAATATCATGGAATCCGGTATATCTCTCATATCGAAAGAAAGAGAATCTACTTGCCGAGGTATAATTCGTACATATCATCATTTGCTAAAGTGGATCCACTAACGGGGTCATTTAAGACAATCCTATGGGGCACGTAGTTAGGGATCAGAGGTTTCTACTAGAGACTACCGTATTTGAGCCTCCACCTCAAAGCCCTCTCGGTGCTAAATCTAAATCCTACGGAATAGATAAAAGTCAAATATCAATTTAACATAGGAAAAGACAATTATCCATACCAATCCACACATTTCAAGATCAAAACATAGAATAACTCCATGAACATAATTTAACATAGATGAGAAAATGTTTCACCAATGTGAATTCATTTGTGAGAAATACCTTTCACAATCATGATCATCATATTAAGTGAGAAATCCTTTCACAATAGCATTGATACTTTCCTCTCAAAGCATCTCTAAATCATTTATAATCATTTCATAAAAAACATGCATGTCTTCATCATTTCATACTTCGTGGATTCATTAGTTCCGCATAGGATCATAGTTGAAAAAGATAATTTAGGCATGGGTCAATGCAATTTCAACTAAATATCATGGATTAACATCCATTAATGCATTAGAAGACTTAATTAACCATATTCAAATAATAATTTGATGAAACCCACATTCATTGAATTGAAACCCAATTTGATCAATGGAAAATTGAAATCTTTGGAGACCCCATGGATGAAAGGACTCTATGGGTGAATACACACATACCTTGATCCTTTAAACCCAAGAAAATGGAGAATTTGGAAACTTGAGTGGAACCCTAGCTCTTCCTCTTCTTCATTAGACTTGAGAGAATTTAGGAGGATGAATTTGGTAAAGTTTTGGGAATTTAGGAGAATGAGTTGTTAATGAGTAATTTGGGGGTTTAAAACATTTATATAGGGCATAGGGTAGAATATAAGACCACATAGTATTAGGTTAAAACAATTAGGAATAGAACCAATAGCTCTTTAAAATAACTGTCGAGCCTCACCTATGGTCCGTAGGTCTTTCTATGGACCGTACTGGTCAACCGTAGATAAAGCTCCGAAAATTTTAATTGGACCAACTTTTGATGGAACCCGTGTATGGCTCATAGGTCTTTCTATGACCCATACATGTCAACCATAGAAACCAATTTTGCCCCGTAAAATTTCACCAAGTCTGGAAGTGATCTACAAGGCCTATTTACCACTCGTACGAAGGTTGACGGATTGTCCTGGCGTACGGTACAAAGGGATCCTGGGACCTGATTTTAGAAAACTTATTTTCCCTACTTTCTATGGTTGCCATCTACGGCCCGTAGAAGCTGATATTGTTCGTGCTCTAGAACCGCAGACACATACCTCAGCCCAAAAATTTATTTTCTCCCCTTTTTCCTGGTTCTAAGGTATTACATCATCTCCCCCTTGAGACCATTCATCCTCGAATGGGACTTAAGGCATCATATGGAGGGTAGAGGAAGAGATCTAGCAATCGACAAGAATGCAACTTCATCAACAACACATACCCAAGGAGGAACATCAACTCCAAGATTAAACATATTCAAAGCAAAACTTCATTATGGTATGCACGAAAATCATACTCAAATGCTCATAGTCATGATGAAATCAATCAAAGCTAAATCAAAATCCCGAAGATTTGTTTTCATGAGCATGCATGCATGAGGAAACATGAGAATTACTAAGACATGAGGATGGACCATGAGGAACTAAATACCTCTAGCTAGAGTAGGATCGTAGGGAAAGAGATGGGGGTAACGGGACATCATATCGGCCTCGGCTTCCCAAGTAGAACCCTCAACCCTTTGATTCCTCCATAAGACCTTTATGGATGCAACTTCTTTATTCCTTTACTACTTAACTTGCCGGCCCAAAATCTCAACCAGAATCTCTTCATAAGAAAGACTCTCTTTTATACCAAGACTCTCCAGTGGTACAATAGGTGTCGGGTCACCAACACACTTCTTCATCAAAGAGACATGGAAAACCGAATGCACTGATGCTAAGTCATTAGGCAAATCAAGTTCATAAGCAACCTTACCAACACGCCTCAAAATCTGATATGGGCCCACATAATAGGGACTAAACTTCCCTTTCTTTCCAAACCTCATTACACCCTTCATGGGTGAAATTTTCAATTAGGCCCAATCATCTACATCAAACTCAAGGTCCTTTCTTATAACATAGGTATAGGACTTTTGTTGACTTTGAGGCATTTTCAACCTTTCTTTAATAAGTCAACTTTATCCAAAGCCTTATGTACCAACTCGGGTCCTATCAAAGTAGCCTCACCTACTTCAAACAAACCTATAGGAGATCTACACCTCCTACCATAATGAGCTTCAAATGGAGCAATCCCAATCCTTGAATGATAACTATTATTGTAGGCAAACTCAATCAAGGGCAAATGATCATCCCAATTACCCTTGAAATAAATCACACAAGGCCTCAAAATATCTTCCAAGGTCTGAATAGTACTCTCTGCTTGTCCATCGGTTTTAGGAAGAAAGGTCATACTAAGATTAACACAAATACCAAGGACCTTTTGGAAAGATTTCCAAAACTGAGAGGTAAATTGGGTACCACGAACGGAGATAATAGATAGGGGCACTCCATGCAACCAAACCATCTCCTGTAGATACAACTTAGCATAGTCCTCCACCGAATAAGAAAGCTTAACGGGAATGAAATGAGCCAATTTCATCATACGATCCACAATAATCCCAAATCGAGTCATGTTGCCGCCGGGTGCAGGGTAAACCAACAATAAAGTCCATATTCAGATCTTACCACTTCCAAGTAGGAATACTAATGTCTTGGGACAAACCTCCCAAATTTTGATGCTCAATTTTCACTTGTTGATAATTTGGACACTTAGCCAAAAATTATGCAATATCCGTCTTCATCCCATTCCACCAATAGACCTCCTGCAAGTCATGGTACATCTTGGTAACTCCCGGGAGAATAGAATATCGAGAACCATAATTCTGACAAAATATGCTCCCTCAAATCATAAACATTGGGAACACACAAACGACCTTGATATAGAAGCACACCATCTCCCCCTTGGGAGAAAGCCTCAATGGACTTTTTAGGCACTGCTTCCTTCAACTCAACCAAAATCGGATCAAGACCTTGCTTGGCTTTCAAATCCGACACAAAAGACGATTCTGAACCATTATGAACAATAACACCACCTTTGTTAGAATCAACCAACCAAACATCCAATCGGGCCAATCTATGAACATCTCAAACAAACTCTTTTTTATTATCCTCAACATGCACAACACCACCCATCGATAGCCTACTAAGAGCATCTGCCACAACATTTACCTTGCCGGGGTGATAGAGGACACTCATGTAGTAATCCTTTAGCAACTCAAGCCACCTCCTTTGGCGAAGATTTAGATCTTTCTACTTGAACACATATTGTAAACTTTTATGGTTGGTAAAGACTTCAACATGAGCACCATCTAAGTAATGCCTCTAAATCTTTAAGGCAAACACAACTGCCGCTAAGTCCAAATCATGGGTGGGATAGTTCTTTTCGTGAATTCTAAGTTGCCATGAAGCATAAGAAAGAACTTTCTCATTTTGCATAAGAACACACCCTAGTCCCATACTTAAACCATCACAATAAACAACAAACCCATAGACACTTCCGGTAAATTAAACACCAGAGTAGAGGTAAGTCTATCCTTCAATTCTTGGAAACTCTTCTCACACGCTTCAGACCATACGAACTTAACTTTCGTTTGGGTCAATGCCATCAATGGAGAGGCAATTGAAGAAAACCCTTCCACAAACCTTCTATAATAACTAGCAAAACCCAAGAAACTTTGAATATCCAATGGGAATATAGGTCTTGGGCAACTCTTAACCATATACGTCTTCTTCGGATCTACCACAATACCTTTACTAGAATCAATGTGAAAAATAAAAGCCGTGGATCTCAACCAAAACTCACATTTACTAAACTTTGTAAAGAGTTTTTGGTCATTGAGGATTGCAACACAATCCTCAAATGATTGATGTGCTCATCCTCACTCCTTGAGTAAATCAAAATGTTATCGATACACACAATCACAAACATGTCAAGATATTGCCTAAACACTCTATTCATCAAGTCCATAAATGCCGCTGGAGCATTAGTCAAACCAAATGACATTACAAAAAAACTCATAATGACAATATCGATTTCGAAAAGCTATCTTCGGAATGTCATCTTCCTTCACCCTTAATAGGCGATAACCCGACCGGAGATCAATCTTATAGAAGTAACTCGCTCCTTGGAGTTGATCAAACAAATCATCTATCCTTGGAAGAGGATACTTATTCTTAATGGTGACCTTGTTCAACTGAGTCAATGCACATGCGAAGTGAACCATCTTTCTTCCAAACAAATAAAACTAGAGCACCCTATGGAGATATACTCAGTCGGATGAAACCCTTATCCAACAAATCTTTCAATTATTCATTCAATTCCTTAAGTTATGCCGGAGCCTTATAGTAAGGAGGAATAGAAATAGGTTGCGTGTCGGGGAGAAGGTCAATACCAAAGTCTATTTCCCTTTAAGGAAGAATACCGGGTAAATCATCTGGAAACACTTCCAGAAACTCATTAGCAATGGGGACCGACTCAAAGATAGGGGTTTCGAAATCCATATCCCTAACCCTTACAAGATGGTATATGCACCCCTTAGAAATCATCTTTCTAGCTTTAAGGCAAGAAACAAATTGACCCTTAGGGATATTATTTCCTCCCTTCCACTCTAGGACCGGCTCATTTGAAAATTTGAACTTGACCACTCGGGTTCTACAATCAATAGAAGTATAACAAGAATGGAGCCAATTCATACCAAGAATAACATCAAAATCTAGCATGTCAAGCTCTATAAGATCAACATGAGTGATTCTATGCGATAAGGAGACGGGACAACTTCTATAGACTCTCTTAGCCATAATAGATTCACCAATAGGAATAGAGACAGAAAAAGGTCTATCAACACACCAGGAAGAAGATCTAACCTCATAGCCACATATGACATCATAAAAGATAATATGGCACCGGGATCAAGTAAAGAATATACATCAAGATGAAAAACTTTCAACATACTGGTAACAACATCGAGAGAACCCTCTTGCTCATGACGAGTTTGAAGTGCATAGAATTTGTTTTTCTTTGGAGCACATAAACCCGAACCACTAGGTGGAGCTCGCCTACCATATTTTCCCTCATCAAGTCTTGAGGGACAATACCTCAAGCGGTGACAAATCTTGCCACAACAAAGCAATTATCCGTACCTATCAAGCATTTTCCCCGATGACTCTTGCCATATTTTTGGCATGCGAGAACCGAAGAACCATTTCCACCACCATTTCCTCCTTGAGGCTTTGGGTTAGACAACCTTTCCTTGTTTAACTTAGGAGCCTGGGCATTGGAAGAACCTTCACCGAAAAACCTTTTTCAGAACTTAGAATGACCATGTCCATCGGACCTTGAGTGTGAAAAGTCACCATCACCGGTCTTTGCCCTCTTTGTCTCCTGCCTTTCCTTAAGCTTTTCCTCAATTTTTTGAGAGTGAATCATTAAATGAGAAGTATCCATCTCCTTAATGACCATGGCGGTACGATATTCCTTAACCACTATTTCGAACACATCTGAAACAAACTTGCTTATTCTTGCCCTAGGATCGGCAACCATAGTAGGAGCATACCTAGACACTTGAATGAATTTCAAGGCATAGTCCTTCACACCCATGTTCTCTTGACGAAGGTTAATAAATTCAAGTACCTTGGCCTCCCTCATCTCAAGGGGAAAGAACCTATCAAGGAAACAAACCTTAAACTTTTCCCAATCATCAAGACCCGCGTTAACCGCCCTCTCTTCCTTCCATTGGTTAAACTAAACTTGAGCAACACCTTTAAGTTGATAAGTGGCCAATTCTTCACTTTCCACCGGTGTCATATCCGTGATCATCAAAACCTTATATACCTCATCAATGAACTCTTGAGGATCTTCCTCAACCTTGGAACCATGGAACTCCAAGGGATTCATTCTAGTGAAGTCCTTCATTCTAGCTGCCGCCGAACCCACATTTGGGTTCACCGGGACCACAACCTCCCTATTGGCTTGAGCCATAATGGATTGGGCCAACACTTGAAAAGCAGCCCTAAACTCCGCATTAGTCACTTGTTCACCCAAAGGATTTGCCGAAACTTGAGGAGCTTCTTGTTCCACATTCTCATTCGTATTCCTCCTAACATATGCTCTTCAAGGGGCCATATCTTGAAAAGCATCGGATAACGGTTAGGAGAGAGACATATAGAGTTAAACTCTATCGCATGACTTAATAGTGATGAAAGAAGTGGAGTTTCCTAAATATCTTATAGCCTCTTATTCAAAAATGTGGCGCGCTTCACACTCATGAACAGGACTTTACTTGACATGGCTTATAAGACATCCTAGGATCTTTCAAAACCTTGTGCTCTGATTACCAAGTTTGTCACGACCAAAAGTATACCCTAGGCGTAACATGGCGTATAGGACCCCGAGAGGCCCTACACAAGCCACTTAGCATACATCATGCAAGATAATAGAATTTAAAGATCTCAAAAGAAAGCATTTCAACCATCAAAGGAATTTAAGCAAAGCAGAAGTTTACATATATCTCAAAAGCCATCTAATACATCATAAGGGAGTGATTGCGATGTAACCAATACAACACACACAAAGTCTGAAAAGGAAGTGACATAAAGAAATAAAAGAGTCTCGGTCCTCGGAACATGAGGACTCACCAATCTTCAAGCCTATGAAAGACAAACTAGCCACGAGTATGGGAGGTAGGGCCGTCGGACCCTACATTCATGAGATAATGTAAGCACAAGTATACTTTAGTAGATGGAATGTCCTAAGTATGAGGAAGTATGCATAAACATAGTCATGACAGTGTGAATGACTTAAAAATGAGTAGGCATGATAATATTGAAACATTTGAAAGTTTTAAAGAAAAATGACATGAAAATCATGAAACACGGTCAAGTTCATTAATATAAAGTACATAGGAAAAAACTTTGAAGAGAACATAATCATTTTGTGGGATATTAGCTTTAACCGATAATAAGACCATGAGAGATATATCATGGAATCCAATATATCCCTCATACCGAAAGAAAGGGAATCTACTTCCCAAGGTAGAATCCGTACATATCATCATTTGTTAAAGTGGATCCACTAGCTAGGGAATATAAGACAATCCTACGGGGGCATGTAGTTAGGGACTATAGGTTGCTATTAGAGACTACCCTATTTGAGCCTCCACCTCAAAGCCCTCTCGGTGCTAAGTGTAAATCCCAATGGAATAGATAAAAGTCAAATATCAATTAAACATAGGGAAAGGCAATGATCCATACCAATCTACACATTTCAAGAGCAAACCATAATATAGCTCCTTGAACATAATTCAACATTGATGAGAAAACCTTTCACCAATGTGAATTCATTTGTGAGAAATACCTTTCACAATCATGATCATCATAGTACGTGAGAAATACTTTTACAATAGCATTGATACTTTCCTCTCGAAGCATCCTCAAATCATTTATAATCATTTCATAAAAATATGCATATCTTTATCATTTCATAATTCATGGATTCATTATAGGATCATAGTTGGAAGACATAATTCAGGCATGGGTCATTGCAATTTCAACTAAATATCATGGATTAACATCAATTAATGCATTAAAAGACATAATTAACCATAATCAAATCATAATTTGATAAAACTCACATTCATTGAATTGAGACCCTAATTTGATCAATGGAAAATTGAAATCTTTTGAGACCCCATGGAGGAAAGGACTCCATGGGTTAATACACACATACCTTAAACCTTTAAGCCCAAAAAAATGAAGAATTTTGAGACTTGAGTGGAACCCTAGCTCTTCCTCTTCTTCCTTAGAGTTGAGAGAATTTGAGAGGATGAATTTTGTCAAGTTTTGGGAATTTAAGAGAATGAGTTGTGAATGGGTAATTTGGGGGTTTATAACATTTATATAGGTCTTAGGGTAGAAGGTAAAACGATAAAGTATTTGGTTAAAACAATTAGGAAAAGACCCAAAAACTCTTTTAAAATAACTATCAAGCCTCACCTACGGTTTGGACCTACGGTCCGTAGGTGTTTCTATGAACCGTACTGGTCAACCATAGATAAAGTTCAAAAACTATTATTTGGACTAACTTTTGATGGAACATGTGTACGGCTCGTTGGTCTTCCTACGATCCGTACATTCTGACCGTAGAAACCAACTTTATCCCTTAAAATTTTACCAAGTATGGAAGTGATCTACAAGACCTATTTACCACTCGTACAAAGGTTGATGGACCGTCCTGGTGAACCATACAAAGGGATCCTGGGACTTGATTTTAAAAAAATTATTTTCCTCACTACCTACTGTCGCCATTTACAGCCCGTGGATGCTCCTACGGTTCGTAGATGGGAACCGTAGACACAGACCTTAGCCAAAAAATTTAGTTTTTCCCTTTTTTCCAAGTTCCGAGATTTTACAAAACTAAAGATATTTTTTATTCTAGATAACATCACCCTTCATACTAAACTAGTGAGAGGAATAAACGACAAAAATATACCTTTGTCTTGACTTAAGATAGAAAAAAGTAATTAATAGGTTAAGAAAATTATTCTTAGGAAAAATAACTATATTCTGGTCCTTGAGTTATACATATATCCTAATTTTACCACTATAAAGTCCTGACTGAACATCATTAGCCTTCAATTAAATAAACATATTATTTTAATCCCTCTAACTAACAAAAATAGAAAGATTAAAAGAATTATTAATTATAAATAAATAAGAGAAAAATGAAATATAATCCAAGGATAAAATCTCAAAGAGTCATTTGTCTCTAAGTTCTTTCGATTTTCAACATAAAAATTACTGGTCATTTACCATGTTCATCGTTATCTTTTTACTTCGAAGTCCTGTGTTAATGTTTCCGATTCTTTTTAGTAACTCTGATATTTGGAATTCTTTTGGTTGAATTAAATCTTCCTGCGAGTTCTTGAATGTATACATAATTAATAGAAAAATCAAAATTAAATATGGACAAGATAGATAAAAAATACAACAAATCTATTAACCGTGTTCATGATCAATCATGACATTTTTAATTGATAATCAGACAAAAGCTGCTCCCGGGAAAAACCCTTGACTAAATTGAAGCACATATGTCGATCCAAAATTTGATAGAGCAAAAAAAAAGGTATAAGAAAATACAGATCTTGAAGAAAAGCTGTAAAACAAAGAGAGAGAGAGAGAGAGAGAGAGAGGAGGGAAGAATTCTTTTTAAAACCAATTTCATTAGTATTTGCATTGGATGAGATGAGTTGATATCACTATTGTTCTTATAAATGGAGTCTATCCTTGAACAAAATAACATTCACTATTGTTTTTATTTTTATTTTTAAAAGTAATTTAAACCAATTTGATAAGAATTTGCATTGGATGGGATGAGTTGATATCATCGTCGTTCTTATCAACAGAGACTATCCTTTGACAAAATAACTTTATTTTTTATTCTATTTTTATTTTTAAAAATAATTTTGAGTTTTTAAAAATATATAACTCCGTTTAATATTCAACTTTCGTTACTATGAGGATCAAAATCGAATGATTTTGTTGATTAAAGATAAATTATGTAAAATAGAATTGTATAAGAATTCAAGCTGGACTAAATCTGTAACATAGGGACTAAACCACTATTTAAACAAACTCACTAACTTTTGTAAGTACTATATAATACCCCCCAAAAGGGTTAAGTGTGTCTATGATAAGTTTAGGGTTCGATATAGAAAATCATTTTTTTGTATCTCCTCTTATTTTTGAAGGAATAAAAATTCAATGGCAACTGGTTGTTTCAGAATGTTAGAAGAAGTTCGCGTGGTGCTAGTTGATCATGAAAAAGAGAATTTCACTGAAATGGTTGATTTGCTGAAGTCTTATGACTATAAAGGTGACATATCTAAAAGTGTATATTGAACTCATAACCTTTGTTTTTTTTGATATAAATAAATTTTGTGTGATTACCTATTCAAAAAACGATTTAATTGATATGATGCTTGTTATGATTTTAACCTCGATATCTTTTAGATTTCATTTTTGTCCTGTAAATCTTGAATTCCTCTTTTCTTTGTTGTCATAACACCATTTCTATACTTGTTTATGTTAATTTATTAGTTAATAAATGAGTTTTGTGTGTTTGTAAAGAATCAAACTAGATTATTTGATTCTTGTTCTTGTTATAAGCATATCACACACTCGATTAGCTTCCTCCATAAAGATGTATATGATGTTTCAAAGGGGGATCAATAATTTTATGTTAATATTTGTGTTGCTCCAATTTTATCAAATGTTCTAAAAGTGACACAATCTTAATTATTCAATCTACTTGTATATACGTGTATTAAATTTGATATTTTTGTAGAATAAGGAGAATTGTTTTTCTTTTTTAATTGATCACGTGACATAAAGTCGGAGGAGAAAATTAATTAAATCCACCATAAATGATTTTTGAAGATGTAGATCTTTGAATTATATAAATTTATCTATCACTTTAAAAAAATACTATTTATGTGGTGGTGACACAAAATTAGGGTAACAAAGAAGGAAGAGAAAGGGCATGATAAGAACAGATCTCACTAGCATTATTGTTGACCTTGAGACATTTTATTTTATTTATTATATGTAAACAAAAAAGTGGGGTGGTCCAATTTTTGTTAAAAATATTTTCCTTCATATTTTTCTGATTTACTTTTTAATCTAAAAAGGGCCAAAACTACTCCTAAACTCTCCGAAATGGAGCAAGAATACCCATAAATTGTTTTTTAGCTCACAAATACCCCTCACTTTAATGCAGTGCCCCAGGCACGGCACATGAAAATAAATCTTTTTCAGGCTAGTCCTCTTATCATACACCATGGAAATTCATCCAATATAATACCCATTAAACAGTGTCGTTTAAAACCTACCTCATGTGAATCTCAAATTTTCTTGGATTTTACTCTGTGCATTGAGTGTATTGAGGTTGTGCATGATTTTATGTACGAAAATTGTGTATGTAATGAGTGTTCATGGAAGTTTCTAGGATGTGTGAATTTGATTGAAATTGTTTTCTTATATGTATGGAGAAAATTGGAACGAAGTGTGAATGTATTGGTGGTGGTGTTAGAAAAATGGAAAAACAAATGGGAGGGAGGATGCTGTTGTTGCGCACTGGAAAAGGAAAATGAGTGGAGGTCTATGATTTTATTGATGTTGTCGTGTTGTTCTTGTTATGTTCTTGTGGAATTGCAAAATTGAGTATGGTTTTTGTTTGTGTTTCACCCGTGAAATTATTTCCCAAAAAATTAAGTGTGCCACATGTATTTTTTGAATTTTGTGTCCTTGGTGTTGTTGTTATATTCCCTTTAAAATTGTGGAAGAACATTCTCAAGGTTTAGGAAGGGTGTCCTCTTTGAGAATTGGTAGAACATGTATCTGGTCTTATTTTTACCCTTTAATTTGAGTAAGGAATGGAGAATATCTTACACAGGGCGGGCTGATGGGTATTAAATTGTGTGACTTTTCATGATGGATGCTAATGTTGACTTGCCATGTGGCAATTTTTACCATGTGGTGTGATTGGTGGCACTACGTTACAATGGAGGGTATTTGTGAGCAAAAAAAAAACGGAGGGATAGTTTGAGTAAAAACCAAATGGGTTGTATTTTTGCTCCATTTCGGATAGTTAAGTGGTAGTGTTGACCCTTTTCCATTTTTACTTAAAAGTTTTCCTCTTAAATTCAAAAAGTCTTTTTTGTTCATTTGCAACTCAAAAAACAAAATGCATATTTTAAGAAAATTTTCAATTTACACATGTTATTTTATGCCTTTTGATAGCGGCTAACTTGAATTTAAAAATATTTTTAGTTATTCCTTTAATTTTTTAAAGGAATATATTTGAATATACTTTAATAGATATTTGTCAAATATATTGTTTATTTTGGGAGCTTTAATGATCATTCAATATTTTCCTTTATTTCAATTTGTTTACACAGTAGACAATTTTCACAACATTTGAAAAAACAAGTAAATGCTATAAAAAAATTCAAACTTGAAAATTATGATGATACCACTTTTCATCATAATATTAATTTTCTTCTCCTACGCTATATAGATAGATTCAATTATTTATCCTAAATAATATTATAAATAGTGTTTTTGATAAACGTATCTAAGATTGCATATATCTATTACAATATAAATTGATTAATATGTGCAACTGCATAAACTAAAGAGTAGCAATATAACCTAAAAATTATAATTTAATTATTATAAGAGAAATACACAAACCCTCATGGTAATTTTGTATATAATTTTTTTTTCTAACTTTTAAGATACATTGATGCAGTAACTATAGTTGGTACATCTTCAAAAGCAATGGCAATGCTCTCCAAAGGAAAGAAAAAAATTGATGTGATGATAATCAGTGTCCATTCACCGAACCTGGATTCTTTTAAACTGTTGGCTCAAGCTGTGACTTTGGATATAATTTCACTATGTAAGTATTTATTCAATTCTTCCACTTATGATATGTACTATGAGGAAAGTCAGTTACGCTTATAAATACACAATAAAAATCAGCTATAAAATTTGCTATTAATATATAGTTAAATTCTTTGGAGTTAAAAGAATTTTGTACAATTCATCGTTAAATATGAGTATGAATGAGCTTCTTATTGTTTAGTGACATGAATTATTTATTTGTAATGCTTATTTTATTTAGTATATGGTAAATTATTGATTTGTAACATACCTTTTATAGTGAATATGCATGAAATTAATTATTCACATAGTGTTTAATATAATTGAATTCTAATTGCTCACTTCTTGAAATAATTATACAGTTATATGTGATGAATACAATGAACTCTTAGCAAAGAAGACTTTGAAAGAAGGAGGATATCTTTTTCTTTAAAGACCACTAAATAAGGAAATTGTGAAATACTTGTGGCAATTTTTATTGAGGAGAAAAATTGAAAGAGAGAAAGCGAGAAAGGGATCAGAAGATGGAGATAAGATGATTGTTGATGATGTTGGTAGCAATAATATTGATGAAGATAATGAAGAATTATCCGGAGAATCAAATAATGTGCCTAATACTGAGGAATATAAAAATAATATTCAGCAAGTTGAAAATAATATTGTATCGAAAGGAAAATACAAGCGGAGAATTCATATTTATAACTAACATCATCTTGTTTGAAATTAAGTTGTAATGATTATTATTTTTACATGTACCATGCATTGATTTATAAATATTATAGTTATTAAATTAAATTTATATTCTTATGGTCCAAAGGCTCATTTCAAAGTCTTCTTGCTGTACATAAACAATTTAACATTATTTATGAGTGCAAAATGGGCATTAAGGACACCAATTTAGTACAAATGAAGCTCTAAATGAGTCAAATTACCGACTCATCAACACCCTCAACTTAAACTTTTGCTTGCCCTCAAGTAAAACAAGAGATCAACGAGCTCAAGAAGGATGTCTACCAACAGTGCTCCTTGAGAATCCACATGAAAATGTACACAAGGATTAACCTAAGATACAAGGATCAAATGTACCCCAAAAGCATGAAATTCTGACTAGCCATCTTCAATTAATGTCTATGCTCACAATTGCTCACTTTAAACGCAAATTCATGCCCGCAAAAATACTCGAATGCCCTTACACCAAGAAAGAGATTCTACTCCAATGAAGATCAAAGTATAGGAATCAATCGCAACACTCACGTTCCCAAAAGAAATAGAGTATGCACAACTCTACCCATAGGCTTGCCCTGATTTTCCATCCAACATTCCCAAGGTTCATGCAAGATCAAAAAGGACTTTAAAGGCTTGTAACGGGGCTGAGGCTGAAGGTATGGTCATTTTTTGTTTAGTGGCTCTATCTTCATGAAGCATGGTTTCCATTTCACTTCTCCTTCCCTTTCTTTCAAACATTTCAATTTCACAACTGATTCTTTGTCACTTTGCAACACACAAATCATTTTCATGAACACCCCTTTTTATTTTCACCTTCATGCACAATGGTACTGTCTTATTCAAATCTTTTTCTTTCTTTTTGTTTCATCTTTTTCTCTTTTCTTTTTCCTTTTTTTTATATGTAGGGGTTCCATTTTTTTCACAAACAACTTTTCAAACAAACAAGCTCACAAACCTCTAGTTCAATTTCTCTCTTCATTCTCACCACACCCCCAACTTAGGCTTTTGGCCTAAGTTGGCTATTCAAACTGATCAATACTTCACGAAGGTTATAGGTGGGAGGGACATGGCATTTTCAAATAAACGGCTAAGGTTCTTGTATTTGTGTTTCAATCTAGGAGAAGGATAGGCTCAAATGGTGCAAAGCTGGGTTCACAGACTCACAAGGTAGCCAACAAAGGTTTAGCAATTAGGTTCACCCTCAAAATAAATTTCATGCTTAAGATCATTTCCCCACATTTACCAATGCTTAGTCAAACAGACTACCAGGGCAAGTTCTAGGCATCATCATACACACCTTTCAAGTAAAGCTCACCACACATGGCATTCAAACACAATTGCGGATCACAACTCTATGAGTCAAGCTTGTGTGTAATGGTCATTGCAAGACTCACCATCAACAATTCGCTAGTCACAACGAGAGGCTAAGAGTTTACACAAGACTATGCAACTCCAATTTACCACATTGGATGTGCACCAACATATTGTCAATCAAGAGAACTATTCAAGTCATATATTGAACACAATCGACACTCAAAAGTACAAGAAAACTGCAATAATTCATTCAGCACAAAATCAACAATGATAAGTAAAGAGAGATATCAGTAGAAGTCAAAACCATTTCATTCAATTAAAATAACATCCAAAATAACAATCAAAGGAAAAACACCACCCCACCAAAAAGACAAAGTGGTGTCCTCAATGCGAAATAACAAAATAAACATACAAACTAAAGATAAAGGAAATGCAATAGAAAGTCCCTTGTCCCGCTATGCGAGAGGTGTGTCCTCAGACTGGGTAGCAGTACCTGGTGCACTCTCCTCGGTATGCCGGGTCCCACTCTACCCAATCATCGATGTCTCCCGAAGAGACTCGGCAGTGGCAGCTCGGACCAAATCATCCTCCACATCCTTGAGATCCGCATACACCTCTCGATCCATCATAGCAAAGTCCTCCTCATTTGTCTCAGGTGCATCAGACGCACCCTCATCATCAGCGGCCGGAGCAACACCGGTGGTGGTAGGTGGAAGAACATCGGCACTCGTACCCTCTGGCACATCCATACTACCCCAAAGCATGCTAATGTCTATGCACTTCAGCTCGTCCACTTCTCTCCTAAAACCAATAATATCAGTGCGGATGGCTATCAAGGCAGTAGAAGCACCCTCATTCTGCTCCCACGCCTCAAATCTAGCGGTAAGGGCCTGCAAAGCCTCCCCATGAGCTGTGATAGTCCGGCGCTGATAAGCCAACTTTGCTCGAATAGGGGCAAGTGCGGCAGCTAAAGCACGCTCAATCAATCTCGAAACAGCTGCCTCGATTCGAGAAACCCAAACATCTACTAAATGGGCAAGGTGCCCTATCTTGATGAGCATGGCTTGTGTCAAAGGCCGCGTGCCGGGGATTGAAGCTGGTACAGTGGAAAAAGAGGGACCCGGTGCAGGGTAGAAATGGCAGGAGCATCTGGAATAGAAGTACTTGTCGGGTCAACTGCAGGAGGGGGAGAACCCATCTCCATGGCCTCAACATCCATAGTCGGAGATTTATCAACTGGGGGCCTCCTCCTCCTCTCGGCCTCATCTTTAGCATACTCAGCCTCGATCCTCTGGATGTCACAAGATGAGGTCGAAGTGACCTCAATATCCGTCTTTGCGTCCAACAGAACACTAGCCCATCTACACAGCTCACTGATCAAGATCGAGAACGAGAGGGAGGTATGTTGCTTCTTGGCCCTCATCAACATCTCATACTCAATAATCATTACCAAATTCAACAACTACCTATCAATAATACACCCTAAGAGGCGGCCTTCTGATGACGAAGAATCGACTCATTCTGTGAAGATATAAGTGTACTACTCAAGAAACCAAACCAATATCGCGCCACAATATTGAGGTCCTTCTTCTCGATTATGGCCCTAACATCTAACCATCGGGGGGAGGCATCACTTATTAACGGAGTCAACCACCCCTTCAGAGTCTCCAAACTCCCCTTTAGCTTATCTGCCAAGGAGTGCCTCCAATTATATGTGCAACCAAGAACTTCATTAATCTCGGTCTGGCTGCACTTGACCTTTTTCCCGGGCACCTTAACAAAATCAACCAGTTTCACTGACTGCACCAACTTCTTGACTCTCGGAACTAAACCAGAGTATGCAGCATAGAACTCCCAGACCCATGTAGGTACATAAGGGGTCCAGGGCTTGGTGAATATATGGAATTTTTGGACACGAATGGTCACCCACACCTGTGGATATCTGTCCACGACCCCATCTGTGGACAACCTCTTTTCCTCAAGGATTGTACATGAAACCTCAGGTTTCAACCTGTTCATCGACCTCGGAAGCTGAGCCGGGGCCAGAATTGGAACTGGAGCAGTATGGCAGGAGAAGGAGTAGTAGGAGCCACCTGGGGCTCAGAATTGGTGGTTGTGGCATTGGCCCTAGCCAATGGGTCATGTCGTGACTTGGACCGCAACTCAGCACGCGTCTATTTTAAAAGCTCACCAATAGGACTCCCGGACTCCTCACCCTCAGAACTTTTGAATTCTGAAGAGGTGAACTGTATAGAAAGTTCCGCACTCTTCAAACAGGTCTCCTCAATGACCTGTTGCTTGCCCTTCCCCTTTGATTGGGTTGTGAGTTGTTTCGGTTGGTGTCGTTTATCAACCTTCGAGGCAATTTCTATGCCTTTGGCTTTCTTCTTGGGAGGTTTGTAGGTGACATTTGTGCGGCGAGGCATATTTGTCAATCCAAACAAGAAAACACAAAAATTGATAGAGATGAGTTAGCATAGGGTCAAACAGGAAAAATTGTAGAAATACTCGCCGAACGGGACGACGACACGCTGAAGTGATTAGGCGAGCAAAAAGATGCATCACCGAAAGTTACAGACTCGGCTCAGGAAAAAATCAAGCATAAAAAGAGATGAAAAATTCACTCGGTGAGCAAAAGGGAAGCTCGCCTAATATTACAGAACACACAGGCCATAAATCAACGACAAATGGCAATGGCGAATGCAATGGGCGAGTCGCCGATCAGAACGGCGAGCCCAACATAGCTTGCCAAATCGACTAAAAACATCACCCTCGCAAATTTTTTTACCATTATCAACTAATTGCCCAACATGCAACAATTAAAGCTCATTTATCAACAACTAAGCCAAACCCATGCCTAATTTCTCTTCGGGGGTACTCAGACTTCCCCAAAACCAAATTGAAAACAACAAAACGATAATTTGCCCTTAAGAAAGATGTCACCCAATCCATCATTGAGCAAACTTAAGCCATTTGATTTAATTTGGGGCTACTCAGACTTCACCCAATGATTAATCAACAACCCACAAGCATGCAATTCAAAAACCAAATTTACAAAGCCCGAAATCATGAAAATTCAATACTCACATACTCAAATAAGACAATCAAAGTATTAAGAAGCAATCAAGGCATACAACATAGCATAAAAACAAGTGCCCAATTAATTACAATATGAATTTGATAAAACAAGCTCACGAAAATCGTAACCCAAGAAAACTAACGTCAATGTAAATACAACGATGCAACAATGATGAAATAGAGAACAAGGACAAGTCTAGAGTACTCCAATAGCATCCAAACGCAACAAATATGCTAATGGAAATGCAAAAGTATGGGGGTATGGGAGGAGACGATGAAAATTTTAAGTAGGATGAAAGTTTGAATTTGAAAAGTTTAAAAACCCTCCAATTCGCGCACCATTGGGCGATGGTATTAATGTCGCCGATCCATTCGATGACATGCTGAGTGGTGCAGAACATCGCAAAAAGTCACAGCAGCTCAGGCTTCCATGCTTGCTCAGAAGGCGAGCTAGATCGGGCTCGCCGATCCACTCGGTGACGCGCCGAGTGGTGCAGAACCTCGCCTAATTTTCCAGTGTAGCCTTCAACTTCAACCTTCAATTTCTGATGAATTTAGGCGATCCTAGGGGCATTTGGGCGATGCGCAGAGTCACCAACCCCTTGCCAAGTTACCATATCTTGAAATTTCATACTCCAACCTACACATTCAACACACGTTATTCAAAAACTCTAAGATAAAACTTGGGTTGCCTCCCAAGAAGTGCCTTATTTAACGTCGTGGCATGACATGGACATGCATTCAGGTATCGTCCAACTACACCGCATCAATCAATCGCACAACGGGAGCCTCTCCAAAGTAGAGTTTCAGCCTTTGCCCATTAACTTTAAAAAATGATCCATTTTCACCTTGAATTTCAATAGCTCCGTTGTCAAGCACACGATTAACCTTAAAAGGGCCTGACCACTTACACTTGAGCTTAATCGGAAATAGCAGCAAACGAGAATTGTAGAGCAACACACAATGACACACCCTAAATTCTCGATGAAGTATCTTAGAATGATGCCACCTTTTCATTTTCTCCTTATAAAGAGTAGCACTTTCAAAAGCTTGAAGCCGAAATTCTTCCAAAGCATGAAGTTGGTCAACTCGATTCTTGGATTCAACATCCCAATTCAAATTTTTGATTTTCAAAGCCCACAAGGCTTTATGCTCGAGCTCCATTGGGAGATGACATGATTTGCCGAATATGGTGACATACCAATTGGTGTTTTAAAAGCAATGCGATAGGCCCATAAAGCATCATCTAACCTTCGCGACCAATCAAAATGATTTGCATTCTTGGTTTTGGCCAAAATTTCTTTAATTTCCCAGTTGGACACTTCGACTTGTCCACTTGTTTGCGGATGATAAGGGGTGGCAACCTTGTGCTTTACTCCATACTTGCTCAATAGTGATGTGAACAATTGGTTGCAAAAGTGTGAACCCCCATCACTAATAATTGCTCGTGGTGTGCCAAACCTTGTAAAAATGTACCGCTTAAGAAATGTAATGACACTTCTTCCTTCATTGTTGGGTAAAGCCACAGCTTCTACCCACTTTGACACATAATCAATGGCCACCAAAATGTATTTGTTCCTATAAGAACTCATGAAAGAACCCATAAAATCGATTCCCCACACATCAAACAATTCAACTTCAAGGATTGGAGTAAGGGGAAGCACGTGTCTTCGTGACACTCCTCCTTGCTTTTTACATTGCATACACCTACAGACAAGGGAATTTGCATCTTGATAAATTGTTGGCAAATAATAGCCACTTTGAAACACCTTGGCGGCTGTACGTAACCCACTATAGTGCCCACCAACTGGAGATGCATGGCATGCACCAAGAATAGCATTAACTTCGACCTCTGATACACATCTCCTAATTATGTGATCAGCACATTCCCGAAATAGATAAGGTTCATCCCAAAAATACTTAATCGCATAAAAAAGAAACCTCTTGCGTTGATAGAATGTCAGCCCATCAGGAATAATTCCACACATTACATAGTTGGCGAAATTGGCATACCAAGGAATGGAACCCATAGAGATCATCATGGCTATCTCATCAGGAAAACCATATTCAATATCCTTATCACCTGATACAACAACACTTGTTTCGAGTCTCGATAGATGATCAGCCACCTGATTTTCACATCCTCTCCGGTCTTTGACCTCAAAATCAAACTCTTGCAATAACAGCACCCATCAAATCAGCCTCGATTTTGCATCCTTTTTGGCCATTAAGTCGCGTATAACTGCATGGTCAGTGTGCACCACTACCTTAGTTCCCAATAAGTAAGCTCAAAATTTCTCAAAAGCGTACACTACTGCCAATAACTCCTATTCGGTAATAGTGTAGTATCTTTGAGCCACATTTAAGGTCTTGCTCGCAAAGCAGACCGGGTGAAATAACTTGCCTCTACGTTGACCAAGTATAGCACCCAAGGCAACGCCACTAGTAACACACATTAACTCGAATGGGCTACCCCAATCCGGGGCAACAATGACCGGAGCCGACACAAGATACTCCTTTAGACCCTCAAAAGCAGTCATACATACTTCATTAAATATAAAAACACTATCATTCTCAAGTAGCTTGCAAAGAGGATGAGCTATCTTTGAGAAATCCTTTATAAACCGCCGGTAGAAACCTGCATGTCCTAAGAAGCTTCGGACACCTTTAACTGAGATAGGGGGTGGTAGCTTGGCGATAACTTCAACCTTTACTTGATCCACTTGTATACCTATCCCTGAAATCTTGTGCCCCAAAACAATCCCTTCTTTCACCATGAAATGACACTTCTCCGAATTAAGTACGAGATTTGTTTCGACACATCTCTTTAAGACTCGTCCTAAGTGTTCAACGCATTCTTCAAATGAATCCCCAACTACGGAAAAATCATCCATAAAAGCCTCCATTGATTCTTCAACCATATCTGCAAAAATAGACAATATACACCTTTGGAACGTTGCCGGTGCATTACACAACCCAAAAGGCATTCGTTTAAATGCAAATGTTCCATAAGGACAGGTGAAAGCAGTTTTGTCTTGATCCTCCGGGGCTATGAATATTTGATTGTAACCGGAGTAACCGTTAAGGAAGCAATACCATCTACGCCCCGCCAATCTATCAAGCATCTGGTTCATAAAGGACATTGGAAAATGATCTTTCTCAGTTGTCGCATTAAGCTTTATATAGTCCATACACACACGCCACCCGATAACTGATTACATTGGCACAAGTTCACCTTTCTCATTCAAGACCACGGTCATACCACCCTTCTTTGGGACACATTGAAACAGGCTTACCCACTTGCTATCCGAAATAGGGTAAACCACACCCACATCTAACCACTTGATGATTTCCTTCTTATCCACTTCTTGCATTAGAGGATTCAACCTCCTTTGGTGCTCGACGCTAGGTTTACAATCAACTTCCAACTGAATCTTGTGTGTGCAAATACCGGGAGGAATCCCCACAATATTGGCAATTGTCCATCCGATAGCTTTGATAAATATTTTTACCACACTAACAAGTGCTAATACCTACCTTTCAAGTAGATCAGCTGCAATGATTACTGGTAAGGTGTTATTAGCCCCCAAAAATACATATCTAAGATGAGGAGGATGAGCTTTCAATTCAAGCTTTAGGGGTTCTTCAATGAATGGCTTCGCGAGAGGACTTTCCCTATTCTTCAAATTAATTTCAAGCTTTAAAGGAGTTTTCGAGTAAGAACCTAAACCCGATAAAGCAGCCACCACTTCATCAGAAACTTGGATTTCTTCCCCATCATAATTCAAAAGGAAAGCAGTCAAATATTCACCAATACAAGAAATCTCGCCAATACTAGCAATCGCTTCATCAATCACATCAATAACTAACACCACATGGATGTCATTGAGTTGTTTCATAAACTTACACATTAAAGGTGACTTCCTCCTCATTAACTCTAAATTTCAGGTCGCCACTCTCCACATCAACCAAAGCTCTTCCGGTAGCCAAGAATGGTCTACCAAGAATAATCGAGATCTCAGCATCCATCTCACAATCAAGAATAATGAAATCCGTCGGAAAAATAAACTTGTCAACCTTTACCAAAATATCATAAAGAACACTGATAGGTCGCTTAATAGAATGATCCGTGGTGAGAAGTCGCATTGTGGTTGACTTAGGCTCACCTAGCCCAAGTTGCTTGAAAATAGCATATGTCATCAAATTGATACTAGCTCCCAAATCACACAATGCTCTGGCAAACTTGAACACCCCAATAGTGCACGGTATCGTAAATGCTCTCGGATAAACTTTTTTAGCTACCACATTTGACATAATAGCAATGTAACTATGGGATACTTCAACCGTTTCAAAGTCCATACTTCTCTTTTTCATGACCAATTTCTTAATAAACTTAACATACCCCAGAATTTCTAGTAATGCATCCACCAGCAGAAGATTTATAGAGAGAGACTAAAAAACAGAGAGAAACTTTTGAAATTTTGCGTTGTCATCTCTCTTCTTCAATCTTTGTGGAAAAGGAGGGTTGATTTTAGGCAACGACTTTGGAGAAACCAATCTAGACACATCCCCCACCTTAGACGTGGAATTTCCACTGAGAGTAACATCATTAGGTGAATCAACATCTTTGTTAGGAACATCATTCTTCACACTATCCTCAAGACTATCATCATTACTCATAATAGGTGGAATTGTACTCTGTTTAGCCTCCTCGACCTCAACCACATTATTACCCAAGGCTTTTCCACTCCGAGTTTTGATTGCCATACACTGAGCATTCTCATTCTTTAGGTTAGCCAATGTGTCACTAGGAAGGCCACCATTTGGTCTTTGATGCAATTGGGTCGATATTTGGACCATTTGTGATTCAAGTTGTTTAATTGAAGCGGAGTGATAAGTCACCATTTGATTTAGAGACTAGAAATCAGCCCTCATCTCTTTGAGTAATTTGTCCGAACCTTCCACCTTGTGCAAAATACGAGCAAACATATCTTAAGTTCTAAAACTTTCAAGATCATCTTTTGGTTCGGTGACTTTGGGGCGGTCATGTGGAGGCACATACCGATCTCTCTCACCAGCCTTCCAATTTACACCTCAATCACGCCACTCCCGATTGTCTCTCCATCCAACACCTTGTTCTTTTTTCAAACCTTGATTCTCACCCCCGGCCTTTGATAGCTCGGACGAGAAGCCATCATTTGATTTGACACAAATTGGACTTTTTTGTTGTACATGGTTTCAAATACAACATCATCTGGGCTCATAGAGACTACATTAATGACTTTGGAACCCGTACCCATAACATGTGTTATCAATAAATCCATCTGGGTCATCATCTTAGCCATATTCACATCACTCTCTTGATCTTTCTCAATTTGCTCCTTAGTTATTCTGATCATAAGAGGTGATACTTGATCTTCTCTTGTGTGTCATGCCCGGTTGATTTTAGTCATATCATCTAGCAATGTTGATGCAATAGGAAACGGCTATCTCATGATTCCTCCTTGAATTAAACGATCAGCGATAGACTTGTTTATCGAATCGAGGCTACGGTAGAAGTATTGCAACAACACATTATCAGGTAGACCATGAGTACGGCATCGTAGAAGGATCTTTTGGAATCTGAGCCATGTCTCATGGATTGGTTCACCATCAAGTCTTTTGAAGTTCTGAATACCGTCTCTCAACTTCACCATCTTCGAAGGAGGAAATAATCATTCAAGGAATGCTTCCGTCAGTTCCGCCCAAGAAGTAATTAAGTCTCTTAGTAGTTCAGCAAACCACTTCGTTGCATCCCCAGTTAGAGAGAAGGGAAACAGCAGAAGTTGAATCGACTCTTGAGAGATGTTCCTGAGTGTGAAAGGGATGCACACATCCAAAAAGTTCTGAAGATGCTCATGGGGATCCTCATGAGCAAGTCATCCAAAGGAACCTTTGATTTACAATAGCTGAAGCATGGTTCCGGTCATATGAAAGATAGCATTACCCATAGTAGGGGGCAAGCGTATGGCTCCAGCACTTCTAACTTGAGCTACATTAAAGTCATTCAGATTACGAACGTCATCATTCACATGATGTATCTCATAATTCTGACCAACAACACTATCAGCATCACTCATCTTGTGACCTGTTTAAAATAAACAACGACAAGGCAAATAAGTAAATTCAACTACAATCAAACTAATTCACTAAAATACGTCGATACAAAAATTCTAAATGCCATTCCCCGGCAGTGGTGCCATTTTTAATAACGCTCAACTACACCTATCACGATTCAAGATGTAGCTGATCGTTAGCAATATAAACCCAACGAAGAGTTGGGGTCGATCCCACGAGGAATGGAACTAAATATAGAATTCAAGTATGAAGTATTAAAGTGATCTAGCTTTTTATAGATGTAAGCAAGTGAATCGATGCATAATGTAAATCGTTGAAGTTTCAATTATCAAATAAAAGGAGTTTTAAATGACTGATTTCGACAAACACGAATTAAAGAGGGATTTACCTAATGAGAATTGGGACCTTAAGGATGTGCAAGTGTTCAACTACCAATTTCACTAAGTGGGTCATTACGAATTGCTTAAGTATGCTGAACTATAATGTGTAGGCAAGATTAGGAATATTATAGTTATTTTACAACCAACTACCATGCTTTCAATTGGGTTTTACCAAACCCCAACAGGCTATACACTAAGAACACAATCTTCTACCTTAATTGAACCCACTTTAACAAGCTCCGCAGTACAAGTAGAAAACTTGTACAATTGTCAATTGCTAATTCCACTCAAATGCACCTTTGACAAGCATACAAAGAGATATAAACTAGAACTGAATTTGCAACTTCAATTCATAAGATGAAAACATGAATTAACAATTGAACCCATTCTAATTCAGCATTTAATTCAGCAATCCATAAGACCCATAAGCTAATTAGGCATTTGAACACATAACCACACCCCTAAGGCATTAGGGTTTTAGCCAATCATAGTGAGATCGAAGAAATAGTTACCAAAAACATTAGCCATTGATTTCCCGAATCTTCAAACAGCAAATACAATCAACTAAAATTATGCCCAATATTCAATTCCCAAGAAATCACAAGAATAGTTCACAAAATCCCTCAAAGTGCAATGTACTTTCTAAGTTCGAGTTCTCCTTCCTATCTCAATTACTCGATATTCAATTCAATTCAAAAATTTCTTTTTATACTTTCCCAAAAATTCCACATGTTTTGAATTTCAAGATCTTCGACAGCGTAAGTCGGGCTCGCCCTTTAATTCGGCGATGGGCCAAGTTGCTCAATCTCGCCTTTTAACTCTTGATTGCGGTACTGATTTCATCCTAGAACTTTAAGCGATGTGCATCGGGCTCATCGTCTAATCCCTCAGCTCGCTGAATTGACTTAGATCTTCTCTTTGTCTAATGGAACTTTAGGCGAGGCACTGTCCACTCGGCGTGTCGTCGAGTTTCCTTTTGCGAGCCTCAGCCTTCTTGTTCCTTCAATTTTGCAAATTTTCATCTTCCTTTTGCATTATATTGTCCTTGCCTCATTCCAAAGTCGTCTTGCTGCACATAAACGATTTAACATTAGTTATGAGTGCAAAATGGGCATTAAGGGCACCAATTTAGTACAAATGAAGCTCTAAATGAGTCAAACTACCGACTTATCAATGAATGATGTTAACCGAGCATGGCATACTAGAGAAGATCAGGTTCCTAGTCTACAAGTGGGTATAACTAAAGATCAAATCGAGAAGAACCATAAAAGAGATGAGAACATGGCCAAAATGATGACCTAAATCAATTTGTTATCCAAACGCGTCATGGGAGGTTGAACCAAGTTAGTAAATGTGGTTGGAACCAATGTTGGGCAATGCTTAGATGATGCTGAATTTGAGGCATTATACAATAAAGAAGTTTAATACTTGGAAAATCAAAAGAAGGGTTCTCACACCAATTATCAACGACGAGGTGGGAACCAAGGTTGGAACAAGGATATAGATAGTGGTTGGAAAGATTTGCAGGGTGGAAATTTAAAAGACAGGGAGAAGCAAAGAGAAAGGTATGTGCCTCCCCATGATCGTCCATGCCCAAAAGAACCAAGTGGGCCAGAAGAAAGCCGGACGAAAGACATGCTTGTAAGGATGTACAACATGGTTAAAGGGTCTGATAAGGTGTTGAAGGACTTGAAAGATATCACTACTAAACAAACTGGATTTAGCGACGGACAAATTTTGTAGCTAAACAGCAAAATCCATTGCTAATCCTACTTAGCGATGAATTAGCGGCTGATTTTCATTAGCTACGAGAAAAATAGTGACGGACCAGTGACGAAGTTCATAGCTAAATGTAATGTTTTCTAGTAGTGTATCTTCTCCACTTTATCACAGATGGTGACTTCTCACTCAGTGGCCATTAAGCAGCTGGAGACCCAACTGGGTCAAATTGAAACTCATCTCAATCCAAGGCAAAATGGAATATTGCCTAGTTACACCATCCCGAACCCCAAAACTTAATGTTAAGTTTGAGGATTATGTCGTGCCATAACATTAAATAAGGAGATTCTTTGGAGGCAACCCAAGTATTTACTTTTCTAATTGCTTTTGAATAACGTGCATTGTGTGTGCAGGTTGAAAAGAGGTTGAAAGATTAACAAGGTAGAATAGGCGATGCCAGAACCAAATCGGCGCTACACTGACTAATTCTTGCCCACCTTTTGAGCTGAAATGATCAAAAAGTGTACTATCAAGATAGGCGATCTGAACTCCAAAGGGTGATTCGCCGAAGTACACTAAGTGGACTCCATCGGGTTCACCGAAGCATCCTTCAGGTTTGGTACATGGTCAGACATTTTCAGCAAGCGTAAAATCTAGATGGTGATACACCGAACATATTCGGTGATGTTAGTGAGTGCGCTAAATGGGCCTGATATAAAAATGCCAATGGTTATTTTAATTTTAAAAATCATACCCTTTGAAATTTAGAGCCTTTTCGATTCCTTTCTCTTGCATTGTGCATTTCAAGTGTTTGTGAGCCTCGTGTGAGTGTATTGAAGGTGCTAGGAGTGAATTTTCTTTGATTTTGAGTCAATCCAACCCCGATTCCTCAGTTTGTCACTTACTTTTTTACATTAAGGTTGGTGTTTCGACTTCTTGTTAATGATTTTTTGTTTAGAATGCATATAAGGTGTGTGCTTGAGCCATTTATCTGATATTGTGTACTTAATTTCGTTGTGTAGCATCATATTATTGAATTTGAATTGTGCCCATGTGATTTTAAGTTGTGAATGCCTGTATAAATTGTGAATCATGATTGTGTTGGTTAAATTGATGAATTGTGACTAACTGTATGTGAGTGAAGTCTGAGTAGCTCAGTGTTGACCCAATTGCTTGATTTTGCCCAATGATAGACAGTATGACCACTTTCTTAAGGGAAAACTGTCAATTAGTTCAATACTTAGTGATATCTGTGGGAAGTCTGCGTACCCATGAGTAGAAGCAAATAGGTGAATTGTAATATTAGGAGGAAACTAGTATTTGTTGTGCGTATTGGATTTGAAAGGAAAATTTGGCACTGAGTTGAATATTTCCTGTTCGGCGAACTTGCCTTAATTCACCGAAGAAGTTAGGTGAATCACTGAGTAAGCCCCAGATCGACCTCTTTAACTTATGCATGACCTTGGGTACTGTTCCATTCGGTGGGCTTGTCTTAGTCCGTCAAAACCCATTTGGCATATCGCCTAGTTGGAGATAACATCACCCTTGATGCCTTTGTCATTCCTTATTGAACTATCACTTTCAGTGAACTTATCTTAGCTCACCGAAACCAGCTCGGTAAATCACTAAGTTGGCATTGACTTCGCTTTTATGCCTGAATCTTGAGTATTTTGCTTTTGTTTATTTTGGCGGACTCACGGGAGTCTGCCTATCCTGTTGGGTGATTTGCCTACTCGTTAGGCGAGCCCCTGGAATTTTTTCGTAACATGATTCAATGTGCATTTCAATTTCAACTAACCTTTACAAATCTTGAGTTTAATGTGTGCTGTGCAGGTAATGGCACAAACCAAGGGGAAAAGGGCTATTTTATCTAATACCGAGTAAGATATAGAGTCTTCTCCTCCTCCTCCAAAGAGGAAATAGGGTATCTCAATCAGTGAGCCTTCTGAGGCCTCTCATGCCCAACAAACAAACCCTCAGACACCTACCAGTAGGATAAAAAGGTACAGAAGCATATTGCCAAGAAGCAGGTGAATATCCGCTCAAAATTGGTGTTGCCCTCACAAGATACAAACCATGTTTCTCGCGTTCTCCCAATTATAGCTCCAAAAGATTTGAATAGGCTCAAGGCAGATAGGGAACAAACAATTTTTGAGGGGCATCGACTTTCAACTAACAGGGTTATGAGTGAGTATCCAGCAATATAGGAGGCAATCAAACTCCACAAGATGGAACAGTTCACAAGAGTCAAGAAACCATACATACCAAAGTGGGTACGAGAATATTATGACGCCTATGCCAAGTCGTTACCAAAGAAGAGGAAAAGGACTATCTGGAAGATATTGAAGGAAGACGAAGGTAGAGGCAATATGGTGCCATGCCATGCCACCATAATTAGCACTGTGTTGGGCAACCCAAACAATTGTTCTAATTCATACAAGATCCGAAAGACAGATGTTAGGGTCACACCAGTCTCTTCCAGTGACATTAGGAGGATAGAGGCTGAGTATTTGAGGGATGATGCGGCTAGGAGGAAGCTGCCACCACCAGATTCCACACTAGTGGTCAACCCTACTGCACTGGCACCTGAGACCAGCACACCCTCTCCTTTTGTGGAGCAGGAAGGTATTTCTACACCACCCTCCACTATTGCCCCGTCTAATTCTGCATTTATTTCTGTTGGTGGTGGTGTTGCAGCTGTTAAGCTTCCTCCCTCTCCTATTGCCCATCATCCCTTGACCCAGACACTTATATACCAGATGGGCAGTCTAGCCCCGTCAGCTGATGTTAGAGGTACCCGGGTTGAGAAGGACTTTCCCCGGCTTATTAACCAGGCTATCCAGAAAGCCTTGGATCCTTTGACTGAGCGGGTGGTCAAGTGCGAGGAGGCGATAAAGGGCCATACCTTGAGGTTGGATGATTTGACTGCTAGGATAGCAGCTCAAGAGGAGACAGAGGGTAGTTCTAGTGCATTGGATTCCCTGAGGGCTGAGGTTGACACTCTGAGGGTGGATGTGGTCCAGATATAGTCCATAGACATCTCCACACTATGGGGCAATGTATCCCTTGTTGATGCACCCGAGATGCCTTCCTCTATTGTGCCTAAAGCTACTATTGATGCTGAGGATGAGGATGATAGGGCTGATGAGGAGTTAGCTGAGGAGAGTGATGAGAAGGGACTCCAAGAGGACGAGCACGGGATTTCTGAGACACTAACCGAGCTGCATGAGACCGAGGAGGTGATCCTTCAGGCTGCCCTCGAGAGATCTCTTCGAGAAACTTCAGAGGTTGGGTTCTAGTGGTGTCACTCTAGACTCTACCACACTTCCTCCTGCTGAGACCGGCACTGATGCCCCAGTTGATGCTTCCTTGTTGCCTCCAATGATCCTTTTGCCGGGAATAGATGCCCTTTGATCTGAAGCCAAAAATATATTTTCTTATCATTAATTGCCTCATATTTATTATTTATATTTGTCTTTTTTGAGCAGGAATTTTATGGATTGTGCTAAATAGTGTATTTTATTTGTAGGATTAAATTGGTACAAAGTTGAAGAAGTTTGGAGCTAAAATGAATTAATTATGAAAGATTGAAGAAGGAAAATCAAGCAGGCAGCTTAATGGATTAAATTGAATATTATATTAATATTTATATATATGGAAAAGTTGGGCGAGGAAAGCAAATTGAGGCGGTTGGGCAGTGTTCACGCGGACGTAGGAATCCAATTCCGTTTTGGTTTTGGGTTCCTAATTTGTTTTGGACTCAGTTATTTTATTCAGGGTTTTCTACATCTATAAATAGTCCATAGAAATAATTATTGGAGGAGAAAATACTTTTTAAGGAAGACACTTTGTAAGGAAAAATTGTCAATACTTTTTAGGGTTCTTTTCTTCTTCTTTTTCTTAGGTATTAGTAGCTAAAGACCCTTGTTCTGGGGCTGCGGCCATGGGTAATTGTTTAACATCGATTGTTTTGAATTAATGTTGGTTATCATTTAAATTATTTTTGTATTCTTGTTTTAGTATTTCATGCTTGATCACCATAGAAATAAATCTATTGTCTATTCTTGGACTCGAGAGATAAAGAGGTAGATAGACCAAAGAATGCAAAGAGCTTGTTCTAACTTTGTTTAGATTCGTGTTCAGGAGTGACGCCCGGACGAACACCTCACTTGGTTACGAAACAGGATGACATATAAATGCTCGCCAATTAGGACTGCCTATCCCCGCTCAACGATGTAGTTAGACAGCTAGTTGGAGTAGGCGATTAGAGGTCGAGAGATCATGATCATAAAATCAACCCTGTAAATCAGTAATTTGATAACCTTAGTTAATTCATTGCATGAGATGCGATACATGAAACCTTATGCATGCTGCAGCCCTGGAATTGTCACAATCACTGTAAGTTAATCTTAGTATTTAATTTTCTCATTATTTTATTTCTTTTGACACTCTTAAATAAATAATTAGACAATTATAATTTAGTAAATAGTTAATTGACAAGTCTCTGTGGGTTCGATATTCCGGTTCTTAAAGAGCCACTTATTACTTCTGCGACCACGTACACTTGAATAATTTTTTTCCCTTTGAATAATTTGGTACTCTTATTGATATGACTGATTGGGATAAATCGTGGTTGGGTGAGAAGTATCCTTGTAATTATTGTAATGGACCCCATTTGGATATCGAATGTCCTATTTGTCATATATGTGGTGGTCAATTTAGTCATTGGAATGGTTGTCCTAACTCTTATCCCCCTCCCCCCTATTATGATTCTTCTGTTATCTGTGATGTTGACAGGGGTGATGAAGTGGGGAATGCCCAAAGAGGTGGAGGTACGCAGAATTATGGGAACACGCATAACTCAAGTTGGAGGAACCACCCCAACTTCTCATGGGGTGGAAATCAGAATCAACACCAAAATCAGGCTCAAGGGCAGAACCAATACAGACCACAAGGTAATGGACAACAATTTCAACAGCCAAATAATCAAGGTGCGAAGCAAGGGGGCATGACTAAGGAGGAGTTGTTCCAAAAGCTAAGTACAGAAATCAACAACAAGTTAGGAGAAGAGTTGAGAAACACCCAATTAGCGCTGAAAAATCTGGAAAGGCAGTTCGCACAATTGGCTAATGCAGTCAATGTGCGTCCTCCTGGAGATCTTCCGGGTGACACGGATCCTAACCCAAGGCAACCGAATGCGGTGAGCACAAGGAGTGGATTACAACTGGAAGAATTAGTTCCAAAGAAGAGAAGTTCTGAGGCGGTGAGAGAAGAAAAGAAACCCGAAGAAGTGGTTCAAGATGCGAATGTTGAGAGGATTGTTCCTCAATTAAAACCACCCCCTTCGTTTCCTCAAAAGTCCAAAAAGCAGAACGAGGACGCATGCTTCCGTAAGTTTTTGTCTCTCCTTAAACAAGTTCACATTAATCTCCCTTTGGTTGATATTTTGCAGGGAATTCCCAAGTACGCCAAGTATGTGAAGGAGATAGTGGAGCAAAAAGAGGAATTCCAACCATTCAACTATACCTTATTCCTTAATGTCAATGTTGAGAAAGAGTACAAAAGTGAGAATGTTGTAAATAATGTTGCTTTGGAGTTGAGGCACCTTGGGTCTCATTCAAAACACTTGACTATAGATGAGGAACAAGGCTCCGACATCCTAAAGTTTTCTAATCCACATAGACAAAACAACATTCCTCACTTAAGCGCCAAGAAGTGCAAGATGCGACATTTATTACTTGGTTCTGTTATCTTTATACCACCGCCCCTAGAGAGGAGCAGAAAAATTGATGCGAAGTTAGGGGTACAATTCATCAGTTCAAAGTGGAAAGAAAAGTAGTGAATTTACTTGTGTCGTGCCACGACATTAAATTAGGCGCTTATTGCGAGGCAACCCAATTGGTAGTGTAGTTTCTTATTTTAATTTTTTTATAGTGTCATTTTTTTTTCTTCTTTTCTTTTGGTCTTGTTTTTGCAGATTAGGGGAAGTCTGAGTACCCAAGAATTTGGAGCTAAGGAGCACGTTTGAGCTTGAGGGTGGGGTGACGACCTTTGATGAAAATTAAGAGAACATGCTACTAGCTAGGCCTAGAGGCCTCAGGGAGTTTTCCTAACCCTTGTTTTAAAATTTTATTTGATGCTTTGGGGACATAGCATCTTTTTAAGTGTGGGGTGGAGGAATGAATTCCTAGTTTTTACTGCTTTATCGAGTCTTTTTGTATTTTTAGGTGGGTTCCTCGGCTTTTGTTTTCGGTACTTTTCCTGAGGATAGTCCTTTTGAACCGATAGGGAGTAATTTTTTTACTTTTTATTTTATTTTTTTTAGAGAAAAGAAAAGACCCTTTTGAGTTGTGTGATACTTGTTATTTAGGCCTAATTTTGAATAATACTTTCTTGTGAATGCTTGATTGCTAATGAAATTGCAGACTCTTTGACACTTAGGCTCATGGTTGTGACTTTGTTTATAGCTTATTTTATTTTGTAGTTTGTTATGATCCTGTCTCTCTTAGAAGTGGAATTGATCCATCTTGATTGATACTTGTGCCATGTGTGGTGAGAATTTGTTTATTCCATGTTTTGCATCTTAGTCTAGAACTTGCCCTGCATGTTATTGAAGCGAAATAAAAAGTGTTGCTCAGTTTAGGAGATGATAATAGGCTTTTTTTTTTATTTGTCTTGTAAATTTTAGCCTTTTCAGATATTATATCACTAGTTAGCCCTTTTGAGCTTGTAGCCTTTTGTTGGTAGCCATATTTTGCCCTTAACTATTTTGTTGAATCCCTAGTTTTTGCACCTTGCTTCCTTGAGAACTGTAGCATAGACTGATTATAATTGTTATATCTGGAAAAAGAAAAGGGGTGGTTGAATGAAAAAGAAATCAATGATGGCTACAAAGTGGTGAAAAAAGCCCTCTTCGAAAGAATGTGACATGAAAAAGAAAAAAAATTTCTTTGAAAAAAAAATAAATTATTATTGTGAAAGAAAAAAAAAATGATTGAAGCATTCTTGAGATGATGAGAATTACTTGTGAAATAATTGTTAAAGAAAGGGCTGAAAATAAAGAGAAGAAAATAATGGGTGATGAAGTCTAAAAATACAAAGTGCTTAGAGAAAGTGTGAGTCACTATTATATATTTTCCTACCTGTCCCTTAGCCTACATTACAACTCGTTAAAGTCCTATTTGATTCTATTCAAGCATGCTTAATTAGCGGAGATGTACATAATGGGCAAGCCTATGGTTCTTTGTGTATACATGTGAATTTTATTTGTGAGTGTGAGAGTTGTTCTTTGACGCTAAGTTCTTAATTTATATTCAATCTTTTGAATTGAGTGTGTGGACTATTTCTTCTTGTGAGGGCACTTGTTTCATGATAGATAGGTGATGTTATTAACTTTCTTTGATGAGAGTAGGTGAGCAAACTTAAATTTGATGAGTTCATAGTCTTTCCTTGAGGTTAGGAGGTTAAAGGTTTGTTGTTTATTTGGATGTCTTACATAATGAGCGGGAATTGTACTTGATGTTTTCAAATTTCAATATGGCCTAATTGTTTGTATCAACCAAAGTGATGGCTTCCTAGTATGATTTTTGAGATGAGATTTAATGTTTGCTCGAGGACGAACAAAAGTTTAAGTGTGGGGTGTTGATCTGAAGCCAAAAATATATTTTCTTATCATTAATTGCCTCATATTTATTATTTATATTTGTCTTTTTTGAGCAGGAATTTTATGGATTGTGCTAAATAGTGTGTTTTATTTGTAGGATTAAATTGGTACAAAGTTGAAGAAGTTTGGAGCTAAAATGAATTAATTATGAAAGATTGAAAAAGGAAAATCAAACAGGCAGCTTAATGGATTAAATTGAATATTATATTAATATTTATATATATGGAAAAGTTGGGCGAGGAAAGCAAATTGAGGCGGTTGGGCAGTGTTCACGCGGACGTAGGAATCCAATTCCGTTTGGGTTTTGGGTTCCTAATTTGTTTTGGACTCAGTTATTTTATTCAGGGTTTTCTACATCTATAAATAGTCCATAGAAATAATTACTGGGAAAAGAATAGACTTAGGAAGGAAGACACTTTGTAAGGAAAAATTGTCAATACTTTTTAGGGTTCTTTTCTTCTTCTTTTTCTTAGGTATTAGTAGCTAAAGACCCTTGTTCTGGGGCTGCGGCCATGGGTAATTGTTTAACATCGATTGTTTTGAATTAATGTTGGTTATCATTTAAATTATTTTTGTATTCTTGTTTTAGTATTTCATGCTTGATCACCATAGAAATAAATCTATTGTCTATTCTTGGACTCGAGAGATAAAGAGGTAGATAGACCAAAGAATGCAACGAGCTTGTTCTAACTTTGTTTAGATTCGTGTTCAGGAGTGACGCCCGGACGAACACCTCGCTTGGTTACGAAACAGGATGACATATAAATGCTCGCCAATTAGGACTGCCTATACCCGCTCAACGATGTAGTTAGACAGCTAGTTGGAGTAGGCGATTAGAGGTCGAGAGATCATGATCATAAAATCAACCCTGTAAATCAGTAATTTGATAACCTTAGTTAATTCATTGCATGAGATGCGATACATGAAACCTTATGCATGCTGCAGCCCTGGAATTGTCACAATCACTGTAAGTTAATCTTAGTATTTAATTTTCTCATTATTTTATTTCTTTTGACACTCTTAAATAAATAATTAGACAATTATAATTTAGTAAATAGTTAATTGACAAGTCTCTGTGGGTTCGATATTCCGGTTCTTAAAGAGCCACTTATTACTTCTGCGACCACGTACACTTGCGTGTGCATTTGGGAGCAACACCCTTCTTGAGACTTCTCCACTTGAGACTCTAGTTGAGAGTGCTCCAAAGGCATACCCTCTCAAGGGGATCCTTTTTCTTAGCCTCCCAGTACTTTTATTTATTTTCCGTTGACACTTCATTCTATTTTTGGTGGGGTGAGGGCCTTTGTGCCAAGATTTCTCTTTTAGCTTATATTTTGTTGTTATTTTATATTTTTATTCTATTTTTGGTGGGGTGAGGGCCTTTGTGCCAAGATTTCTCTTTTAGCTTATATTTTGTTGTTATTTCATATTTTTAAACATTTGTAGTTTGATGTTTTGTTATATTAGAGTGCTCTTGAGGATGAATGTGAATCATTACATCTTTTGTTTTCATTCTCTCTTGCTGATTGCATCCCCCCATGAGTTTGAATATCATGAAATGATTGAAGTTTTCATTGATTAAAATTTAAGAATCGATTTTGTTCAATATCGATTTCTTAAATAATACTCATGATGAATATGATGCGTAGTGTTGGTGTTGCAAGAATGAAATTGATGTGGTTACACCTTTGAATGATCTTTTTGAATCTTTTATTGAATGGCTACGTTTCAATGTGTACCTTTCAATGAACATGACACGTACACTTTTGATCTTTTTGGGATGTACTAAATGAGTGTATTTTGAAGTGCCATGTGGGGTGAGGTTTTACTAGAAAGCATGCATGTGGAGTCCTAGAATTTGCCTTGTTAGTCCAATTGTATAAATCTTGGTAAATGTGAGGCATAATCTTGGGCAAAAATTCAATGAGGGAACCAAATTGTTCATAAACCATTTGTGACTACCTTGTGAGGGTGTGAAACCATTTTTGCACCATTTGAGCTTAATCCATTTGTTGTCAACCAAAAGAAGCCTCTTGAACCAAATTATCCCTACCTTCTCACCAAAAAAAACCTTTTTTGAAGCATTGTGATGATAGAATAGCCAACTTAGGCCAAAAGCCTAAGTTGGGGTGTAGAAAGGAAGGATGAATGAAAGCCAAGTTAAGGGCAAAGAATTATTAAATGAGGCTCAACTTTGAAAATGCCACAAAAAACGAAGGAACCCCTCCTTATAAAAAAAGAGAAAAATGGAAATGAAAAAAGAGGAGTGAATGAAATAAAAAGGGGATTCCATATAAAGTGAATGCCATGACAAGGGTTTAGTCCTCAAATGAAAAAGAAAGAAAACGAACTTGAGAAGAGGTGATGATGATTGCCACAATGCTTTGAAAAGGTGAAGTCACTAATTCAAATTGACCACACCATAACCCTCAGCCCCATTAGAAGCCTAAAAGACCCTTGAGATCTTATATGATCTGGATTTTGTGATGATTGGAAAATATGGGCAAACCTATGGAACAAAGCTTGCATGGATTTCTCTTTTGAGAGAGTGAGAGTTGCATTGATTCCTTACACCCTTGTTGAAATTGCTTTGTGAGAGCATGTAATCGTTTTTTATGTGAGGGTACTTGAATGCATTTGTTGAAACATGTTCTTGCATTGGACAAAAAGCTATAGTGAGCTTGAGCTTGCGTTGAGACTAGCTAGTCATCATTTGAAGCTTTTTAATAATAATTTAGGCTAACATGCTATTGAAAGTAGTCTTAACATGGCGCTTGCATGATGGCTCTCATTCAGTACTGTTGTAGACACCCTTATTGAGCTTATTGTATTCTTGATTTACTTGAGGACAAGAAAAAGTTTAAGTTAGGGGTGTTGATGAGTGGTAAATTTGCACTCATTTAAGGTCTATTTAGCTCAATAATTAGTGCCTTCAATGCCTAATTTTTTCCTTCTCTAATAGAATGTTGATGATTTGCAGCTATGAAGGCAATTGGACAAGGCAAAGACTGATGTTCAAAAGAACGGCAAAAATGCAAAAAGAAGTGCAAAGTGAACATTGACGATCGGCTAGCATGATGGGCGGATCACCTACTGAGCACATCATCACCCAAAGTGAAAGTGTGCAAGGAAAGGATTTAATGCTCGAATGGCGAACTAAGGTGGTATTCAGAAATGCGCCAAATGTGAAAAGTAGAATCAATCGAAGTAGGCGACTGAGGTTCAAACACCTTAAGCCTAGAACATCACAAGACGAGCTGAGGAGCGAAGGGCGATCCCCTGAGTAGGTTTGGCTAACCCAACTGATGTCGCCAAAGCTGTCAGACATTGGAATTTTGGGACTAATTTTGGGAAAATATAAATAGCCCAAGGAATGTAATTTTTAAAAAGTTTTTAGTTGAGTTTTTTCATAGAGAGAGTTTTAAAGAGAGTTTTGAGAGTGAGATAACACTTTACCTTTGAAGAACACTTTTCTAGCTTTTGGGGTTTTACAATTTTTTGCTTGAATTTGACAATTTGAATTTGAATCCAAAGTGGGTTTGCTTGTAATTGCTTAATTGCATGTTACCCATGGCTACTTCCATGAAAGTTATAATTACTTTACTTTTTGTGATGGGTGGCTAAAACTCCAAGATCTAAGGGTGCTCTAATGTGGTTGGGCATTAATTTAATGTAGTGGGTACTGTGCTATGTTCTATTTTGCTGCTGCTGATGCATGAATTTGGTCTAATTACCGTGTGGTTAACTAATGGGTTAAGGTTGGAGACTTAATTTCTACTTTAGATCTCCAGTTGATGCTCGAGAGAGGATAATTAGAGTGAGTAATTAGTTCAATACTAGCGATTTAGGTTTGATTTTTGTAGCTTGCTTCACAGGGAGGTTATAGATCGGATCTATTTGCCCTATTCTTGAAAGAGAGAATAGAATAATGTATTGGGTTGTTTATGATTGACATATAGATGAAACCGAAAGGATGTTCTATGCATAGATGCTTTGAGATCGAGAGATGATTAGTGTCATTGAAGATTACTTAGACAATTCATGAATGTTCATCACAATAGAGCAGCATAATTACCCCTATATGAGATTAGATTCCAATCCCCGCACCCCTAGTGTCATGACCCAGGGTAGCCCCTAGATGTAACACGGCGTACAAGACCCCGAGAGGTCTCATACAAGCCCTTAGCATACATAACATACAAGATAAATAGAGAAATAAGAGTTCAAAGAGCATTTTATATCAAAACTTTACTCAAAACAGCGGAAGTCTACAACTTATGTCTCAAGCCATCTAACATAATAGAATAGAAATGAAGGTTTGGGACGCAGCCCAGTACAATATCAAAAATAATGGAAAGCATGAAAATGTAAAAAGGTTAGGCCTTCGAACATAGGAGGCCTCACCAAGTCTTCACGATCACTAGAACTGACTAGCCACGAGTGGGATGAGAGGAGCCGCCAAGCCCTACATCAATAGAATCAATGTAGTCAAGAGTATGCGTTAGTACAATTAAGTATCAAGTATGATAGCAATACGCATAGGGCATATAAAACATGCTAGAATGACATATAATCATGACATGTAATGGCCAAGCTAAAACATGATATGAGATAAGAAACATGAAGCATAAACCATGGCCAAGACAAGCTATTCATCTTTCCTTTACCTTACATAATCATAAGAACACTTAAGTTCATCAATTGTGGGAAATAGCCTTAACCGACATATGAGACCATGTGAGCTATCAACATGGAATCCGGTGTCTGCCCCACACAAAAAAAGGGGTGTCCTACTTGCCAAGGTAAGTCCGTGAACTTCTTAGCTTATGTGGATCCACTAGCTAGTGTCTATCATAGACCATCACCCTATGGTGGCACATAGGTTATGGGACATGGGTAATCGCCACTTGTCCACTCGGTACTAACCATACTTCCCACAGATTAATCATAGTTCATTATTAGTAGACATGGGTAATCGCCTCTTGTCTATCCTTAGTCATAAGCTCATTATTGGTAGACTTGGGTAATCGCCGCTTTGTCTACATTAGGGTACATAAGTAATCTCCTCTTGTCCCTTCATTCATGATTTCATTAATAGTAGACATGGGTAATCGCCTCTTGTATACATTATGGAACATGGGTAATCGCCTCTTGTCCCTTCATAGAATAGCTCCTAAATCGTGGATTCAAGCTTAGTTGAGCAAACCTTTCAACAAGTTATGAATCATTACGTGTGAGAAAACCTTTCACATGCATAGGTTGAGCATTACATGAGAAACCCTTTAACAACTCAACATTTCCATTAACATATCATAAACTTCATAAAACATACATGAGTTCCTAAGCTTCATATTTACATAGCTCATCATGCTCTTAACTCATAAATAATGGGTTCATAAGCTTCACCTCGAAACATGTAATTCAATGCAAGCTAATACTTAGAAAGCCATAAATCAAGGCAATTTAGTCTGGGAACCCACATAATAGAGGAAAATCATAGATTTTGATTAAACATGCATCTTCTCATAAAAATATCCTCTTTTCATCATTCATAGTCTTACATAAAATTCATAGGTTGATAATCATAATCCTTAACTCAATTCATAAAGAGTTCATGCAATTCATCTTTTTCTCAATTCAACCCACAACATAAGCATAATCATAAATTGGGGAACTTAGCATGGACTCATGGGGTTCGTCAAGTTGCATGTAAATCACGCTAAATCGTGCACTAGCATACTTTACCATGCTAGATCGTGCACTATCAATCATAACATCACCAATGGGAAGCATAATGAAGAACTCATAAGAATTTGTCAAAACCCTAGCTCTCTTGGGCAAGACTAAACTTTGAAAACCTTAAGGAAAGAGGACCCATTGGAGGAAAGACTCCAAATGATGAATACTATCATACCTTGAAATAAAAGGAGGATTGATGACCTTGATGAGAAACCCTATCTCTCTTCTTTTTCTTCTAGTTCTTCAATAGGGAGAAATATTTTTGGGAGATGAGAGTTGAAAATGAAGGGATTAGGGCTTACAAAGTATAAATAGGGCCAGGGTTAAGGGGCAAAATCGTCTAGGATATGGAATAAAAATTTAGGAAAAAGTCCAAAAAGCCCTTAAATAATAGTGTCGGGGCCAATCGACGGACAGGATCTATGGTCCGTACATCCATTGACGGACTGTCGCGTTGAACCGTCAAAAGATTCAGAGAGTTGGTATCTGAGGACCCTGCAATGACGGTCTCAATTTACGGTTGGTAGATCCATCTACGGACCGTACACCAACACCGTAGATCACTGCCTGAGTTTAAGAAGTTTTGCTAAGTCTGGAAGACATCTATGGAACCCATCTACGGCTCGTCAACCGAACTACAAACCGTCCTGCTATTCCGTAGGACAAGGTTAAGAAACTCAAAATTCTTAAAGCTAACAGGACCATCGACGGTTCCCATCTACGGCCCGTCACTCCACCTACGGTCCGTAGATGGCCTCCGTCGTCACTGGCATCAAATAAATTTTAAAACTGCATTTTTTTCTTTCTTTTCAAAAACTGCGGTGTTACAATATCCCCCCTTGGGAACATTCGTCCTCAAATGGAGATAAAGCTTTCAAGGGAAGGGTGAAAGACACTTACTATCAACCCAACCTAAACACATGCAATCACATAATTCATATATCCGAGGAGGAAACATCAACTCCAAGCTAAAGCATGATCAACACATCATATCATGAAGACTTTATGCAACTCATACTCAAATGCACATAATCATATAAGACTCTTCATGAACATATATAATCAAGGAATCATGGAAATCAACTATGACACATGAAATCAAAGAATGAACCATGAGGAACTATGTACCTCAAGCTAGAGGAGGGTCGATAGAGAAAAGATGAGGGTAAAGGGACATCATATCGGCCTCGGCCTCCCAAGTAGCACCCTCAACTAATTGATTCCTCCATAACACTTTCACGAAAGCAACTTCTTTATTTCTCAACTTCCGGACTTGCCGGTCTAGAATCTCAATCGGAATTTCTTCATAAGAAAGGCTATCCTTAATGCCAAGATCTTCTAAAGGCACTATAGTCAACGGATCGCCAATGCACTTCTTTAGTAAGGAGACATGGAAAACTGGATGCACCGATGCAAAATCAATTGGCAAGTCAAGCTCATAGGCAACCTTACCAACACGTCTCAAAATCTGATAAGGGCCCACATAGCGGGGACTAAGCTTCCCTTTCTTCCCGAATCTCATTACGCCCTTCATGGGTGAGACTTTCAAGTAGACCCAATCATCAACATCAAATTCTAATTCTCTTCTTCTAACATCGGCATAGGATTTTTGTCGACTTTGAGTCATTTTCAACCTTTCTCTAATAAGCCAAACTTTCTCCATAGCCTCATGCACTAACTCTGGGCCTATCAAAGTAACTTCCCCAACTTCAAACCAACCTATAGGAGATCTACACCTCCTACCATAGAGAGCCTCAAATGGAGCCATACCAATACTAGAATGGTAGCTGTTATTATAAGCAAACTCAATCAAAGGCAAATGATCATCCCAATTACCCTTGAAGTCAATTAGACGTGCTCTCAACATATCTTCCAAAGTTTGGATAGTACGCTACTCTTGCCCATCAGATTGGGGATGAAAGGCCGTGCTAAGCTTAACACGAGTACCAAGGCCCTTCTGGAAAGATTTCAAAAATTGAGAAGTAAATTGAGTACCCCGATCGGAGATAATGGATAAAGGCACTCCATGCAACCTAACCATCTCATTCAAGTACAATTTAGCATAATCCTCTGCCGAATAAGAAACCTTGACGGGAATGAAATGAGCTGATTTCGTCATACGATCTACAATCACCCAAATCGAATCATATTGTCGCCCAAGTAGGGATATCAATATCTTGGGACAAACCTCCCGGCCTTTGATGCTCAACTTTCACTTGTTGACAATTAGGACATTTAGCCATAAATTCTGCAATATCCTTCTTCATCCCATTCCACCAATAGATCTCCCGCAAATCACGGTACATCTTGGTAGCTCCCGGGTGAATGGAATAACGAGAATTATGGGCCTCAATCAAAATTTGTTCTCTTAAGTCAATTACATTGGGAACACACAAACGACCCTGATATCTGAGCACTCCATCTCCCCCTTAGGAGAAAACCTCAATGGACTTCTTTAGCACCGCTTCTTTCAATTCGACTAGGTTCAGGTCAAGTACTTGCTTAGCTTTCACATCATGTACACAGGACGATTTTGAACCATTGTGAACCATAACACCACATTTGGTGGACTCAACAAATCGAACACCCAAACGGGCCAATCTATGAGCATCTCAAACTAGTTCCTTCTTACCCTCCCCTGTATGGACAACACTGCCCATTGACATCCGATTGAGAGCATCTGCCACCACATTAGCCTTGCCGGGGTGATAGATGACATTCATGTCATAGTACTTCAATAGCTCAAGCAACCTTCGTTGGTGAAGATTTAGATCCTTTTGCTTAAATACATATTGCAAACTTTTATGGTAGGTAAAGACGTCAACATGGACACCATACAAGTAATGCCTCCATATCTTTAAAGCAAACACAACCGCCGCTAACTCCAAATCATGAGTAAGGTAATTCTTTTCATGCACTTTTAGTTGCCTTGAAGCATAAGCAATGACTTTCCCATTTTGCATATGTACACACCCTAACCCAATTCTTGAAGAATCACAATAGACTACAAACCCATCTAACCCTTCCGGTAGGGTCAACTACCGGAGCCGAGGTAAGTCTATCTTTCAACTCTTGAAAACTCACTTCACACCTTTCGGACCAAGTAAACTTAGCCTTCTTTTGAGTTAGAGCTGTCAATAGTGAAGCAATTGAAGAAAACCCTTCAACAAACCTTCGATAGTAACCGGCTAAACCCAAGAAACTACGAATATCCGAAGGTGATAGAGGTCTAGGCCAATTCTTAACTGCATCAGTCTTATTAGGATCTACCTCGACACCTTTACCGGAAACATTGTGACCAAGGAAAGCTACGAACTTTAACCAAAACTCACATTTCTCGAACTTAGCAAAGAGTTGTTGGTCCTTGAGAACTTGCAACACAATCCTCAAATGATCATCATGCTCACTATCACTCCTTGAGTAAATCAAGATATCATCAATAAACACAATGAAAAACATATCCAGGTATTGTCTAAACACCCGATTCATCAAATCCATAAATGCGGCCGGATCATTAGTCAACCCGAAAGACATCACTAGAAACTCATAGTGCCCATATCTGGTCCGGAAAGCCATTTTCGGAATGTCATCTGCCCTTACCTTCAATTGGTGATAGCCCAAAGGAATATCAATCTTAGAGAAATAACTAGCCCTTCGGAGTTGGTCAAAGAAATCATCAATTCTCGGGAGAGGATACTTATTCTTGATAGTAACCTTATTCAATTGGTTGTAGTCAATACACAAACAGAGTGAACCATCTTTCTTTCTAACAAACAAGATCGGAGCACCCCATGGAGAAATACTTGGTCGGATGAAACCCTTATCCAACAAATCTTTCAATTGCTCTTTTAGTTCCTTAAGTTCTGCCGGAGCCATTCTATAAGGAGGAATAGAGATAGGTTGCATACCGGGGAGAAGGTCAATACCGAAGTCTATTTCCCTCTCGGGAGGAACACCGGGTAAATCATCAGGAAACACTTCCAGAAATTCGTTAACAACGGGGACCGACTCGAGAGTAGGGGTCTCGGAATCTATATCCCTCACCTTAACAAGATGGTAAATGCACCCCTTTGAGATCATCTTTCTAGCTTTTAGATAAGAAACAAATTGACCTCAAAACATAGAATTTCCTCCCTTCCACTCTAGGATAGGCTCATTTGGAAACTGAAACTTGACCATTCGGGTCCTACAATCAATAGAGGCATAACAAGAATGCAACCAATACATCCCAAGAATAACATCGAAGTCTAGCATATCAAGCTCTACAAGATCCACATGAGTGACTCTATGGAATAAAGAGACGGAACAATTTCTATAGACTCTCTTAGCCACAATAGATTCACCGATAGGAGTGGAGACACGAAATGGATCTAGCAACACATCCGGAACAACATCAAACTTCATAGCCACATAAGGCTTCACAAAAGACAAAGTAGCACCGGGATCAAGTAAAGCATAAACATCAAAGTGGAAGATTTTCAACATACCGGTAACCACATCGGGAGAACCCTCTAGCTCATGACGGGCCTGAAGTGCATAGAACTGGTTTTGCTTGTGATCTCCATTAGAACTTGCCAGATTTTAGGGTTGAGCCCTTCGATGATTTTCTCCTCCCTTCTTAGTATCCAAGGGACAATCCCTTACTTTATGACCCATCTTACCACATCCAAAACATGCATTCGAACCGGCTAGACAAGTACCCTCATGTTTCCTCCCACACTTTGCACAAGTAGGCAATGAGAAGCCACTACCATTTCCTCTTTGAGGCTTACGGTTAGACACCCTTCCTTTGTTGAACTTAGGAGGAGGGTTGGAAGAACCTTGATTAGAGAACCTTTGCCCAAGCTTAAAACGACCATGTCCATCGGACCTTGAATGAGAGAAACCACCATCACCGGTCTTAGTCCGCTTGGAGTCCCTAGACCTTTCCTTGAGCTTCTCCTCCTCTATTTGTTGTGCATGAATCATGAGGAGAGAAATATCCATATCATTAATAAGCATGGTGGTACGACACTCCTTGACCACCATTTTGGACAATCCCAAAACAAATTTGCTCATTCTTTCCCTAGGATCGACAACCATAGAAGGAGCATATCGAGTAAATTGTGTGAACTTCAAAGCATACTCTTTCACACCCATACTCCCTTGGCGAAGGTTGATGAACTCAAGTACCTTAGCCTCCCTCATCTCAAGGGGAAAGAATCTATCTAGGAAAGCACCCTTGAATCTCTCCCACTCTAGAGGACCCTCATCAACCGCCATCTCACTCTTCCATTGGTTGTACCAAATTTCAGCGACGCCTTTGAGTTGGTAGGCAGCCAATTCCACCTTTTCCGTCGGTGACACTCCCATGATCATCAACACTTTATAAACCTCATCAATAAACTCTTGAGGATCTTCCTCCACATTAGAATCACGAAACTCCGGAGGGTTCATCCTAGTGAAGTCCCTCACTCTTGATGCCGCCGTACCCGCATTTGGCTTCACGGGAGCCACAACCTCCTTATTGGCTTGAGCCATCACGGCTTGGGCCAACACATGAAAAGCAGCCCTGAACTCCACATTGGTTACTTGCTCAGTAAAAGGATCGGCCGAAACTTGAGGAGCCTGAGGAGGAGCTTCTTTCTCTTCACTCTCTCTCGTATTCCTTCGAGAATAAGCTCTTCGAGACACCATATCCTGAAACGTGTAGGACAGGGATTAGGAGAGAGACATATAGAGTAACACTCTATTGCACGACTTAAGGATAATGAAGAAGTGGAGTTTCCTAATCATCTTGTAGCCTCTCATTCATAAATGTGGCGCGCTTCACACTCATGAACAAGACTCTACTCGACGTGCTTATGAGACATCCTAGAATCTTTCTAAAACCTTGTGCTCTGAATACCAAGTTTGTCACGACCCAGGGTAGCCCCTAAATGTAACACGGCATACAAGACCCCGAGAGGCCTCATTCAAGCCCTTAGCATACATAACATACAAGATAATAGAGAAATCAGAGTTCAAAGAGCATTTTATATCAAAGCTTTACTCAAAACAGCGGAAGTCTACAACTTATGTCTCAAGCCATCTAACATAATAGAATAGAAATGAAGGTTTGGGACAATGCCCCAGTACAATATCAAAAATAATGGAAATCTTGAAAAAGTAACAAGGATAGGCCTTCGGACAAAGGAGGCCTCACCAAGTCTTCACGATCACTAGAACTTACTAGCCACGAGTGGGATGAGAGGAGCTGCCAAGCCCTACATCAATAGAATCAATGTAGGCAAGAGTATGCGTTAGTACAATCAAGTACCAAGTGTGATAGCAATGCACATAGGGCATATAAAACATGCTAGAATGACATATAATCATGACATGTAATGGCCAAGCTAAAACATGATAGAACATAAGAAACATGAAGCATAAACCATGACCAAGGCAAGCTATTCATCTTTCCTTTACCTTACATCATCATAAGAACACTTAAGTTCATTAATTGTGGGGAAATAGCCTTAACCGACATATGAGACCATGTGAGCTATCAACATGGAATCAGGTGTCTGCTCTACACCAAAAAGGGGTGTCCTACTTGCCAAGGTAAGACCACGAACTTCTTAGCTTATGTGGATCCACTAGCTAGAGTCTATCATAGACCATCACCCTATGGTGGCACATAGGTTATGGGACATGGGTAATCGCCACTTGTCCACTCGGTACTAAGCATACTTCCCACAGATCATAGTTCATTATTAGTAGACATGGGTAATCACCTCTTGTCTATCCTTAGTCATAAGCTCATTATTGGTAGACTTGGGTAATCGCCGCTTTGTCTACATTAGGGTACATAAGTAATCTCCTCTTGTCCCTTCATTCATGATTTCATTAATAGTAGACATGGGTAATCGCCTCTTGTATACATTATGGAACATGGGTAATCGCCTCTTGTCCCTTCATAGAATAGCTCCTAAATCGTGGATTCAAGCTTAGTTGAGCAAACCCTTCAACAAGTTATGAATCATTACGTGTGAGAAAACCTTTCACATGCATAGGTTGAGCATTACATGAGAAACCCTTTAACAACTCAACATTTCCATTAACATATCATAAACTTCATAAAACATACATGAGTTCATAAGCTTCATATTTACATAGCTCATCATGCTCTTAACTCATAAATCATGGGTTCATAAGCTTCACCTCAAAACATGCAATTCAATGCAAGCTAATACTTAGAAAGCCATAAATCAAGGCAATTTAGTCATAACTGAGGGAACCCACATAATAGAGGAAAATCATATATATTGATTGAACATGCATCTTCTCATAAAAATATCCTCTTTTCATCATTCATAGTCTTACATGAAATTCATAGCTTGATAATCATAATCCTTAACTCAATTCATAAAGAGTTCATGGAATTCATCTTTTTCTCAATTCAACCCACAACATAAGCATAATCATAAATTGGGGAACTTAGCATGGACTCATGGGGTTCGTCAAGTTGCATGTAAATCACGCTAAATCATGCACTAGCTTACTTTACCTTGCTAGATCGTGCACTATCAACCATAACATCAACAATGGGAAGCATAATGAAGAACCCATAAGAATTTGTCAAAACCCTAGCTCTCTTGGGCAAGACTAAACCTTGAAAACCTTAAGAAAAGAGGACCCATTGGAGGAAAGACTCCAAATGATGAATACTATCACACCATGATGCCAATACCTTGAAATAAAAGGAGGATTGATGACCTTGATGAGAAACCCTAGCTCTCTTCTTTTTCTTCTAGTTCTTCAAGAGGGAGAAATATTTTTGGGAGATAATAGTTGAAAATGAAGGGATTAGGGCTTAGAAAGTATAAATAGGGTCAGGGTTAAGGGGCAAAATCATCTAGAGTATGGAATAAACATTTAGGGAAAAGTCCAAAAAGCCCTTAAATAATATTGTCGAGGCCAATCGACGGACACGATCTACGGTCCGTACATCCATTGACGGACCGTCCTATTTAACCGTCAAAAGATTCAGAGAGTTGGTATATGGGGACCCTGCAACAACGGTCTCGATTTACGGTTGGTAGATCCATCTACGAACCGTACACCACAACCGTAAATCACTGCCTGAGTTTAAAGAGTTTGGCTAAGTCTGCAAGGCATCTACGGAACCCATCTACGGCCCGTCAACCGAACTACGAACCGTCCTGCTATTCCGTATGACAAGGTTCAGAAACTCAAAATTAATAAAGTTAACAGGACCATCGACGGTTCCCATCTACGGCCCGTCACTCCACCTACGCTCCGTAGATGGCTTCCATCGTCACTGGCATCAGAAAAATTTTAAAACTGCATTTTTTTCTTTGTTTTCATAAACTGGGGTGTTACACCTAGATTACTTCTTAACTATTGATTTTGAATAATTTTTAGTTCAATCGCGATAATTGATCACCAAAGCTTTACTATTACAAATGAACTATTTTAAAATCCAAATTTCTTGATAAGAAATTCTATATGATACAACAGTCCCTGTGGGATTCGACCCAGACTCTTCGTTAAGTTTTTATTGACTATGACCACTGACTCTTTTAATTGGTTTTGGAGGGTGATTTGAGCATCATTTTTTCCCAGGAGGCATCATAGTCCAATTGAGCTTGGAAAGTAAAAAAGTAATGAAAAGGGAGAAGGTATGCATCTAGAGGTCACAAAATAGTACTGGAAAACCAAAGTATATAGCACAGGAGTCTAGGAAAGGATAAATAGTAAGATAATTGCTAACTATAATATAAGTAGACCCCATAAACCAGAAGGTACATTCGTGTGCAATTGAAAGTAAATAACACAAACGGACCTCCATAATCCCGATGGTTAAATTGAAGAGCTAAGGAAACTACTAGATAAATTTAAAAGTATTACACAACTGCCAGAGGCATCCACAAACTCGAACTGTAGTTAAGGCCCCAAAAGAACCCAATAGATTCACAAAGTCAAGACTTGAACCCAACAAAAGAAGTGATGCAAACACTTTAACAAAGGCTAAAAGGTATATGTTAGGAACTCGAACTGTGACTAAAGGACGTATGCTAAGGCCTCAAACTATGGCTAAAGAAGGTATGCCGCAGTCTCGAATCATGGCTAAAATAAGATACACTAGGGCCTCAAACCATGGCTAAAAGAAGATATGCTAGGGCCACAAATTGTGGCTAAAAGACTCTGAATGCCCCAAAATTACCCACTCTTCCTCAAACAAGCCAATACCATAGACAAAAACCATCTTTAGAGTTACCAAGGACCCACTCTAGATCCAAATCCGAGACCCGATCCTATGTAGCTTACTAAGGCACTAAATCACCAAAGAACACATCCTAGTTAAAACACAAGGAAAATTATGGATGAACGGCCATATGAGCTGAGTTTTTGCCTAGCTAAGGATCATACTATTAGACCCAAGTTTGTTTATTAGTCTACAGGAAGTTATGACTTTCGAAGCAACATCAAAGAATCTCTAAGGCCTATCGACTGCAAAATGCAAGTCTAAGGCAGTCACTAGCCTATGCCTGGGCTAAGTCCAATAACAAGCTACCAAAACAACATCAAACACAATTTAGAAACTACAAGGCAAGACATAATCACCCAAAAAGACTAGGTATGCTTGAACTACTGAAAACTACCCGAAAAATGCCTAAGGCATGCACTCTAAAAATTAAACAAGATTCAACTACAAACCCATCCCAGTTTTACCTATTCAACATTAATTCACATTTACAAGCTCAATCTAAAGACCGTTAAGTTGTAGCCTTCCTTAAAGTAGACAGCATGTGCTTAAAAATCACGATTCTAGAGCTTTTCCCTTCTAAAAGGCCTACAATCATTGTCATGCTATCAAAAACATGATCATAACGTCAATACAGATGTTTAGATACTACACTCGTATCAATTGAAAATAGGCCCAAAATCGAGTAAAAAACAAAATTGTGGGACCCAAACTTGACTCCTTCAATGGGTCTTTATTAGCTTAATGAACTTCTCCCTAAAAAAACACTATTCGTGCTCGAAAACAATCAAAAATAGGACATGCAAAAATTAATAAACAATTCACTTTTAAAGAAGCACGAGAAGTCCTTCTGGTAAGAATTTACCTATGAAACAAGTTCCTGATGGCTCCCCGATGATTCCAAAGCAAAGCCACGAATTCCTAGCAAATAGCAATGAAAATAAACCAGTACGGAGTTCCACAACTCTTACAATGATAATATTAAATTTTCAATAAGAGTTGATTCATGGCTATTTTTTATTAAAAAGACAAGTAAAATGACCTTCGTGAACATCAGATCCAGTCAATGATCGCGACATTTCAATCCCCCAAGGCATCACAAATATGGCGCCTAGCCCACAAACACGAAGGGTCAACCCCCTTTGGCCTACCTGATTATGTTGCAAATCCCATGAGCATGATGTCCAACTCTTTAGGCCTCCATAAATGAACCACTGGGCTCATGAATGTAGAGACATAAATCACGCGAATGCGAAGAGCATTTGGAGGCTGCACCAGTTGATGCATATTAGCTTGTTCTTCAAAGCTAAAAATCGTTGACGGGGTTCTAAGAATTTATTGGGAACCCCATGCAGGCCAATGAACTATGCTACCTATTCGTCATTCCGAATTCAATGGAGATGTCAAATTTCCAATAGAGGTCGTCTTAAGGAAAATTGGGTCCCACACCAAACTCTCTTTTAAGCCAAATTACACAAGGTAGCTTCGAATGGGCCCAGAAGCCTTAGGATCCACACCAAAGGTTTTTCAAGACCAAACTTGATGTTATGGAGCTAACGAAACCGTTAGAATTACATTCTGAAGTAGTGTGCCTGATATTTTGACCAAAGTCAACTATTCAAGTTTTAAGAGCTCCAAAATACGGGAACCTGCAAAAAAAAAACCAAAGAACAACCAAGTGAAAAAACTATCAGTCCCAGCAAGTCATAAAAGACTTTGGGTTGCTGTAAAAACACTCTAAATGCCAAAAAGAATGCAATAAAGAGAAAATGAGCTGGAGGGTCATTACAGCATGTACTTTTAAAAGTACATTTGTCCTTTAAAGTAAGAGTTAATAAGTACCTAAATGATTAAAAAAGCTAGGAAATTGCTCTTGCATCTCATGCTCGGTCTCCCAGGTAGCCTCCTCGACTGTAGGATGCCTCCATCGCACCATAACAACAAGAATGGTTCTAGAACTAAACCACTTCACATATATAGCTAAAATAGCAACTAGCTCCTCCACGATGGTCAAACGGTCATCCAACTAAACAACATCATACTAGAGCACATAGGACTCATCAAGAATATATTGTCAAAGCATAGAAACATGAAAAACCCGATGAACAGATAAAAAAGAAGGATATAGGTCCAACGGATTAGTGACATCACCAACCCTCTGAAGAATCTCAAATGACCCTATATAATTGGGGCTGAGATTGCCTTGTTTTCGATATCTTATCATGTCCATCATGGGCAAATACTTGAAGAAACACCCAATCACAAACTTCGTATCTCTAAGGCCAGTGTCTATGATCAGCATAAATATTATGCCTACTTTATGCTAACCTAAGCCTATCCTGAATCACCCAAAATTTGTCCAAAGCCTTTTGAAGCTAATCAGTACTGCGTGCCTAGGCTCTGAAGACTCAAACAAAGCAATTGAAGAGCAATAATTCCTACCATATAAGGCATTGAATGGTGCTATCTGAGTACTCACGTGGTACCTATTGTTATATGTAAACTCCACCATGGCCAAGAACTGGTCCCACTTACCTCCAAAGTCCAATACACAAGCTCGTAACATATCCTTAAAAACATTAATAATATGCTTCGATTGCCCATCAGTATGCGGATGGAAAGTTGTTCTAAGATTAACATGGGTATCCAACTCCTCCTGAAAGGACCTCCAGAAGCTGGAAGTGAATTAAGAACCCCTATCTGAAATAATGGCTACCGGTACCCTGTGAAAATGAACTACCTCCCTAATGTAGACATGAGCCAGCCTCTCTGCACTGTACGAAGATAGAATGGGAAAGAACTATGCTGACTTGGTCAATCAATAAATGATGAACCAAATATTCTCAACACCTCTAAAAGCCTTAGAAAATCCCGTAATGAAGTCCATGATGATGCGCTCCCACTTCCACTCTAGAATGGGCAGTATTTGAAGCTCACCACCAGGCATCAAATGCTCAGCCTTCACCTGCTGGCAACACAAGCAACGGGATACATAGTTTGTAGTATCTCTCATCATTCCACTCCACTAGTAATGTTGTCACAAATCATGATACATCTTCTTGGTGCCCGGATGAATAGATTTTTGGAATCATGGGCCTTGATCTTGGGCATATTCATATGCCTACTTACTATACTTTTCCCGCATTTACCTATAGTTTTAAGCATTCTTTATTCTTGTAATACCTCTTGCTTTGAAAAGGGGTAAAGCGAGTTAACGGGCACAACCACAAGCCTAAAACAAGCCAGGACCCTTCATGGAACCTTAAACATTCCGTTTAGGGAACCATTGGCTGTTTTGAGGCAATGGGCTGGCCGTTAAAGGCATCCATGAAAAGGGCCATCTAGATGGACCCCTAAACGGACCGCTTAAACATGGACGGATCGTTTAGGGTAGGTAGCCAAGCCGTTAAATGTAGGGTCATTTTAGTCTTTTCCCTATGTATTTAATGCCTGAGTTATGATATTTTTACTATTAATCTAAGCCATATATAAATTATATAAGTCCTAAAACTACCCATTCTAAATTCATTCTCCTAATTCCCATGTTCCCTACAAATTCATCCCTAAAATTCTCTTTCTAAAGCTAAGGAAGAAGGAGCTAGGGTTTCAAGATCAAGTCTCCAATTCACCATAGATTTCTGGCTTTGATCATCTAGGTATGTTAGTATTTACCTATGGAGTCCTTTCCTCCATAGAGTTCCCAAGATCTTCCAATTTTACAAGTTAGTTTCTCAATCAAAAGTTAGGGTTTTATTCAATCTTCATGGGTTCTTTTCGATTATGATTCAATTGATTGTTTTCAATCCTTTAATACATGAATTGAAGTGATTACATAATTTTAAGTTGAATTCATATGAACCCATGCATGATCCATGATTTTTTATTATGAACACATGATGAAGCTTATGAACTATGAAAGATAATCTCATGAAGATATGCATGTTTTATTGAAGTTGATGTAAATGTTTTTGAGGATGCTTTGAGAGTAAAGTATCAACGATTTGGTGAAAGGTTTTCTCACCTAAGTTGAATCAAGTTTAGGAGCTATTCTAAATGAATTTTAGCTTTGATGGGTTGCTTAATTGTGTCTTTCCACGGATGATAATACGAATATGATCAATGACTATTCCGTGGGATTTTACTTTGAACCGAGCGGTCTTTTTGGATGAAGGTTTTAGTTTAGCATCCGTGGACCTTTAGTAGCAATCCCTAAGTCCCATAACTATGTGCCACCATAGGATTGTCTCAGTTATTCATTAGCTAGTGGATCCACTTTAGCTCAAACTCATGGTTCTTACCTTGGAAAGTAAGGACATCTCTTTTTGGTGTGGTATAGACATTGGATTCCATGTTCTAGCTCACATGGTCTATGCTGGTTTATGGTAAACTTTCCACAATAACGAACTAAGTTACTTTCAAGGTATTGCACAAAGTGTTTTAAACATGTTAAGCTTGCATTGACCATGATTATGACTTAAACCTTTTATCTTATTATTTAGCTTGGTCATTGCATGTCATGTAAAGTCCTTTTTAGCATAACTTCATAACTCTTATGCATTGCTATCATACTTAGTACATTATATGTACTAATGCATACTTGTGCCTACATTATTTTACTAATGTAGGGTACGAAACTCCTACCTCTCACATTTGTGGCTAGTTAATCTCCTTGGCAATTCGAAGATCAAGAGTTGGTGACTTCTCATGTTCCGAGGATCATGACACTTTTATTGCTTTCTTTATTTCAGTTTTAGACTTTGTATGTACTGTATGGGTTACGTAATCACTTCCCTATGATTTAATAGATTGCTTGTTGAGACTATGTTAGACTTCCGCTTTGTCAAATTCTTTTTTGACATAAGATTGCTACCTTTGAAATCTTTACTTCTATTATCTTGTATGATGTATGCTATGTGTCTTGTGTAGGGCCTTTCAAGGTTCTATACGCCATGGTGTGCCTAGAGTATACTTTGGGTCGTGACAAACTTGGTATTCAGGGAACAAGGTTTAGAAATATCCTAGGATGTCTCACAAGCAACGTCAAGAAGAGTCTTGTTCAAGAGTGTGAAGCGCGCCACACTTATAAATAAGAGGCTATATGATGTTGAGGAAATTCTACTTCTTTCATCATTCTAAAGTCGTACGATAGAGTGTAACTCTATATGTCTCTCTCCTAATCCTTATTTGATGTTTTTCATGATATGGCCCCTTGAAGAGCATACGTTAGAAGGAATGCGGGTGAGAATGTGTAATAAGAAGCTCCTCAAGTTTTGGCCGATCCTTTGGTTGAGGAAGTGACTCATGCTAAATTCAGAGCCGCTTTTTAAGTGTTGGTTCAAGTTATGACGGCTCAAGCCAATAGAGAGGCTAATCTTGTGAAAAAAATGTGGTACAGCGGCAGCAAGGATAAGGGACTTCACTAGAATAAATCCTCCAGAATTATGTGGTTCTAAGGTTGATGAGGATCCTCAAGAGTTCATTGATGAGGTTTACAAGATAGTGAGAGTTATGGGAGTGACTACATTGAGAAGGAAGAATTAGCCTCTTATCAACTTAAGGGTGTTACTCAAGTTTGGTTTGAACAATGGAAGAGTGAGAGAGCGGTTGATGCGGGTCCCTTGATTGGGAGAAGTTTAAGGTTGCTTATTTTGACCATTTCTTTCCTCTTGAAATGAGAGAAGTGAAAGTTCTTGAATTCATTAACCTTCGTCAAGGAAATATGAGTGTGAAGGAGTATGGCTTGAAGTTCACTCAATTGGCTAGGTATGCTCCAACTATGGTTGTCGATTCTAGGGCAAGGATGAGTAAGTTTTTTTTGGGTGTATCCGAAGTGGAGGTTAAGGAATGTCTTACCACCATGCTCATTAAGGAAATGGATATGTCTTGTTTAATGATTCATGCTCGACAAATTGAAGAGGAAAGCTTAAGAAAACATCTAGGGAGGCAAAGAGGGCAAAAACCGATGCTGGTGATATTTCACATTCGAGGTCTGACAGACATGATCATTCTAGATTCCAAGAAAGATTCTCCAGTCAAGGTTCCTCTAATGCTCCGGTTCCTAAGTTTAACAAAGATAGGATGTCTAGCCCAAAGCCTCAAGGAGGAAATGGTGGTGGCTCTTATTTTCTAACTTGTACTAGTTGTGGAAGAAAGCATGATGGTAAATACTTAGCTGGTTTGGATGGTTGCTTTAGTTGTGGTAAGAGTGTCCATAAGATAAGGGATTGTCCCTCACTTTCTACTAAGGAAAGATATGGTAGGAAAGCTCTACCTAGTGGTTCGGGTTCAAGTGCTCCCAAGCAAAACCGATTCGATGCACTTCAAACTCAACATGACCAAGAGGGTCTCCCGATATGGTTTCCAGTATGTTGAAAGTCTTTCATCTTGATGTTTATGCTTTGCTTGATCCTGGTGCTACTTTGTCTTTTGTAATGCCATATGTGTCTATGAGGTTTGATGTTTCTCCGAATGCGTTGATAGACCCTTTTTCTATCTCTACTCCTATTGGTGAATCTATTGTGGCTAAGAGAGTGTATAGAAATTATCACGTCTCCTTATCCCATAGAATCACACATGTTGATCTTGTAGAGCTTGATATGTTGAATTTCTATATTATTCTTCGTATGGATTGACTCCATTCTTATTGTGCTTCTGTTGATTGTAGAACCCGAGTGGTCAAGTTTCAATTTCCAAATGAGCCCATCCTAGAGTGGAAAGGGGGAATTTCTATGCCTAAGGGTCAGTTTGTTTCTTGTCTTAAAGCTAGAAAAATGATTTCTAAGGGTTACTTATATCATCTTGTTTAGGTTAGCGATACAGATTTCAAAACCCTTATTCTTTAGTCAGTCCCTGTTGTAAATGAGTTTTCAGAAGTGTTTCCCGATGATCTACCCAGTGTTCCTCTCGAGAGGGAAATAGACTTCGATATTGACCTTCTCCTAGATACGCAGCCTCTCTCTATTCCTCCTTACCGTATGGCTTCGACAGAACTTAAGGAATTAAAGGAGCAATTGAAAGATTTGTTAGATAAAGGTTTCATCCAACCAAGTATCTCTCCATGGGGTGCTCCAGTTTTGTTTGTTCGTAAGAAGGATGGTTCACTGCACATGTGTATAGATTATCGGAAATTGAACAAGGTTTCCATTAAGAACAAGTATCCTCTCCCAAGGATAAATGATTTTTTTGATCAAATCCAAGGAGCGAGTTACTTTTCTAAGATTGACCACAAGTCAGTTTATCACCAATTGGGAGTGAAAGAGAGTGACATTCTGAAAATGGCTTTTCGAACTCATTATGGTCATTTTGAGTTTTTGGTGATATTGTACGGTTTGACTAATGCCCCGCCTCATTTATGGATTTGATGAATAGTGTATTCAAACAATACCTTGATATGTTCGTGATTGTGTGTATTTATGATATTTTGATTTACTCATGGAGTGAGGATGAGTATGTTGAGAATTTCAGGATTGTGTTGCGAATTCTCGAGGATCGTGAGTTATTCTAAATTTAATAAGCATGAGTATTGATTGAGGTCTATTGCTTTCCTTGGCCATATTGTCTTTGGTGAAGGCATTCAAGTCGATCCTACAAAAATAGAGGTGGTTAAGAATTGGCCTAGACCTTTGTCTGCTTCGGATATACGAAGCTTCTTGAGTTTGGCCGGTTATTATAGAAGATTTGTGGATGGGTTTTTATCTATTACTTCACCTTTGACAACACTAACTCAAAATGAGGTTAATTCCTAAGGTCAGAAGCTTATGAGAAGAGTTTCCAAGAATTGAAGTATAAACTCACTTTGGCCCCTATATTGACACTACTGAAAAGATCGTATGGTTTTGTGGTTTATTGTGATGCTTCATGAGTTGGTCTTGGTTGTGTTTTGATACAACATGGGAAATTTATCACTTATGCATCAAGACAACTTAAGATTCATGAAAAGAACTATCCTACCCATAATTTGGAACTAGCGGCGGTTGCTTTTGCCATAAAGATTTTGAGGTATTATTTGTATAGTGTGCATGTAGACGTGTTCACGGACCATAAGAGTTTGAAATACGTGTTCACTCAAAGGGAATTAAATTTTTGCCAAAAAAGGTGGCTTGAGTTGCTAAAATATTATCACATGAGTGTCTTTTATCACGTGGGCAAAGACAACGTGGTAGTCGATGCCTTAAGTCTGTTGTCACTGAGTAGTATGGCTCATGTTGAGAAAGATAAGAAAGAGTTGGTTCGTGATGTTCATAGATTGGCCTGATTAGGTGTTCAGTTGGTTGAATCCAATGGAGGAGGTGTAGTTGTTCATAATGGTTCAAAGATCTCTTTTGTGTCAGATGTGAAAGCAAAGCAAGTTCTTGATTCAATTTTTGTTGAGTTGAAGGAAGCGATGCTGAAAATGTCTATTGAGGCTTTCTCCCAATGGGGAGATGATGTGTTTTGATATCAAGGTCGTTTGTGTGTTCCCAATGTTGCTGACTTGATATAACAAATTTTATCAGAAGCCCATAGTTCACGATATTTCATTCACCCGGGAGCCTCCAAGATGTACCATGACTTGCGGGAGGTCTATTGGTGGAATGAGATAAAGAAGGATATTGCAAAATTTGTGGGTATGTGTCCTAATTGTCAACAAGTGAAAGTTGAGCATCAAAAGCCGGGAGATTTGTCCCAAGATATTAGTATTCCTACTTGGAAGTGGGAAGATTTTAACATGGACTTTATTATTGGTTAACCCCACACCCGGCGGCAATATGATTCGATTAGGGTTATTATTGATTGTATGACGAAATTGACTCATTTCATTCTGGTCAAGGTTTCTTAATCGGCGGAAGATTATGCAAGGTTGTATCTAAGGGAAATGTGTTAGGTTGCATGGAGTTCCCCTATCCATCATCTCCAATCATTGTACCCAATTTACTTCTCAATTTTGGAAGTCTTTCCAAAAGGGCCTTAGTACCCGTATCAAGCTTAGTGCGGCCCTCCATCCTCAAATCGATGAACAAGTGGAGAGTATTATCCAAACCTTAGAAGATATGGTAAGAGCATGCATGATAGACCTCTAGGGTAATTTGGATAATCACTTGCCTTTGATTGAGTTCGCATATAATAATAGCTATCATTCAAGTATTGATTTAACTCTATTTGAGGCTCTTTATGGTAGGAGGTGTTTATCTCGTATAGGTTGGTTTGAAGTTGGTGAGGTTACTTTGATAGGCCCCAAATTAGTATATGAGGCTATGGAGAAAGTTTGGCTTATTAGAGAAAGGTTGAAAATGGCTCAAAGTTGACAAAAGTCCTATGCCGATGTTAGAAGAAGAGATATAGAGTTCAATGTTTAAGATTGGGTTTACTTGAAAATTTCACCTATGAAGGGTGTCATGAGGTAAGAAAGGGAATCTTAGTCCCCGTTATGTTGGCCCTTATAAAGTATTAAGGGGTATTGGCAAGGTTTCTTATGAACTGGATTTGCCTAATGATTTAACATCGGTACATTCGGTTTTCCATGTGTCCTTATTGAAGAAGTGTGTTGGAAATCTGACATCTATTGTACCATTAGAGAATCTTGGTATAAAGGAAAGTTTTTCTTATAAAGAGGTTCCAGTTGAGATTTTAGACCGGCAAGTTCAAAAGTTGAGGAATAAAGAAGTTGCATCCCTAAAAGTGTTGTGGAGGAATCAAATGGTTAAGGGTGCTACTTGGGAGGCCGAAACCGATATGATGTCTCGATATCGTCATCTCTTTCCCTCCATTCCTACTTTAGCTTGAGGTATTTAGCTCCTTATGGTTCATTCTTTTGAAGTCATGTGTCTTAGTCATTCTCATGTTTCCATATGCATGTGTGCATGTTTTTATAAAATGATGTCCTGAGTATGTTTTAGCTTGGAGTCGATTTTCCTCCTCGAATATGTGCATTATTGATGAATTACATTCATGTTGGGTTGTTAGTTTCTCTCCTACTCTTTTCATTCTAGCTTGAGTTCCATTTTAGGACGATTGTTCTCAAGGGGGAGATATTGTAGCACCTCAGATTTTGAAAAGGGGTAAAGCGGGTTAACGGGCATGACCACAAGCCTAAAATAGGGCAGGGACCATTTACGGAACCCTAAATAGTCCGTTTAGGGCACCAGTAGCCATTTAGTGGCAGTGGGTTGGCCATTAAAGGCAGCCTTGAAAAGGGCCACCCGAACGGACCCCTAAACAGATCATATAGCAATGGATGGACCACTTAGGGGAGGTAGCCCATCCATTAAAGACTACCAAGCATGGGGTCTCCTAGATGGATCCTTAAATGGCTTTTGAATTTCTGTGTACGCAGTGCCTTTAATGGACCGTCCCGCCTTCTATGTAAGTCACTTCGACAGCTTTTAAGCTAGGATCATTTTGGTCTTTCCCATATGTGTTTAATACCTATGTTATGACATTTTTACCCATAATCTAAGACCTATATGAATGATCTAAGTCCTAAAACTACCCATTCTAAATTCATTCTCCTAATTCCCAAATCCATCCCCAAAATTCTCTCTCTAAAGCTAAGGAAGAAGAAGCTTGGGTTTCAAGATCAAGCTCCAATTCACCATAGCTATTGGGCTTTTTTTATCAAGGTATGTTAGTATTCACCTATGGAGTTCTTTCCTCCATAGGGTTCCCAAGATCTTCAAATTTTACAAGTTAGATTCTCAATCAAAAGTTAGGATTTTATTCAATCTTCATGAATTCTTTTCAATTATGATTCAATTGATTGTTTTCTATCCTTTAATGTACGAATTGAAGTAATTACATGATTTTAAGGTGAATTCATATGAATCTATGCATGATCCATGATTTTTTATTATGAATACATGATGAAGCTTATGAACTATGAAAGATGAATTTATGAAGATATGCCTATTATTATGAAGTTAATGTAAATGTTTTTGAGGATGCTTCGAGAGTAAAGTATCCATGATTTGGTGAAAGGTTTTCTCACCTAAGCTGAATCAAGTTTTAGGAGCTATTCTAAATGTTCTTTAGCTTAGATAGGTTGATTAATTGTTCCTTTCCATTGATGATAATACGAATATGATTAATGACTATTTCGTGGGGTTTTACTTAGCACTGAGTGGGCTTTTGGGATGAAGGTTTCCATGTATCATCTGTGGGCCTTTAGTAGCGATCCCTAAGTCCCATAACTATGTATGTCGTACCATAGGATTGTCTTAGATAGACATTAGCTATTGGATCCACTTTAGCTCAGACTCATGGTTCTTACCTTGGAAAGTAAGGACATCTCTTTTCGGTGAGGGATAGACACCGAATTCCATGTTCTAGCTCACATGGTATATGTCAGTTAATGGTAAACTTTCCACAGTAATGAACTTAGTTACTTTCAAGGTATCTCACAAAGTGTTTTAAACATGTTAAACTTGTATTGACCATGATTATGACTTATGTTTTCTAACCTTTTATCTTATGATTTAGCTTGGTCATTGCATGTCATGTGAAGTCCTTTTTAGCATGATTTCATACTTCTTATGAATTTCTATCATACATAGTACATCCCATGTACTAATGCATACTTGTGCCTACATTGTTTAACTAATGTAGGTTCCGACGCTCCTACCTCTCACACTTGTGGCTAGTTGATCTCCTCGGTGATTCGAAGTTCAAGAGTTGGTGAGTCCTCATGTTTCGAGGACCATGAAACTTTTATTTCCTTCTTTATTTCAGTTTTCAGACTTTGTTTGTAATGTATGGGTTACCTCCCAATCACTTCCCTATGATGTACTAGATGGATTTTTGAGACCATGTTAGACTTCCACTTTGTCAAACTATTTTATGACATAAGATTGCTACTTTTGAAATCTTTATTTCTATTATCTTGTACGACGTAGGCTCACTGGCTTGTCTAGGTCCTTTCGGGGTTCTATAGGCCATGTTGTGCCTAGGGTATATTTTGGATCGTCACAATTCTCATTGTTATGTTTTGATTGATATTGTGATCATTGTGGACTACAACATGTTGTTAGACATTGCACGGAATTTATGAAATAATCGAGTGAATGGAAGCTAAAGTGGGTGTGGAGATCTTGGAAGCAAATCAGAGGAGTATGGGAAAGAGATCAAGCAAGAGAAAACTGGGTTGGGTGCACTGCTTGCTCATCGCACCATGACCCAAACAACTGATGAACTCTTCAGGTGCACTATTGGTGCGGTGTGCCAAGACCAAAACTTTTTGCACCTAGTTCAGGCGCACTAATAGTGCACCGCGCCAGGGCCTTAACTTCTGGTGCCCTGTGTTGGTACTGCTGGTGCACCACCTTACTAAAGCCCCAAAAAAATCTATGATTTTAGTATTCCAAATCCAATAAGGAAAAGGGATAATTTTCCCTAACCCTATAAATAGAACATTGTGCCTCTTTTGTAGGGTTGTGTCTTCTTTTTAAAGTGCAAGAACAAAGAAACAAAATTAACCTTAGGTTTCTTTTCTTCTACTTTTTCTTAGTCATTGAATTGCATGAAAATAAATATCTTTATGTTCTTTATTAGCATTAGTAGCTAAGAATCCTTGTTCTGGGATTGCGGCTATGAATGATTGTTGAATGTTGTTTTTAAAGATGAAGTTGGTTATCATTATAAATTATTCTTGTGTTTTTGAATTAGCATTTTGATGCTTATCACAATTAGAATAAATTTATTATCTTTTCTTGAACTCGAGAGAGGAATAGCAAAATAGAATATAGAATACAAGGAGCATGATATTTTCTTAAATATCACTAAATTAATTTCTATCTAAGATAGGGATATACCTAGGTGTCATGCATGGTTATGTAATAAGAAGACAGCTTAATGCTCCGCAGTTGATTCAATCTATCCCCGCTCGACGATGTAGTTAGACTTTCAACTAGGTAAGTTATTAGAGGTCAGAGATCATGATATTAAATTTAACCTTGTAAATCAATAGTTTGATAATCATCTAAAATCCATGGAAGAGATGTGAAGCATGAATTCTTACTTACGCTGTAGCCTTGGAATTGTACAAAAACTATTGTTAACAACCAACGTGAAGTTGTTATGATTCTTAAATTCTTGCATTTTTAGTTATAAATATAAATCACACTTTTGTGCCACAATTGCATTAATTTATGGATTTTCGTTAAATTTGGTATAAACTAATCATAAGTCCACTAGGTTTGATAATCCGACTCTTTTAGAGCCACTATATTACTTGCGTGACCACGTATACTTGCGTGACCACGTATACTTGCGTGTGCATTTGGAAGCAACAAATTTTTGGTGCCATTGTCGGGGACGTCAAAATTAGTTTATATTTAATATTTCGAATATATATATTCAGTATTCAAGTGTTGATAACTTGATCTTAGTTGTTCTTCTTCACAGGCAACTCAGAAAGTTACAGTAGATAAGGACGGAGAAATTGTGGAGCCGTTTGTAGAGCATGAATGATACTTACATTATTGAAGAAGGCAAGCGACTCTAGAGTAACCTGTCCCTTAGGTTGAACATGTTGAAGATGAAGTACCTCTAGAGATGGAAGCAATGATAGTCCGTGATGTGTCAATCCTACTTACCACCAATGTTACTTCCATCATTTGGAAACCACAACCTGGGGTAGATTCGAACTTAAAAAGAACATGGTGCAACTTATACACATTACTAGGCAATACAATGGGCTCCCTCATAAAGATCCTCAAGTGCATATGTATAATTGTTTTAGAAGACTGTGATACATATATTCCAACTGAGATATCTTATGACTATGTGAGGTTGACTTTGTTTCCATTTTCACTGTTGGGAAAAGAAACGCAGCGGTTCTCTTCAGAGCCAGCCAACTCCATCACAACTTGGGATGATCTTGCTCGAAAGTTCTTGATCAGATTCTTTCTGTTCGGGAAAACTACAAAATTGAGAAGTGAAATCCTGAGTTTCAAGCAAAGTGTGGGAGAATATGTACCATGAGTGGGATAGATTCAAGTTCATGCTAATGATTTTCCCCCATCACCACCAAGCTAACGAAGTGCTTCTACATAGCTTCATTCAGGACCTTTAACTGACTACAAAAATTTTGCTCAACTCTGCACTAGGTGGACGGACCTTGGAAAAGACTTTTGATGAGTTGTTTGCACTGTTAAATAAAATTTCACAAGGAAACCTAAAATGGAATGGAGGAGGTGCAAGACCTGTGGTACAAAAGACTAATGGGATGTTAGAAGTTCACGCAGAAACTGTACTAACTTACCAAATTGTTTCCATGCTAAATTTGATGAACAGACATTTCAGCAATATGAACTTAGGGAAACAATAGGCCCAAGTATATGCAGTACAACAACCTAAAGGGTGGTGTGAAGTGTTTGCCAGTAGTGAGCATGGGACTGAGTATTGCGGGTCAAATACAAATTCTATTGATTATGTGAGAAATGCTCAAAGAGGTGGAGGATCACAAAACTATGACAACACTTACAATCCAAGTTGGAGAAAACATCTGAATTTCTCATGGAGAGGTAATTAGAATCATATTCAAAACAAGTACTATTCTCAAGGTAATGGATAGTAGTATCAGCTGCAAAATCAAGGCAATAATCGAAATGCCCCACAAGGGAACATGAGTAATGAAGAAATGTTTAAGAAAATAATAGATATGATGGATAAGATGGTGGCAGATATACAAAACAATCGCTTGACCAACAAGACTTTAGAGAAATAGTTTGGGCAATTTTCCAGTACATAGAACTCACGTCCGCAAGAAGGCCTTCCGGGTAACACTGATTTAAACACAAGGCAGGTCAATACTGTGGGTCTAGAAGTGGGCTGCTGTGAGAACATTTGGCTCCAAAAAAGAAAGTTCCAAAGACTGTGAGAGAGGAGAAGACGAGTGGATAGGTAGAGTAAAAGTCCCATGAAGATAGTGCATTGAACGAAGTTAAACCACCTTCTCCATCCCAAAAAAGTTCAAGAAGCAAAATGAGGATGAATGTTTTGGTTCTCCCTTTACTTAAGCTAGTTCACATTAAGTTTCCATTTGTTGATGTGTTGCAGGGAATCCGAGAGTATGCCAAGTACTCGAAGGAGATTGTGGCGAACAATAGGAGGCTGACAAAATAAGATAATGGAACATACTGAGGAGTGTAGTTCTATAATTTAAAATAGGCTACCAACCAAATTGAAAGATCCGAGCTATACTGTGAAAATTACGATAGGGCAAAGCATCTATGTCCGAGGGTTGTGTGATCTTGGTGCTAGCATAAATCTTATGCCTGCATCATTGTATAAAAAGTTGGGCTTTGGTAGTGTTGATCAAACCACCATCATCTTACATCTTACAGATAGATCGGTTGCGAGACTTGAGGGGGTGGTAGAGGATGTGTTGATGCAAGTAGGTTCACTAATCTTTCTTGTGGAGTTTGTGGTACTAAACTATGACCGAAATCCTGAAATACCATTCATCTTGGGGCGACCTTTCTTGGCCACTAGGCATGTATTGATAGATGTGGCATCAGGGTAGTTGATAATTTGGGTATATGATAAAGTGGACGTGTTTAATGTGTATCGAGCCTTTAAATTTCCTGTGGTATATGAAGAAAGCTTTCTGGGTGATAATGAAACTTTATCAATGATTCTTCTTGCAGAATTATCTGAAGTGCTGGTTGATGCAACCCTGACAATACTAAAGAAAAGGAAGAAGGCTATTGTATATCAGATATGAGATATCCATGGGATCGGTCCGGAACTGTGTATGCATATAATCTACATGGAAGAAGACCACAAGAAAAGTGCTCAACACCAGCATCGATTTAATCTTGTGATGAAAAATGTAGTACGGAAAGAGGTGATCAAGTGGCTCGATGCGGGAATAATATACCCAATCTCCTACAGTAAATAGGTGAGTCCTGTTTAGTGTGTACTGAAAAAGAGAGGTATGAAAGTGGTGACGAATGAGAAGAATGAGTTGATCCCCACAAAAACAGTCATTGGATGGCGGATTTACATGGATTACTTGAAATTGAATAAGGCCACTAGAAAAGATCAATTCCCAGTCTTTTTTATTTATTAGATGCTTGAATGGTTAGCCAGGCAGGAGCACTATTGCTTCTTCGATTGATATTTTGAATACAACAAGAATCTGATTGCTCTAGAGGATAAGGAAAAGACTACATTAACTTGTCCCTATGGAACATATGCTTTCGAGCCTATGCCCTTTGGATTCTGCAATGCACCTGCCACTTTTCAAAGATGCATGATGGCTATTTTCAGGACATGGTGGAGGACTTTATGGAAGTGTTCACGGATAATTTCTAAGTCTATGGGAATTCTTTTGAGCTATGCATCCACAATCTTGATAAGTTACTTGCTCACTATGAGGAGATGAATCTAGTGTCGAACTTAGAAAAATGCCATTTCTTGGTGAGAGAAGGCATCGTTTTGGGTCACAAGGTTTCAAATCAGGGGTTAGGGTTGATCGTTACAAAGTTGAAGTAAGAGAGAAATTGACACCTTCGATTTCTGTGAATGGGGTAAGAAATTTTGTTGGGCATGCAAGTTTCTATCAAAGGTTCATCAAGGACTTCTCCAAGACTGTCAGACCTATGTGTAATCTCTTAAAGAAAGAGGAGAATTTTTAATTTTATGATAGTTGTATCAAGGTATTTGAGGTTCTTAAGAAGAGCCTAATTGAAACTTCAATCTTGAGTGATCCTCATTGGGAGTTTCCATTTGAATTCATGTATGTGGCTGGTGATGTATAAGTAGGTGCAGTGTTCAGATAACAAAAAAATAAGGTGTTCTATTCAATATACTATGTGAGCAAGACCCTTGATTCTGCATAGGCAAACTACATAGTTACTGTGAAGGAGGTGCTTGCTCTGGTGTTTGCCTTCTACAAGTTCAGATCGTATTTGGTAGTAACTAAATTTATTGTTTTTACGGACCATGCTGCTATTAGAAACCTATTCAACAAAAAGGATTCAAAGCCAAGGCTCATTCAGTCGATTTTATTGCTCCAAGAGTTTGATCTAGAAATCAGAGACAGAAAAGGCACCGAGAATCAAATCTCGGATCATTTGTCTAGGTTGGAGGACTCTTCGTATGTGCGCAATGGAGGGAAGATCTTTGAGGATTTCCTGAATAAGCGGTTGCTAGCCTTAGATATCACTCAGTTGCCTTGGTACACAAATATAATGAATTTATTGGTAAGCAGAGTGTTTCCACCTGGAACAACCACTCAAAAAAAGAAGTTGAGCTATGATGCAAGGTTCTATATGTGGGATGATACATTCTTATTCAAGAAAGGGCCAGACAGAGTAATGCAGAGATGTACTCTAGAGAATGAAGTCAAGCAAGTTCTAAATAGTTGTCACTCATTGCCTTATGGAGGTTATCATGGAGGTTAGTGCATAGCCCACAACATGTTGCAATCTGGATTCTTTTCGCCCACATTGTTCAAAGATGTTGCCTACTATGTGAAGGAGTCTAACCAATACCAGAGGATGTGAACCATTTCGAGGAGACATGAGATGTCACTGAACAACATTCTTGAGGTATAAATATTAGATATGTGGGGTATTTATTTATGGGTCCGTTCCTAGTATCTAATAGAAACCAATACATTCTAGTGGCAGTGAATTATGCGTCTAAGTGTGTTTAGGCTATAGCTCTTCCCACTAATGGTTCAAAGGTAGTCATAAAATTAATTAAGAAGCACATATTCACTAGGTTTGGAGCTCCAACAGCAATCATTAGTGATGTAGGGTGGCACTTTATCATTTGCTGAAAAATATATTGGATAAGTATGGGATTCAACATAAGGTGGCTACAACATACCACCCATGGACGAATGGCCAAGTAGAAGTGTCAAACAGAGAAGTGAAGAAGATCCTGCAGAAGACTGTGAATGCACAAAGGAAGGACTAGTCTATGAAGCTTGAAGGTGCATTTTGGGCATATAGAACAGCCTAAAAAACACCAATAGGGACTTCTCCCTATCACATGGTATTCAGTAAGGAATGCCATCTTTTGGCAGAGTTGGAGCACCATGTGTATTAGTCAATTAAGAAGCTAAATCTTGACTCGGAGTTAGCCAGTTAGAAGAGGAACTTGGCAACTATATGAACTTGAGAAGTTTAGGCTCCCTGCTAATGAAAACGCCAAGCTATAAAAAGAAAAGACCAAGAGGTTGCATAACAAGCACATAGTCACTCGCACTTTTGAGCCAGGCGAATAAGTATGATTGTCAAATTCTAGACTAAAGTTGTTCCTTGGAAAATTGAGGTCCAAGTTGAGTGGGCCATTTGAAGTGCCATGGATGATGAAACATGGTGTTGTGGTGCTAAGGAATAACAACAAGAGCTCTACCTTTTTAGTTAATGGACAACATATTAAGCACAACTTTGGAAATGAGGTGGATCGAGTTAGAGAATCTCTCGAGTTCAATAATGAATGATATGCAAGCTGGGTCGAGCCACAATGTTAAACTAGGTGCTACATGGTACGCAACTCTTGATCTTGTGTAATAGATAGGTAGTCTTGTTTTGTTTTCTTTATTTTTGTTTTTAGGCTTTAGTTTAATATTCAGTTTATTGTAATACTTAAGAACTACAAAAAAAAGAAGTAAATAATAAAAATACAAAAAAGAAGAGTCGTGCCACGACCAAAACTAAGATGATGGATGTGATACAACCCACCATTGATTTAATGAAGTTTGGTTGATGTGTAGAAAAAGCGGAAGGTGATACAGGCCACAAACCAAGGTTGGTATGCAAAAATTGGAAAAATTACTCATGTGGAAGGCAGGCGCACTACTGGCGTGTCGTGCCAAGCCTCAAACTAGTTAGTGCTTGACCTTGCTTATTTATATGCCCGAGTATGTTTTATTGATTTATTGAGTCTTTTGGTCTTTTTAAGATGGGTTCCTCGATTTTTCTTTTTGGTTCTTTTCTTGAGGATGGTCTCTTTGAACTTGGTAGATTCTTTTAATTTTTTTACTTTGTTAGGTGAGTCATTTAGTCATTGTAGAAGTGACTGTCCCCGATGATTGATAGATGATGACTATTTTAAGGGAAAATTAGTCATAGGCTGTTAAGAGTGAGAACCCGACCTTTGGTACTTTGAATCTCTACTTGGAAGTTTGTCAGACGTCATGGATAGTTCATACTTAATCATGTAAATTAAAGAAGTGACTCTTGAGAAACACATAGGTTCTTTAACTGAAATCTAAAAAGAAAGAAATTGGGCTTACTTATGTAAATTCATGCAATGTGTTTGTGTATGAGTATGCAACATTTGTATTCCTGTATGTATGTCATGGTGCAATGTGTGGTGAGTTTTTGATTAGTTTCTTGCATAGAATAGCATCACGAACATGCCCCGTGTGTATGACAAATTGACTAGCAAGAAATTGTGGAACATGATTTAGGCATTTCCTCGTATAGCCCGTTCAATTCTAGTTTATGCCTCCGTGATATTATTCCTAGTGAAGCCCATTGAGCCTTCTAGCCTATTTCTCTGTTAGACGCATGATGAGCCTAATCAAATTTCTTTGATACTCTATCTCACTTTGATCCAAATAATTTTCCTTAATGCACTTTGTAGTGAAAAGGGTTGAATAAAAAGAAGAAAAACTCAAAAGGGAGAAGGCGAGTGTAGTGAAGGGGAGACTCAGTGAAAAAGAGCCTATGAATTATTTAGCAAAGTGCTGGCTGCATATAAAAAAGAAAAAAAAGGAGAGAAAGTGATGATATATTGAAATAATTAAAGGGATATGCTAGATAGTGCTTTGATTACTAAAGGGCGGAAAATCAAAAGATAAAGAGGGAATTTCTAAAGGTGTGAGCTAAGGAGAGAAAATAAGGCTAAAAGACGGGAAATTGATGAAGTGTGGTGTTGTAAAAGAAGTGCATTAGGGAGGAAAGTCTCTATATATATCCAAAAGTACCCTCCCCGTCCCAAAGTCAACATTAGAGCCAAAGAAAATCGTTTTAATTCTATGGTAGAATGCATTATCAATGTCACTATACACTAAGGGCATGCATATGGCATGTCGTGATATGTTGAAACATCTTTTGTGAGAGTGAACGCTTAAATGTAAAAAAAAATGGTCTTTTGAAATGAATTCTTGTGAAAATAAAGTGTAATGAGAGAAGGGTTTTACCAAAATAGTGAGGGCACTCATGATGCATGCTTGGGTTTATTGTTATTTTCTTTGTTCATACATGATCACATTAGGCCGCTAGATTTGTAAGGAGTACATTTTTGAGGTTATGTTGTGTCTTGTGAAGTACCTTGGTTCTAAGCAAAAGTGTGTATTATTGCATGAGAGGTGAACTACAGAAGCATGATTAAAAGAGTTTTGTTGATGCAAGTGCGGGAGGACAAGTCCTTAGGTGTTAATGGTGAAGTGGCAACAGTTCTGTAGAGAGTTGTTCCAGGATTAACAAAAGTTTAAGTGTGGGGTGGTAATCTTTAGCGTATTTATATACCCATATACTATATTTTCCCTGCATGTACCTTTAGTTTTAAGAGCATTCTTTTTTCTATTTGTTATGTTATGATTAGTATTGTGATGATTATGCACTAAGATGTGTGATTAGACATTGAAAGGAATTTATGGAAGAATCGAGTGAATAGAAGCTAAAGTGATGACGGAGAGGTTGGAAGCAAATCAAAGGAGTACGGGAAAGAGACCGAGCAAGAGAAAACTGGGCTGCAGAGCACTGCTACTACTACAAACGGGCCTTTTAATGGCAATAAAATATGGCTTTAGCGGCAATAACATTCGCCGCTATAACCTATACCGGCCAATGTTCTTTAGCAGGCAATGCCAGGGTCGGCAAAGGATTTCCCTGCCATTGTGCGAAATGCTGGTAAAGGGTAGCATGAATTGCCGCTAAAAAAAATTAGCTTTTACGACAATTGTTTGTGGCAATTATTTTGGTTACTAAAGCTAATTCCTAATGGCTAACTATGATGTTTTAGTGTCCATTATTTTTGTCGATAAATCTCAATAAATAGTCGCTAAAAGTTAAAAGTTTTAACGGCAATTTTCCTATGGCAATAAATAGCTACAATATCCCTTCCAAGAAAACATCTTAGTTTTCTCTTTTAACGTCCATTTTTGTGGTAGGTAAATTATAGTAAATTGCCGCTAATAGTTGACATCATTAATGGCAATTGTTTGAAGGCAATACTAAAGGCCACAATATTTCTTTTGAAAACTTTTTAATGTAACCCTTTAGCATCCACTTTTATAGAAAATAAATTAAATTAAATTGACGCTAATATCATTACCTTTAACACAATTGTTTAGCCATCATTAATAATAACTAGTACATTCGCCGAGAAAATGTATATATAGATATCCAACAAACGTGTGGGCAAAAGAAAGCCTCATAGTAACAACAAAGTTTGGTAAATGCTAAAAGTATATTACTATGAATTCATAAAATTGAATATAACTCATTAAATCTAGACAAACAAAAAAAATTATTAATCCAAAATATGAATGTCACAACTTACAATAACTTATATTGTTCGTACTAATATATTAAATAAAGTCTTCAAATAATTTTCGCAACTCTGCTTCAGATTGAAATCTCCCACATGTGAAATTTTTGAACTTCATATTATATGACCTGAATTAAGAAAATAAACGTGTCAAAAGATGAAAGATAATGTATAAAAACAATGCTAGTGTGACTAATGGGAAAAATTACAAGCAAGAAGCATCCGATAACAAGAAGTCTTATTCTTTCATATGGACTTAGAACTACGTTATCTTATTCCAGATAAAATACTGAGAATGTAAAAAGGCATGGAGGCAGAAGATGCTATGTGAGCAATTCGAGAAGGCGAGATGTGAATTGTAGCACGCTCTGAAAGGATTTGCGAGTTCAGCATCCTATCCAAAGGAATCTATCCAGAAACTTGTCCAACAACGAGTCCAGTAATTCATCCAGCAACTTTTCCAAGGGAATTGTGAGTTCAACTGCCAGACAGAGTTGCAGAGAATAGAGGCGCGAAACAGTAAAGCTGAAACCAGTTGTCGTTACAGGTCGTCCTTGAGCTTTAGTCGATGTAGCTGGGCTGAAACTAATTACTGGAAGTAGAGGATCTACAAGCGATGTTTCTAATGTTCTTCAAGTAGAAATTTCGCATAGGAATTCTGAGGCAACAACTGATTGCTAAAAGTAGAGCTGTTTGTTGTCAGCTTGACCATGATCATATTGAGAAACTCAACAACAATATGATAAAAACTTCCTTATGTGTTGAAGTCCTTAAACTTTACTTCTCTAAGAATGAGGCTGCAAATTGTTCTATTGAACTACCAGAGAAAATGACCACAGTTATAATTCTTGTTTTCTTTAGTAACTGATAGAAAATTACCAAGTACGAGGGGATAACATATAAATTCATTTTGAAGCTCGATTTCGTATATAACTGGGCAACAACTAATTGCTGAAAGTAGAGGTCCTATTGGTAATTTATCTAGTATTCTTCAATTAGAAAATTCACTTAGGAATTCTGAGGAAGCAAGAAATTTTCTAAAAGATAGCTAAGCTTCTTAAAATAATGTTGAAGGAGAATAAAATGTTTTCTTGAGGAAAATTATTAGATGACCAATTAATAAGAGTCCTAAGCTCGCACAATAAGCAATCAGTCAATAAAAATATGTTACCATCTCAATAAAAGAAGATTTGCAACACACTTAAGGTCCTGTTGAACTCGCAAATCTGTCCAGCGATCTGTCTAAGAGAATGAGATCGCAACCTCACCAGCAACCTGTGAAAGGGGATTGCGAGTTCAATTTCTGGATAGATTTGCAGAGATTAGATGTGTGAAACAGTAAAGCTGAAACCAGTCATTGTTACAGCTTCTGCTGAGCTTTAGTTGATGTAGCTAGGCTGCAACTAATTGGTGGAAGTAGAAGATCTATAAGAAATGTTGCTAATATTCTTCAAGTAGAAATTTCACTTAGGAATTCCGAGGCGACAACTAATTGCTAAAACTAGAGGTGTTTTTTGTCAGCTTGACCATGATCATACTGAGAAACTCAACAAGAATATAGTAAAAACTTCCTAAGTACCTATGTGTTGAAGTCCTTAAACTCTACTTCTCTCTTCTCTGGGAATGGGGACTGCAAATTGTACTATGGAACTACTAGAGAAAACGATCACACTAATAATCCTTGTTTTCTCTATTAAATGATAGAAAGTTATCAAGTATGAGGGGATAAAAAATAAAACCTCTTCGAAGCTCGATTCCATATATAACAGGGCAGCAACTAATTGCTGAAAGTAGAGGTGTTACAGGTGATTTAGCTAATGTTCTTCAAGTAGAAAAATCACTTAGAAATTCCGAGGAGGCAAAATTTTTCTCAAAGATAGCTAAACTTCTTAAAATAATAGTGAAGGAAAGTAATCTATTTTGACGAGGGAAATGATTGGATCACCAATTAATAAGAGTCCTAAACTCGTGCAATAAACAACCAGTCAATAAATATCTATTACCATCTCAATAAAAAAAAAGATTTGCGACTCACTTAGGGTCTTTTTTAACTCGCAATATATGTCCATCAATCTATCAAAAAGAATGAAGTTTCAACCTTATGAGTAACTTGTTAAAGGGGATTGCGATTTCAATATTTAGACAAATTTTCAGAGAACAGAGGCATGGAACAGTAGTGCTGAAACTTGCCATCGTTACAGCTCTTGCTCGAGCTTTGGCTGATGTAACTGGGCTGCAACTAATTGCTCAAGTTTTAGCTGATGCATATAGTTGTTCATACTTTAACCTTGATTGGATATCTAACAGTGTACTATACTCAGGTCTGAAACTATTGAGAGAACATGCTCTCATGATTGTTTGTTTGTAACTTGGAATTCTATAGCTCAACCCAATATTTACTATATTTTCAAATCTATTCATCAAAATAAAGTAAGAGCATTCACTAAATCAAGGAAATAAGAAGTACAACATAAGAAGTTTGATTCATCAACCCACAAAACTTTATGAAGCAGAAAAACTCAAACAATAGCGCCGAAGGATAGACGAGTAGTACCGTGATGTGGAGTAATTTCAGCACTGCTAGGTATCCTTGAGGATTGTGGTACTTCTTCTTGGCTATTTTTGGTGTTGGGAAGCTGATAAATATTACCAAGTTAGTTAACTGTACTTATATAGGATTGAGATTTTATTTGAAATGTCAGACTTGTAATGGAGTTACCTGTTCATTTGAGTTTTCATTGACATCTTGAGATAGATTCATTAGGATCATATTCTTGCATGAATTATCTCATTTGGAGTAAGTCTGGTTGCAGCCACCTATCAAAGAAAATAAACTCACAATTTCCAGCAACTTGTCCAAGGGATTTGCGAGTCTAATTACCGGACAGAATTGCAGAGATTTGTGGCGTGAAAAAGTAAAGCTGGTACCAGCCGTCCTTACAACTCTATCTGGGGCTTTAGTTAATGTAACAGGGCAACAACTAATTGCTGAAAGTAGAGGTGCTACAGCTTGCAAATTAAACAACCAATAATTAGAGCTCCTCAATTGTATGTTTCACATTTAAATTAACTAATTTATATTTTCTGTTTTCTCTCCAATAAAATAAACATATTATACAACCATACACCTAGTAGAAGCAAAAAAGGAGTTCTAGTGCACTGAAAAGGAATTGACAGTTCAGCAACCTGTCCAAAGGAATCTGTCTAGCAACCTGTCTAACCAAATTGCGAGTTCAATTGCCGGACAAATTTGCAGAGAATAGAGGAGTGGAATGGTTGTGTTGAAACCAACCGTCGTTACAGCTCTTGCTTGAGGTTCAGTTAAAATAACTGGCCTTCAGCTAATTGCTAAAATAAGAGATTCTATAGGTGATGTTTCAGTTTTCTTCAAGTAGAAAATTTACTTAGGAATTTCGAGGAAGTAAGAAATTTTCTAAAAAAGGTAGCAAAACTTCTTAAAATTATATTGAAGGAGAGTAGACTGTTTTGACGAGGAAAAAGATTGAATCACCAATTAATAAAAGTCTTAAGCTCACACATTAAACAATCAATCAACAAAAAGTTGTTACCATCTTAAGAAAAAATAGCTGCAACTCACTTAGGGGCCTTTTTAACTCGCAAATCTGCCTAGCCATCTGACAAAGAGAATGAAGTCGCAACCTGGCCAAGGGAATTGCGAGTTAAATACCTGGACAGATTTGTAGACAAAAGAGTCGTGGTACAATAATGTCGAAACCAACAGTCATTACAGCTCTTGCTCGAGCTTTAGTCGATGTAACTGGGATGCAACTGATTCCTGAAAGTAGACGTCCTAGGGGTGATGTTTGAACGTTCTTCAAGTAGTAAATTCACGAAGGAATTTCTAGGAAGCAAGAAAGTTTCTCAAAGGTTTTGCAGAGCTTCTTAAAATAATGTTGAAGGAGAGTAGATTGTTCTTACGAGAAAAAAGATTGGATCACCAAGTGCATTGGATAGTCATTCAACAAAATATTTGTACCATCTCAATAAAAAAATTTATAACTCACTTAGTGTCCTTTTTAACTCGCAAGTGTATCCAACCATCTGTCAAAGAGAATGAACTCACAATCTGTCCAACAACATGTCAAAAAGGAATTGCAAGTTCATTGCCGGACAGATTTACAGAGAGCAGAGGCATAGAACTGTAGTAATAGAACCAGCCGTAGTTACAATTCTTGCTCGAGCTTTAGTCGATGTAACTGGATAACAACTAATTGATTGAGGTTTAGTTGCTGCCTAGTTATATACGAAAATAATAAGCTTGATAACGATCTTACTCTTGAGACACATTAGTTATTGCATTCAAGATTACAAACTCCTAAATGTCGAACATGGAGGCCAAAAGAAAAATAAAAAATAATCAAAGCATTTACAGATTCAACCAATCTCATTAAAACAACTGGAATCGTCAAATTCCAAGGTACTAATACTATTTCTGTTATGATGTGTAGATCATTGTAGATTAACTATTACATCGTAGTCGAGTCATGTACTTGAAAGTTACATTTGTGGTTGGGAATGTTCGAATAAAACAAACGAACGGAATAGTTCACATCCACGTAAAATATGATTCAGATGGCTGATTTTTTCAGCAATTTATCATCATGATTTCAAGTAACTAACATGAATGCCATTAACAGAGAGATCATGGAAGAGATTTATTGATAAGGTACAGAACGTTGAAGCCGCAGAGGGGGGCTGCTTTTGGAGTTAGGAGATTCCATGCAATCGCTAAAATTGAAATTTTCATAGAAAACGTCTTAAGTCGTAATCAAAACGAAATAACAGTTTTCTTATACTAATTCTCATATTCACAATGGAACTTTTAATGATCATACATTACAAATATATTAAAAGTCACCTAATCCAACAGAAACCAATTCACTTCATAAAACAGAGGAATCGATTCATATAAATTGTAGTCAAAGTAATTGAAGCCAGAGATCACCAACACCGCTTAGCAAACACAGATTAATGAACATGATAAAGAGAAATATATAGTTTTAAAATCTCAAAAGAGATCTACAGAGAAACAATGATAGAAAAAGAATTAGATAACAGACCTATAGAGATAGAAATAGAGGAGACAACAATAACACCTTAATTTTGGAGAGGAGCGATCTACGTACCTAAATACTGCGATTTAGAACGTCGTTGTTATGATGGAATAAGTTTCTTGATGTCGCTGCCCTGATGATTAGGTCTGGATTTCTAGGTTAGAAATTTTACATGCAGAAGAGTACTTATTTGCCAAAGGCGGGAATTTTTTAAAATTAAAATAGCAAAAGGATTTACACAAAAGCGGGAGTTTTTAAAATTTTTAGAAAAAAAAGGTTTTCCAGCTATTCTTTTTAATTGCTACTAAAAATGTACTTATTGCTGGTCATTATAGATTAGCCATTGATATTTTGCCTCCCGTGAATACATTAGCGGCAATTAGGTTATTGCCACAAAGTAATTGTTGCTATAGCCTATTTTTGTAGTAGTCGCATCGCCCCAGGCCCCAAACTACTGATGAACTCTGCAGGTGCACTGTTGGTGTGTCGCGCCAAGGCCAAAACGTGTGGCACCCAGTTCAGGCATACTGATGGCACACTGTGCAAGGGCCCAAACATCTGGTGCCTAGTGTTGACGCACTACTTGTTCATTGCTGGTGCGCCATCCCACTGAAGCCCCAACAAAACATCCTAAATTTTAGGATTCTGAATCCAACAAGGAAAATGGATTCTTTTCCCTAACCCTATAGATAGAACATTATGTCTCTTTTGTAGGGTTACGTCTTCTTTTTCAAGTGCAAGAGCAAAGAAATAGAATTCACCTTAGGTTTCTTTTATTCTACTTTTTCTTAGTGATGGAATTGCATGAAAACAATTACCTTTATGTTTTTGACTAGCATGAGTATCTATGGACCCTTGTTCTGGGGTTGCGACTATGAATGATTGTTGAAGCTTGATTTTATGTATGAAGTTGGTTATTATTATAAATTACTCTTGTGTTCTTGAATTAGTATTTTGATACTTGATCAGCATAAGAATAAATTTATGGTCTTTTTTGGAACTATGGAGAGGAATAGTAGAATAGAACGTGCAATAAAAGGAGCATGATATTTTTTGCATATCACTTGAATTGAATTGTATCTAGGATAGAAATATACCTAGGTGTTGTGCTTGGTTACGAAACAAGAAGATAGATTTATGCTCCGCATTTGATTCAATCTATCCCCACTCAAGATATAGTTAGACTATCAAGTGGGGTAGGTGATTAGAGGTCGGAAGAGAATGATCATAAAATTAACCTTGTAAATCAATAATTTGATAACCATCTGAAATCCATGGAAGAGATGTGAAGCACGAATTCTTAGTTACGCTGCAGCCCCGAAGTTTCCCCAAACTATTGCGAACAATCAATGTTAAGTTATTCTGATTCTTAAATTCTTGTATTTTTTAGTTATAAATATAAATCAATCTTTTGCAGCACACTTGCATTAATTTGAGGGTTTTAGTTAAATTCAATATAAACTAATCGTAAGTCCTTTAGGTTCGATAATCGGGCTCTTTTAGAAACACTATATTAATTGCACGACCACCTACACTTGCGTGTTAATTTGGTAGAAATAAGATTCACGAAGAATGAGCTTAATCAAGTCCCCAACTATCTAAACAAAAATACGACCGTCAATCCTCAAAATAACATCAAGATCCAAGGTGGCCTGCCCGTCGTCACCTTGCAAAACCCAATCTCAGATAGCTACCAAGGCACCGTCCTCAAATTGAAGACTACGAATCCGCTCCAAAAGAGACGACTGAAGTCCAACATAGGCTAGAACCTGTCTAGAATCAAAAATATCAAGCCGAATCATCCTATTGGCTAAAAAGTGAATGTCCAAATCCAAAGGTCACTCCATAGTAGAAAGTAAGTCTAGACTACCCATACTCACTGCCTTCGGACTCAAGGAGTATGCTACCACATTTGCCTTTTCCGAATGTTTTATAATAAAGAGGTCATAGTCCTTCAGAATCTCAATCCACCTACGTTGCCTTGAATGTTGGTCCTTCTTGCTCATAATGCATTGCAGAATACTGTGATTAGTGTAGATCTCACAACGGACCCCATACATGTAATGCCTCTTAGTCTTAAGCTCAAAAACTACCGCCGCCTACTCCAAATCATGAGTTGGGTAGTTACACTCATGTACCTTAAGATGTCTCAATGCATATCCAATCACACATGTAATGCCCCACAGGTTTGTAACATTTGAAATAACAAGCTTATGTTCGACAGGTCGATTTAACGTAATTTATGTCAACCCTCATTGAGATGTTGGGAGAATAATGGAAATTAGGTGATTCTATAAAGAAATAACTAGATAAAGTCACTTGAATTCATAGATGGAAATTAGAGGCCAAGTGGTTCCTTGAAACGAAATTTTTAAGTGACAGATTTATTATAAAGAAGTTTTGATATAATCTTATTTATGTACTGATTTGGGAGGAGTATATATCCCTATATATATGGATTTAGGAAACCTATAAAATATCAAATCAAAGGTCTACGAGTATAGTTTCCAACTCACAAAATCATTTGTCGATACGACATTGGAGTACAGAGTTACTACCATTTTACCACAGACTACCCATGCAAACCGGATCACAGATTGGGGTCAGGTTTGACTACGTTTAGAAGGTGCTTTTTGACTTCTAAAAAGATAACTTTCATATTTTCTCGAAGGAAAACATGCAGAAGCCATAAAGAGAGCCCCAAGACCTTTTAGGTAATAAAACACCCCCTTGTAGCTTGATTTTTCCTTGGCTCATGTTCCGAGAAATTTCTCCTCATCGCAAGCTTCATTTTGTGCTATTTCTTTTCATTTTTCATTGTGGTTAAAAAAATTTCGTGTATAATATGGGTTTTAAGTTAAGTATATGGTTGAGATACTCTTATGTAAGGTTCTACACCTACTTTTCTTAGAATATCATGGCTTAATGTTTGAAATCGATTCCTATGACCTACGCCTTGTTTTGGTGCATTTTTTTAAAGTTGCAGAGTCGGGATTGTGTTGCACCTTTGAGGCAGATTTTTATACTCGACAAATATAATATTTTGGTTAAGGTAAGTTTTCCCAATCACCTCCATCACTTTTTTACATTTTTGTCGTTTTGTCAATTTTTGAGCTATGAGATATTGATAGACTCGTGTTGTTGTTATTATCTACTGGTTATTTTGAGAGTGTGACTTTTTTTGTTGAGTTAAAGTTTTTTTGTCGTGATGAGGACCATTATGCCTTATTGATTGGTTATGGCTCATTTTTTCAGCCTTGTTGATTCTCGCATTATTGCATTAACTTTGGTTTGCCAAACTTCTTAGAGGAAACTTTGGGGATTTGATTGAAAGGTTTTTAAGGCTAATATTTCTCTTCTGGCATGATCCTAATAGCCTAAGCCTTGTATGGCCGGTATATTGCCTCTATTTGATAAGTAGCATTGTCATATTGAGTTCTCTAAAGCCATGTGATATAATCTTTATCAACGACATTCTACTCCTTGCTTAGTGTCCTAGAAAAGCATGTTATGATTGTTGTTCGATAAATTATAATCACTAGTTATACTTGTAATAATTCATCGTCTAGCTGCAGCGTATGAGCTTGTTGTGGCCTTAGCAGAAAATGACATTGCGGTGTTCTTGAGCATATAGATTGATTCTTATATAGTGCCTACCGTTCGGGTAGACCGCTCCTACGGGCATGGTAGATCGTGCCTATGGGTAGGGTGGACCATATATATAGGACGATCAGGCTATACCTACGGAGCACCATATATATATATATATATATATTGCACCACGGAGCCTAAGAAATGCTTTGATTCATGATACATGAATATTCAGACATTTCAAATAAGATTATTAGTGGGATCCAGGTAAAGGGTCTAATATGAGTATTTAGCAATTAATTGCGCTTTTTAGGACTTATAGTGATTGTGTGTTGTTTGTACCTATCGAGCTTATGGGGGCCAAGTCAGGTTATTGCTTGTTATGTGTTTATATTGTCGTACTGGAGATAAGATATTGTACTTGTCATGACCGAAAGTATACCCTAGACATGACATGATAAATAGGATCCCGAGAGACCCTAAACAAGCCACTTGACATAAGCATGACGTAAAAGAAATACAATAAAAGAGAATCAACAATATAGATCTCAACTCATAAGATGACAGCAAAGATACCAACAAATTACATAAGAGAATACACGAAAAACTACTAAATTTGACATAGTTTTTCTAACATCATTGGAGTGGTTGGGATGTAACCCATACACCACGTACAAGTCTGAAACAAAGAGGACCATAATAGCAATAAAAGTATTCCATTGCCTTGCCCTCAAATCATGAGGATTCACCAATCCAAGTGATCAGAGCATAGCAATCCACCTAAATGCATTTGGGTGGAGGAGCGTCGGATCCTATATTATGAGACAATATAGGCACAAATATGCATTAGTACGAAGAAAGTACGAAGTATGGGGAAATGCATGAAAACATAAACATGATATCTTAATGGGTTAGAAATATGGATATGCAAGACCAAGTAAAGACATTGTGAAGTTTGTAAGGCAAATCGTAAAGCATATACAAGGTCAATGCATCTTAAAATCATAAAGGAAGCTTTAATAAAAAATTTGACAAAAACATAGTTCATTTGTGGGATATTTACCGTGAACCAACAATAAGACCATATGAGCTATAACATTCAATTTGGTATGACCCTCACACCAAACAGGGGAATCTACTTGGCAAGGTAGAACTCTTTATCATTCATATTACTAAGGTGGATCCACTAACTAGGTCATTTAAGACAATCCTACGGGGGCACATAGTTTGGGATAAGAGAATTGCTACTAAAGATTAAACCTCTACTAAAGTAAGGCCTTCATTCCAAAGTCCTCTTGGTGCTAAGTAAATCCCAACAGAAAAGACATAATCATAATCATATCAAAATACTTGGAAAGGCATCAATTAAAGACTACCAATCAAATCATCAATTAATATTAGAGTAGCTCCTTTCAAAAACCATGATTTCATAACTTCATTGGTTAAGAGACTTACCTATCTAAGCATCCAAATCGTGACTTACATTCAAATGTGAGAAAACCTTTCACAAATAATTGACAGTTTATCTTAAAATCATCCTTTAGTCACAAATCATTCTTTTTATAAAACATGCATAAAGTCATAATCTATTAATAAATTGAAGTTCATAAGTTCATAGTCATAATCAAGTATAAAATGTGGGCCCATATGAAATCAATTGGAAAACATATAATTGAATTGAATCATGTATAATACGATCAAATAAAATTCAATTGAATGATAATAAATATGACACATGAAGAATAGCATGAAACTCTATATAATTGAGTGAAATTAAATTTGAAAATTTGAGTTTCCTTTGGAACCCAATGGATGAAATGGATCCATTGCTGAATTCCCACATACCTTAGAAATAAAATCCCAAAAGCAAGGGAGGAAGAAACCCTGAAGCCCTTAAAACCTTAGTTCTTCACCGTGGAGCTCTTGAGAGAATTTGGAGAAGAGCCCCTTGAGAGATTTTGTGAGTTTTAGAGAATGGGAGAGAATGGGAGGGAATGGGTATTGTCTTGAAGAGTACAAATAGATAGTGGGGTAGTTATAGGGCCAAAACGACAAACTTTAGTGGTTAATTGGGTAAAAATAGACCAAAACATCCTTAATTAAAACTACTAGATGACTCCTACCTTTCTAACCTATGGTCCGTAGGATTTTTATGGACCGTCCTGATCAATAGTAGAGTTACTTACTGGGACCTAAAATGCTAGGCAATCCCCACGGTAGCCTTCTACGGGTCGTCGACCACTCTACGGTCCTTAGGTCCCTCCGCAGACCTCAAGTTCATGTCCAAAATTTCACAAAGTCTGGACAAACACTACGAATCACTCATACTACTGTATGACACCCTACGATTCATCCTGATGTTCGTAGGTCAATCATTAGAGACTTGACGTTTCCCAAAACCCAACTCAAGTCCTACAACTTCCTTCCTACAGTCCGTAGAGCTTTCTATGGTCCGTAGGTTGGCTCATAGAAGTTGTTTCAATCCCCAAATAAGCAACCTTTCCTTCCTGATTTAACTTTCCAATTTCTTAGGTGTTATAATATTCCCCCCCCCCTTGGGAACATTCGTCCTCGAATTGGACTCGAGCTATCATAAAAAGAGTAGGGAGAGAAACTAACGACCCAACATGAATGTAAATCATATCAAAATGCACATAATCAAGGAGTGATCGACTTCAAGCTAAAACATAAATTTAAAACAAGTTTTCATAAACATGCATGCATAGCAAAACATGAGAATGACTAAAACGCATGAATCTAAAAGAATAAAAACCATGAGGAACTTAATACCATAAGCTAGAATAGGAGTGGAGGGAAAAAGATGAGAATACTTGGACATCTTATCAGCTTCGGCCTCTCAAGTAGTACCCTCAACTAATTGATTCCACTAAAGAACTTTCATGGAAGAAACTTCTTTATTTCTCAACTTCCAAAGTTTACGATCAAAAATTTCGCTCGGAACCTCTTCATTCGAAAGATTTTCCTTGACTCCCAAACTTTCCAATTTCACTGTCAATGTTGGATCTCCAACACACTTTTTCAACAAAGAGACATGAAATATCAGATAAATCCATGCCAAATCAGTAGGTAACTCCAATTCATAGACTAGTTTGCCAATACACCTCAAAATTTGATATGGGCCCACATATCGGGGACTAAGCTTCTCTTTTTTTCTGAACCTCATCACACCATTCATGGGTGAGATTTTCAAGTAAACCCAATCATCAACATAACATTCAAGCTCTTTTCTTCTAATATCGGCATAAGACTTTTGTAGACTTTGTGCCATTTTCAACCTTTCATGAATAAGTCGAACCTTATCAAAGCAACTCACCAACTTCAAACCAATCTATATGACACCTACATATCCTCCTATAGAGAGCCTAAAATGGAGCTATTTGGATACTTGAGTGATAACTATTATTATAAGAAAACTCAATCAAAGGCAAATGATCATCTCAATTACCCTTGAAGTTAATCACACAAGCTCTCAATATATCTTCCAAAGTCTGAATAGTATGCTCGGGTTTTCCATTGGTCTGATGATGAAAATCCGTGCTAAGATTCACTTGAGTACCAAGGGCCTTTTGGAAAGGACTTCAAAACTATGATGTAAACTGAGTATCATGATCGAAGATAATGGACAAAGGCACTCCATGCAACTTTACCATTTTCTAAATATAAAGCTTGGCATAATCTTCAACTAAACATGAAGTCCTCATGGAAATAAAATGAGCCGACTTAGTCATTTGGTCCATAATGACCTAAATCGAATCAAACTGACAACGAGTACGAGGTAAATCGTAATGAAGTTCATATTCAAATCTTCCCACTTTCAAGTAGGAATGCTAATGTCTTCAGCAAAACCACCTGTTTATGATGCTCAACTTTCATTTGTTGGAAATTAGGATACTTAGCTACAAATTATGTGACATCCTTCTTCATTCTATTCCACCAATAGACTTCCTGCAAGTCATGGTACATCTTGGTGGCTCCTAGGTGAATAGAATACCGAGAACTGTGAGCTTCAACTAAAATCAAATTCCTTAACTCATAAACATTTGGAACAAATAGTCGACCTTGGTATCAAAGTACACCATCACCCCTTGGGAAATAGCCTCAATGACTTTTCCAGAAACTGACTTCTTCAAATCAACCATAATTGGATCAAAATCTTGCTTAGCCTTCACATATGAAACAAGACATGATTCTAAACCTTTTTGAACAATCTCACCACCCTCATTGGAATCAACCAAGAGAATACCTAATCAGGCCAGCCTATGAACATCACAAACTAGCTCTTTCTTACAATCCTAAACATGAGAAATACTTCCCATCCATAGTCAACTAAGAGCGTCGACTACCACATTCGCCGTACTCCGATGATAAAGGAAAGGACACTCATATCGTGATCTTTTTGTAACTCAAGCCATCTCCTTTGGCAAAGATTCAAGTCCTTTTGAGTGAATATGTATTTTAAGCTATTATGGTCAGTGAACATGTCCACGTGAACACAATATAGGTAATGTCTCCAAATCTTTAAAGAAAAAACCACCGCCGCTAACTCCAAATCATGAGTCGGATAATTATTTTCATGCACCTTCAATTGCATTGAAACATAAGCGATGACTTTTCCATGTTGCATCAAAGCACAACCAAGTCAAATCCGTAAAGCATCACAATATACCACATAACCATCCAATCCTTCTGTCAATGTCGAAATAGGGGTTGAAGTGAGTCTATTCTTGTCACAACCCAAGGCACCCCCTAGACGTGACATGGCGTACAAGACCCCGAAAGGCCTCATACAAGACACTTAGCATGCATAGACAAGATAACGGAAATCAAGAGTATATAAAAACAAGTCCAAGTCATAAGAGTTTTATAAAACGAAGTAGAAATCTACATAGTTTCAAGTCATCTATTACATCATAGAGTGACGGGGATGTAACCCACACATCACATACTAAAAAATTCTAGAATAAAAAGACATAAAAGAAATGAAAGAGTCTCGGTCCTCGAAGCATGAGGACTCACCAATCTTCAAGAATCCTTCAACTAGGCTCTAGCCACGAAAAGATGGAGAAGAGTCGTCACTCCCTACATTAATAAATCAATGTAGGCAAGAGTATGCGTTAGTACAATCAAGTACCAAGTATGATAGCAATGCACAAAATCATTTAAACATGCAAAAATGGACATTTTCATTACATGCAATGACCAAGCTAAAACATAAAAATGGTTTGAAACATAAGTCATAAACCATGGTCAAAGCAAGTTAAACATCTTTACATCACTTGAGAAATATCTTAAGAGAACTTTAATTCTTTGTTTGTGGGAAGTAGCCTTAACCGACATATAAGGCCATGTGAGCTATTAACATGGAATCCGGTGTCTAACCCCACACCGATAGGGTCATCCTACTTCCCAAGGTAGGAACCTTTACCTAACATATATGTTACGTGGATCCACTAGCTAGTGTCTATCATAGACCATCATCCTATGGGGGCACATAGGTAAGGGATAAGGAGATCGCTACTATAAACTCGGTCTCTACTACGTGAGAGCTTCCATCTCAATATCCGCTCGGTGCTAAGCATAAATTCCACGGAATAGTCATAATTCTTATTCATCTTATTATCCATGGAAAGGTACAACTAGAGTTACCAACTCAAGCTAAAACTCATTAGAATAGATCCTTAAACTTTTTAATTCAATTTTCGTTGAGAAAACCTTTCAACAAGTTATGAATCCTTTATGTGAGAAAAATCCTTTCACATTCATAGATTGAGTAATATGTGAGAAAACCTTTCACAACTGAACAACATCAACAATTAATCTTCAATCTCAAAGCAATCCATAAATCCATCATAATTTTCATAATTGAGCATGCGTACTTTCATAAAACCCATCTTTTGGTCAATCATAATTCATCTTGAAATAATAGTTTTAGGAAACATAAATCATGCATGGGTTCATATAGATTTCATAAAATTCATCTTCTTCACAATTCAACCCATCAACAGTTCAAAATTTTCGAAAGTGGGGAAATCACATGGGTTCATGGGGATTCATCGCAATTCATGAAATTCAACTCAATTCATGCTTCATAGTTCATAAAACAATCAATTAAATCAATATTTAAAGGAACCCATGACATAGAAGAAAAGCCTAACTTTAATGGAGGATTTCTAACTTGAAAGAAAATAGAGAATTTTGGAACTCTATGGAGGAAAAGGCTACATAGATGAAGACTATCATACCTTAGTACCGAAACCTTGAAATCAATGGAGGATTAGGAGGCTTGAATCTTGAAAACCCTAGCTCTTGCTTCTTCTTCTTCAAGCTTTCTAGAGAGAGAATTAATTGAGAGAGGAGAGTTTGGGAAACTTGTAATGTGATTTTGGAAGGGTATATTTTTGGATTAAAAAGGCTTATATAGTGTTAGAAGTAGTTATAAACCGACCTTGGTTGATAAATAAGTCATTGGGTGAAAAGACCAAAAAGGCCCTTTAAAATAACTGTCGGATCCCTATCTACGATTGGACCTACGGTCCGTAAGTCAACCTACGGACTGTCCTGTCCCACCGTAGATAGATTCAAAGACTATCAACCTGGAACCTGCAATGACGGACCCCATATACGGTTCGTGGGTGGACCTATGGCCTGTACATGGCCACCATAGATCCAATTCTTGGCCCTGAAAATTTAACTAAGTATGCGTCTCACCTATGGGACCTACCTACGGTTCGTATAAGGATCGACGGTCCGTCCTGGCGAACCGTATAAAAGTGCTGAGGCTTAACATTTTTAAGGGACCTAGACTAGCCAACCACGGGCCTGAGCTACAGTTCGTAGGTCAGTCCACGGGCCGTAGGTGGCTCCGTTGGTACTGGCACCAATAAAATTCCAGAAAACTGAAATTCTTTCCTTTACGAATCTGAGGTGTTACAATATCTCTCCCTTGGGAACATTCATCCTCGAATGGGAATCAAGACATTTTAAGAAGAGTAAGAACTTAACCTAACAACCCAACATGCATGCAATCATGTAAGTGCACATATCCGAGGAGGAAACATCAACTCTAAGCTAAAACATGTTCAAAACATCATTTCATGAAGGCTTAATGCAATTCATACTCAAATGCACATAACCATAGGGAAATCAATCAAGCTAGCTTATTTTCTAAAAATTAGACTCTTCATGAACATACATAATCAAGGAATCATGGAAATAACTAAGACACATGAAATCAAAAGAAGGAACCAGGAGGAACTAGGTACCTCAAGCTAGAGTAGGATCGGAGGGAAAAAGATGAGGATATCGGGACATCATATAGGCCTCGGCTTCCCAAGTAACACCCTCAACTAATTGATTCCTCCAAAGAACCTTCACGGAAGCAACTTCTTTATTCCTTAACTGTCAAACTTGCCAATCTAAAATCTCAACCGGAACTTCTTCATAGGAAAGACTATCTTTTAAGCCAAGATTTTCTAATGGCACTATAGATGCCGGATCACCAACACATTTCTTCAACAAAGAGACATGGAAAACCGGATGCACTGATGCCAAATCATTAGGCAAGTCAACTTCATAAGCAACCTTACAAATACGTCTCCAAATTTGATATGGGCCTACATAACGAGGACTAAGCTTTCCTTTCTTCCCGAATCTCATTACACCCCTCATGGGTGAAATTTTTAAGTAAATCTAATCATCAACATCAAATTCTAAATCTCTCCTTCTAACATCGGCATAGGATTTTTGTCGACTTTGAGCTGTTTTCAATCTTTCTCTAATAAGCTGAACTTTCTCCATAGCCTCATATATTAACTCGGGACCTATCGAAGCAACTTCACCAACTTCAAACCAACCTATAGGAGATCTACACCTCCTACCATAGAGAGCTTCAAATGGAGCCATACCAAAACTAGAATGGTAGCTATTGTTATAAGCAAATTCAATCAAAGGCAAATGATCGTCCCAATTACCCTTGAAATCAATCACACAAGCTCTCAACATGTCTTCTAAAGTTTGGATAGTACGTTCTGCTTGCCCATCGGTTTATATATGAAAGGCCGTGCTAAGCTTAACACGAGTACCAAGACCTTTTTGGAAAGTCTTCCAAACTTGAGAAGTAAATTGTGCACCATGATCAGAGATAATGGATGAAGGCACTCCATGCAACCTAACCATTTCTCCTAAGTACAACTTAGAATAATTCTCCGCCGAATAAGAAACCTTGACGGGAATGAAATGGGCAGATTTCGTCATACGATCCACAATAACCCAAATCAAATCGTATTGCCACCGGGTGCGTGGTAAACCAACAATAAAGTCCATATTCAAATCTTCCCACTTCCAAGTAGGAATACTAATATCTTGGGACAAACCTCCTGGCTTTTGATGCTCAACTTTCACTTGTTTACAATTAGGACACTTAGCCACAAATTCCGCAATATTCTTCTTCATCCCATTCCACCAATAGATCTCCTACAAATCACAGTACATCTTGGTAGCTCCCAGGTGAAAGGAATATCTAGAACCATGGGCTTCCGACAAAAAATTTCCTCTTAGATCATCTACATCGGGAACACATAAACGACCTTGATATAAAAGCACACCATCTCCCCCTTGGGAGAAAGCTTCAACAGACTTCTTGAGCACCGCTTCCTTCAATTCAACAAAATTAGGATCAAGATCTTCCTTAGTCTTCACATCGGACACAAAGGACGACTCCAAACCATTGTGAATCATAACACCGTATTTACTAGAATCAATCAACCGAACACCCAATCGGGCCAAACTATGAACATCACGAACCAATTCTTTCTTACCATCCTCAACATGAGCAACACTACAATTGACTAAGAGCATCCGCCACCACGTTCTCCTTTCCGGGATGATAGTGGACACTCATGTCATAGTCATTTAACAACTCAAGCCACCTCCTTTGGCGAAGATTTAGATCTTTTTGTTTGAACACATATTGCAAACTCTTATGGTCTGTAAAAATGTCAACTGCAAACCATACAAATAATGCCTCCAAATCTTCAAAGCAAACACAATCGCCGCTAATTCTAAGTCATGAGTAGGATATTTCTTTTCATGAATCTTGAGTTGCCTTGAAGCATAAGCAATAGCTTTTCCATTTTGCATAAGAACACACCCTAACGCAATCCTTGAAACATCACAATAAACCGCAAAACCATCGGACCCTTCCAGTAGAGTCAATATCGGAGCAGAGGTAAGTTTATCTTTCAACTCTTGAAAACTCTTCTCACATGCTTCGGACCATGTGAACTTAACCTTCTTTTGAGTCAAAGCCGTCAATAGAGAAGCAATCGAGTAAAACTTTTCAACAAACCTCCTGTAATAACCAGCCAAACCCAAGAAACTTCGAATATCCAAAGGTGATAGAGGTCTAGGTCAATTCTTAACCACATCCGTCTTCTTAGGATCTACATCAATACCCTTACCGAAAATAATGTGACCAAGAAAAGCCACAGACCTTAGCCAAAACTCACATTTACTAAACTTCGTAAAGAGTTGTTAGTCCTTAAGGACTTGCAATACAACCCTCAAATGATCGGCATGCTCACCCTCACTGCTTGAGTAAATCAAAATATCATCGATAAACAAAATCACAAACATATCAAGAAATTGTCTAAACACCCTATTCATCAAATCCATAAATGAGGCCGGAGCATTTGTTAACCCAAACGACATCACTAGGAATTCATAATGGCCATATCTAGTTCGAAAAGTGGTTTTTGGAATATCATCTTCTTTCACCCTTAATTGGTGATAACCCGAACGAAGATCAATCTTAGAGAAGTAACTTTCCCCTTGAAGTTGATCAAACAAGTCATCTATTCTTGGAAGAAGATACTTATTCTTAATGGTAACCTTGTTCAATTGACGGTAGTCAATGCACATACTGAGTGAATCATCTTTCTTTCGAACAGACAAGACTAGAGCATCCCATGGAGAGATACTTGGTCGGATGAAACCCTTATCCAACAAATCTTTCAATTTCTCCTTTAACTCCATAAGTTCTGCCGGAGCCATTCGATAAGGAGGAATAGAGATAGGTTGCATATTGGGGAGAAGATCAATATCAAAGTCTATTTCCTTTTCAGGAGGAACAACGGATAGATCATCGGGGAACACTTCCGAAAACTCATTTACAACGGGAACGGATTCAAAAGTAGGGGTCTCAAAATCCACATCCCTCACCCTAACAAGATGGTATATGCACCCCTTAGAAATCATCTTTCTAGCTTTAAGACATGACACAAATTGACCTCTAGGCATGTAATTTCCCCCTTTCCATTCTAGGATAGGCTCATTTGGGAATTGAAACTTGACCACTCGGGTCCTACAATCAATAGAAGCATAACAAGAATGCAACCAATCCATCCCAAGAATAACATCAAAATCTAACATATCAAGCTCTATAAGATCAACATGAGTGACTCTATGGGATAAGGATACGGGATAATTTCTATAGACCCTCTTAGCCATAATAGATTCACCAATAGGAGTAGAGACAAAAAAGGGATCTAACAACACATCCAGAAGAACATCAAACCTCATAGCCACATATGGCGTCACGAAAGACAAAGTAGCACCGGGATCAAGCAAAGCATAAACATCAAAGTGAAAGAATTTCAACATACCGATAACCGCATCGGGAGAACCCTCTTGCTCATGGCGAGTCTGAAGTGCATAGAATCAGTTTTGCTTGGGAGTATTTGAACCCGAACTACTAGGTGGAGCTTTCTTACCTTTCCTTCCCTTAGCCGTGAGAGATGGACAATCCCTTATCTTATGACCGCTCATACCACAACCAAAGCAACCATCCATACTGGCTAAGCACTTGCTCTCATGTTTCTTCCCACACTTAGCACAAGTAGCCGATAAGAATCCACCACCATTTCCTCCTTGAGGTTTAGGGTTAGGCACCCTATCTTTGTTGAACTTAGGAGGAGCATTGGATGCACCTTGACCGGAAAACCTTTGTCGTAATCTAGAACAACCATGTCCATCGGACCTTGAAAGTGAGAAATTACCATCACCGGTCTTAGCCCTATTTGCCTCTCTAGACCTTTCCTTAAGTTTCTCCTCTTCTATTTGTTGAGCATGAACCATAAGACGAGAAATATCTATGTCATTGACAAGCATGGCAGTACGACATTCCTTGACCACCATTTCGGACACTCCCGAAATGAACTTACTCATCCTTGCCCTAGGATTTGCAACCATAGTAGGAGCATATCGAGATAATTTGGTGAACTTCAAAGCATACTCCTTCACACTCATGCTTCCTTGACGAAGGTTGATGAACTCAAGCACCCTTGGCTTCCTCATCTCAAGGGGAAAGAACCTATCAAGAAAAGCAACCTTGAACTTCTCCCAATCAAGAGGACCTGCATCATCCGCCCTCTCACTTTTCCATTGCTCAAACCACACTTGAGCCACACCCTAAAGTTGATAAGCGGCCAACTCCGCCTTTTCCTCCGGCGTCATACCCATAATCATTAGCACCTTATACACCTCATCAATGAACTCTTGAGGATCTTCCTCAACCTTAGAACCATGAAATTCTAGAGGGTTTATTCTAGTGAAATCCCTCACCTTAATGCCGTCGTACCCACATTTGGGTTCACGGGAGCCACAACCTCTCTATTGACTTGAGCCGTCATGGCTAGGGCCAACACTTGAAAAGCAGCTATAAACTCCGCATTAGTCACTTGTTTGGCCAAAGGGTCGGCCAGAACTTGGGGAGCTTGAGGAGGAGCCTCTTGTTCCATATTCTCTCTCGCATTTCTTCTAGCATAAGCTCTTCGGGTAGCCATATCCTGAAACGCATAGGATAGGGATTAGGAGAGAGACATATAGAGTTACACTCTATCGCATGACTTAGGAGTAATGAAAGTAGTGGAGTTTCCTAAACATTTTATGGCCTCTCATTCATAAGTGTGGCACGCTTCACACCCATGAACAAGACTCTACTCGACGTGGCTTATGAGACTTCCCAGGATCTTTGTAAAACCTTGTGCTCTAAATTCCAAGTTTGTCACGACCCAAGGTACCCCTTAGACGTGACATGGCGTACAAGACCCCGAAAGGTCTCATACAAGCCACTTAGCATGCATAGACAAGATAATGGAAATCAAGAATATATAAAAACAAGTCCAAGTCATAAGAGTTTTATAAAACACAATGGAAATCTACATAGTCTCAAGCCATCTATTACATCATAGAGTGATGGGGACGTAACCCACACATCATATACATAAAAAGTCTAGACTAAAAAGACATAAAAGAAATGAAAGAGTCTCGGTCCTCGAAGCATAAGGACTCACCAATCTTCAAGAATCCTTCAACTAGGCTCTAGTCACGAATAGATGGAGAAGAGTTGTAACTCCCTACATTAATAAATCAATGTAGGCAAGAGTGTACGTTAGTACCATCAAGTACCAAGTATGATAGCAATGCACAAAATCATTTAAACATGCAAAAATTGACATTTTCCTTACATGCAATGACCAAGCTAAAACATGAAAACGGTTTGAAACATAAGTCATAAACCATGGTCAAAGAAAGCTAAACATCTTTACATCCCTTGAGAAGTATCTTAAAAGAACTTTAACTCTTTGTTTGTGGGAAGTAGCCTTAACCGATATGTAAGACCATGTGAGCTATCAACATGGAATCCGGTGTCTAACCCCACACCAATAGAGCCATCCTACCTGCCAAGGTAGGACCCTTTACCTAACATATAGCTTACGTGGATCCACTATCTAGTGTCTATCATAGACCATCATCCTATGGGAGCACATAGGTAAGGGATAAGAAGATTTCTACTAGAATCCGGTCTCTACTACGGGAGAGCTTCAATCTCGATATCCGTTTGGTGCTAAGGATAAATCCCACGGAATGGTCATATGTCTTATTCATCTTATTATCCATGGAAAGGTACCACTAGAGTTACCAACTAAAGCTAAAGCTCATTAGAATAGCTCCTTAAACTTTTTGATTCAATTTTAGTTGAGAAAACCTTTCAACAAGTTTTGAATCCTTTTTGTGAGAAAAATGCTTTCACATTCATAGATTGAGTAATATGTGAGAAAACCTTTCACAACTCAACAACATCATCAATTAAGCTTCAATCTCAAAGCAATCCATAAATCATCATAATTTTCATACTTGAGCATGCATACTTTCATAACACCCAGCTTTTGGTCAATCATAATTCGTCTTTAAATAATAGCTTTATGAAACATAAATCATGCATGGGTTCATATAGATTTCATAAAATTCATCTTCTTCACAATTCAACCCATCAACAATTCATAAATTTTGAAAGTGGGGAAATCACATGGGTTCATAGGGATTCATCGTAATTCATGAAATTCAACTCAATTCATGCTTCATAGTTCATAAAACAATAAATTAAATCAACATTTAATGGAACCCATGACATAGAAGAAAATCCTAACTTTAATGGAGGATTTCTAACTTGAAAGAAAATAGAGAATTTTGGAACTCCATGGAGGAAAGAGGCTTGAATCTTGAAATCAATGGAGGAGTAGGAGGCTTGAATCTTGAAAACCCTAGCTCTTGCTTCTTCTTCTTCAAGCTTTCTAGAGAGAGAATTATTTGAGGGAGGAGATTTGGGAAACTTGTATAGTTATTTTGGAAGGGTAGATTTTTTGATTAAAAAGGCTTATATAGTGTTAGAAGTAGTTATAAACTAACCTTGGTTGATAAATAAGTCATTGGGTGAAAATACCAAAAAGCCACTTTAAAATAACTGTTGGACCCCTATCTACGATTGGACCTACAGTCTGTAAGTGAGCCTACGGACCGTCTTGTCCCACCGTAGATAGATTCAGAGACTGTCAACCTGAACCCTGCAATGATAGACCCCATGTACGGTTCGTGGGTCAACCTACGGCCCGTACATGGCCACCGTAGATCCAATTCTTGGCCCTGAAAATTTAACAATGTATGGGTCTCACCTACGCAGTTTACCTACGGTTCGTATAAGGATCGACGGTCTGTCCTGGCGAACAATATAAAAGTACTGAGGCTTAATATTTTGAAGGGACCTGGACTAGCCAACCACGGGAGGTCAGTCCACGGGCCCTAGGTGGCTCCATTGGTACTGGCACCAGCAAAATTTCAGAAAACTGAAATTCTTTCCTTTACAACTCCGAGGTGTTACAATTCTTCAACTCTTGTAAACTCTTCTCACAAGCTTCCAACAATAAGAATTTTACCTTCTTCTAAGTAAACATTGTCAAATGTGAATAAATACACAAAAATCCTTCCACAAACCTTCTATAGTAACCAGCCAAACCCAGGAAACTCTGTATATCTTAAGCGGACAAGGGTCTATGCCAACTCTTAACCGCCTCAGTCTTCTTAGGATCAAATTGAATACCATCACCGGAGACAATATGGCCAAGGAAAGCAACGGACCTCAACTAAAACTCACATTTGCTAAACTTAGCAAACAATTGATGATCTTGAGGATTTACAAAACCATTCATAAATGCTCAACATGCTCACCCTTACTCCGTGAGTAAATTAGAATATTATCAATAAACACAATCACGAATATGTCAAGATATTGTTTGAACACTCTATTTATTAGGTCCATAAAAGCATTCGGGGCATTAGTCAAACCAAATGACATTACCACATACTCATAGTGACCATGCCGAGTTCAAAAAGTCATCTTTAGAATGTCACTTTCCTTTACTCTCAACTAATAATAACCCAATCGAAGGTTAATCTTTGATAAGAAACTCGCACCTTGAATTTGATCAAACAAGTCATCAATCTTTGGAATAAGATACTTATTCTTTATGGTAACCTTATTCAATTGTTGATAGTCAATACACATACGGAGTGAACCATCCCTCTTTCAAAGAAACAACACTGGGGCACCCCATCGTGAGATAGTTAGTCTAATGAAACCCTTATCAATTAAGTCTTTCAATTGGTCTTTTAATTTCTTAAGTTCTGCTGGGGCCATATGGTAAGGAGGAATAGAGATAGGCTATGTATCTTGGAGAACGTCTATACCAAAGTATATTTCCCTTTTGGGAGGAATATCAAGAAGATCACCGGGGAACACTTTCAGAAACTCATTTACAATCAAAACTGACTCAAGAATAGGGGTTTTGGAATCTGTATTCCTAACTCGAACAAGATGAAAGATAAAACCCTTAGAAATCATTTTCCTAACCTTTAGGCAAGATATAAACTGACCCTTAGGAACTGAATTTCCTCCTTTCCATTCGAAGATAGGTTCATTAGGAACCTGGAATATGACCATTCGAGTCCTATAATCTATAGAAGCATAGCAAGAGTGAAGCCAATCCATCCCAAGAATAACATCAAAGTCTAACATACCGAGCTTTACCAAATCAAGATGATTGACTCTATGAGAAATGGAAACAGGGCAATTTCTATAGACCTATTTAGTAATAATAGTCACCAAAAGGTGTAGAGATCAAAAAAGGTTATAAGAGAATATCGAGATAGACATCAAATCTTATAGCCACATAAGGAGTCACGAACGACAATGTAGCACCCGGATCCAACAAAAAATATACATCAAGATGAAAGACTTTCAATATACCGGTCACAACATTTGGAGAACCCTAATGATCCTATGGAGTCTGAAGAGCATAGAACCTATTTTAACGAGGAGAACCCAAACCAAAACCACTAGGCTAAGCTTGCCTACCATCCTTTCCCTTAGTAGCTTGCAATAGAAAATCCCTCATCTTGTGACCACTCTTCCCACAACCATAGCAAATATTCATACTAGCTAAACATTTTCCCGAATGACTCTTGCCACACTTTTGGCAAATGGGAATAGAAGATCCACTCCGCCACCTCCTTGGGACTTAGGGTTAGACACCCTATCTTTGTTGAAATTTGGAGCCAGAACATTAGAGGAACCTTGACAGGAGAACGTTTTCTAGAATTGAGGACGACCAAGTCCACTGGACTTAGAATGAGAAAAGTCACCATCATCAGTCCTTGCCCTTTTTGACTCTCTACATTACTCCTTTAGATTCTCCTCTTCAATTTGCTTGGCATGTATTATCAAATGAGAGATATCCATTTCCTTAATCAACATGGTGGTACAGAACTCTTTGACCACCATTTCGGACACACCCGATAGAAACTTGCTCATCCTTTCCCTAGAGTCAGAAACCATAGTAGGAGCATACTTAGACAATTGTGTGAACTTCAATGCATACTCCTTCATAGTTATATTCCCTTGTCAAAGAGTAGAGCTTAAGCACTTTTGGCTCTCTTATCTCAAGGGAAAAGAACGATCAAGAAAGGCTCTTTTGAATTTCTCCCAATCAAGAGGACCCGCATCAATTGGCCTCTCTTCCTTCCATTGGTCAAACCATATTTCGGTGTAACTCCCATAATCTCCACGATCTTACATATTTCCTCAACAAACTCTTGGGGATCTTTGTCAACTTTCGACTTATGAGACTTCGGGGATTTATCCTAGTGAAATTGCTCACCTTTGTTGCCACCATACCAATATTTGGGTTTACAGGAGAAATGGTCTCTCTATTAGCTTGGACCATCATAGCTTGAGCCAATACTAGGAAAGCAGCTCAGAATTTGGCATGAAACACATGCTCGGCCAAAGGATCAACCAGCACATGAGGATCCTCGGGCTCAATATTCCTTCTTACATCAGCTCTTCTATGAGATGTTTCCTGAAATGTTTTGGACAAGAGTCAGGAGAAAGACTTTTATAAATATAAGCTCTATTGCATGACTTTAGAGTATTGAAAGAAGTGAAGTTTCTTAAATACCTTGTATCCTTCTATTCAGAAATGTGGCACACTTCACACTCATGAAGAAGACTCTACTTGACGCTGCTTTTTAGACATCCTAGGACCTTTCTATAAACCTGATACTTTGATTACCAAGTTTGTCATGACCCAAAGTACACCCTAGATGTGACATGGCAAATAGGATCCCGAGAGACCCTAAACCAGACACTTGACATAAGCATGACGTAAAATAAATACAATAAAAGAGAATCAATAATATAGGTCTTAACTCATAAGATGACATGAAATATACCAATAGAGTATATAAGAGAATACGCGGAAAACTACTAAATCTAGCATAGCCTTTCTAACATCATAGGAGTGGTTGCGAAGTAACCCTTACACCACGTAGAAGTCTGAAACAAAAAGGATCATAAAAGCAATAAAAGTATTACATGTCCTTGCCCTCGAATCATGAGGACTCACCAATCCAAGTGATCAAAGCGTAGCAATCCACCTAGGTGTGTCTATTTAAATGAGCATCGGATCCTGTATTATGAGACAATATAGGCACAAAGTGCATTAATACGATGAAAGTACTAAGTATGGGGAAATGCATGAAAACATGAACATGATATCATAATGGGTTAAGAACATGGATATTGAAGACCAAGTAAAGACATAGTGAAGTTTGAAAGCCAAATCTTAAAGTGTATACAAGGTCAATGCATCTTAAAATCATTGTGAAATCTTTAGTAAAATCTTTAAAGAAAACATAGTTCATTTGTGGGATATTTATCGTTTAACGACAATAAGACCATATGAGCTATAACACGAAATTCGGTATGACCCTCAAACCAAAAAGGGGAATCTACTTGCCAAGGTAGAACTCCATATCATTCATATTGCTAAGGTGAATCTAATATCTAGGTCATTTAACACAATCCTACATGGGTATGTAGTTTACGACAAGGGAATTGCTACTATAGACAAAACCTCTAGTAACACTAAGGCCTTCATTCCAAAGTTCTCTTGGTGCTAAGTAAATCCCAACAGAAAAGACATAATCATATCAAAATACTTAGAAAGGCATCAATTAAAGACTACCAATCCAATCATCAATTCATATTAGAGTAGCTCTATTAAAAACCCATGATTTCATAACTTTATTCATTAAGACACTTAACTATTTAAGCATCGAAATTACGATTTCCATTCAAATGTGAGAAAACTTTCACAAAGCATTGACTTTTTATCTTAAAAGCATCATTTACTCATAAATCATTCTTTTCATAAAACATGTATAAATCCATAATCAATTCATAAATTGAAGTTCATAAGTTCATAGTTATAATCAAGTATAAATCATGGGTCCTTATGAAATCAAATGGAAAAAATATAATTGAATGGAATCATGCATAATATGATCAAATAATATCAATTGAACCATAATAAATAGGACCCATGAAGAATAGCATGAAACCCTAGATTATTGGGTGAAATTGAATTTGGAGATTTGAGTTTCCTTTGGAACCCAATGGATGAAAGGGACATATTGGTGAATTTTCATATACATTAGCAATCAAAGCCCAAAAGAAAGGGAGGAGAAACCTTAAAGCTTTAAAACTCTAGTCTTAACCTTAGAGCTCTTCAGAGAATTTGGAGAAGAAACCCTTGAGATATTTTGTTAGTTTGAGTGAATAAGAGGGAATTGGTATTGTTTTAAATAGTAAAAATAGTTATAGGGGTAGTCATAGGGCCAAACAACATAGTTTAGGGGTTCATTGGGTAGGAAAATACCAAAACACCCTTAATTAAAACTACTAACTGCCTACGGCTGTCCTGGTCAACCATAGAATCACTTACTGGGACTTAAAATACTGGGCAATTATCGAGAGAGACTTCTACGAGTTGTTGACCACTCTACGGTCTATAGGCCCCTCCCGCAAACCTCAATTCAAGTAAAAAATTTCACCAAGTCTGGAAAAACTCTGCTAATCACTCCTACGACCCATAGGAAACCCAACGATTTGTCCTGTTCATTCGTAGGTCAATCACTAGAGACTTGACGTTTCCTAAAATTCCACTCAAATCCTAGGAATTTCTTCCTACGGCCCGTAGAGCTTCCAACATTCCGTAGGTTGGCTCATAGAAGTTGTTTCAGTGGCCAAAAAGGCAAACTTTTTTCCCGATTCAACTTTACAATTTTTGAGGTGTTACAGTACTTATGTTTCACCCCTACCTCTTTTTTTCAGTCCTTATACTTCAGTTTCATCTTTGAGTTTGTCTTACATGTTCTGTACATTATTTTGTATTGTTTACCCTTGCCTTGGGCACTGCATTCATGCTTACAGGTCGTGAGCGATGTCCAGACATACCTGTCAAGTAGGACAGCTGCCTATCCAGCTGATTAGTTGAATCCTTTCTTTCAGGGGTTGCCAGACTCTTAGAGGTTTGCTTGTTTTATTGTTTTTGGATTTTGGGTAGGTCGGGGCCATATCCCATCAAAGTATTGTATTCATAGAGGCTTGCAAACTAGTGAGTTGGGTTGTGTCGCTACATTAGTTTCCATGGTGGCCTTGTTTGTTGGTTTGCTGAAATCTTAAAGTCATTTGATGTATTGGCTATATACATACATGTTTTAATCTTTTGTATAGAGATAATGGACTCTTTGATGGCTCATATAGCCTTTATGCTTTCTTAGATACCATGGTGGCCTTGGCATCCCAAACAAGCTTTTGTGCTAGCTGTTTATGGTTTTGTATAAATTGTTAGGAGTAGTTGTTTTCTTTGTAGAGCTATTGACAGGGGCCTTGCCAGTCGAGGGCTTATTTTTAAGCTGAGATATACTTGTTTGTTTTCTTGACTGTGTGTGGTTTTCATGCACTGTTAACAAGAGGTTCAGTAGGGTCGGCTCAGGCCTATGTTTTGGCATTAGGGGCTAGTTGCACCCTCCGAGTTTGGGGTGTGACAACACGGCCCTGCTTCATCAATAAACAACACAAACCAACACCAAATGCATTACAATACACTGTGAAGCCCTCACCCTCAACTGGAAGAATCAAAATAGGAGCGGTAGTAAGCATCTCCTTGAACTTCCGAAAGATCAACTCACACTCCTCTGACCACTCAAAAGGAACATCAAGGTGAGTCAAGTGGTTCAAAGGTGTTGCAATAAACAAGAAGCCCTCCACAAACCGTCTGTAGTAACTTGCTAATATGATAAAGCTCTGAATCTCAATCACTGAGGTGCTCCTAGCCCAATAACATATAGCCTCAATCTTCACCGAATCAATCGTAATAACATTCTTTGACACCACGTGCCCCATGAATGCTATGACTCAAGCCAAAACTCGCACTTTGAGAATTTAGCAAGAGGCCCCTGATCTCTCAAAGTCTGGAGCATAGTCCTCCAATGCCTCTTTTGCTCCACCCGTCTTCACGAGTATACCAAATGTTACCAATGAACACAATGATAAAGGAATAAGTATAAGGCTTAAGCACATGATTCATAAAGTCTATGAATACCTCTAGGGCATTGGTCAACCCAAAAGACATCTCTAGGAACTCATAATGGTCGTAACAAGTCCTAAATGTGGTCTTAGGGATGTCTGCTGCCCTAATCCACAGCAGATGGTAATCGGATCTCAAATAAATCCTAGAGAACACCATGACACTCTAAAGCTGGTCAAACAATTCATTAATATAAAGCATGAGATAGCTATTATTCACCGTCACATTGTTCAACTACCTGGAATCAATTATCATATGCATAGTCCAATCCTTCTTCTTCACAAACATCATTGGGGCACCCCAAGATGACACAGTCGGTCGAATGAATCCCTTAGCTGAGAGATCATGAAGCTGAACAGTGATCATAATCCAATTTCAAGTCATGATAGTGTGGTATTAGATCCTTAAGTTCACTTATCTTATTAAGATAAAAGAAAGTGCCTAGTAGTGTCTCGCATATTAGTATTGTAACACCCCAAAAGTTCCAAAACCCAAATCAGACCTTGGAATATTAGAAGGAACTGAAAGTTATAGAAAAATGGCTTTTGTATGGACCTGAGCTCATAATGGGAAATTTTTTTAAGAGGGTTTCATGGACTATTCACCGATCGTGGAGACTTAAATGGACCGTGAATTTATCCATGAACCAAACACCCAAGAACTCACAAATCTTGTCTTCACGGGCACTTGTACGGTCCGGGAGAGGTTGTACCGCCCATAGAGTCAACCGTAGAAGATAAACCTCAGTACCCTTATCTCTACTCTTTCATGGACACCTTCACAGACCATGAAGTAGTGTACGGTCCGTAGAAGGCATCCGTAGATGGCCCCGTCAGTTTTTAAGTCGGGTTAATTTAGTTTTTTCCCACTCTTTTAATTCCCATATTATGTTATTTTGGCCATTTCTAAGTGGGATTTAAAGGGTTTTATCAGCCTAAAACTCCCCGTTCTCCCATAACTTCCCCAAATTAGATTTCTTCTCTCTCAAGTCTCCTCTGAAGCAAGAACTAGGGTTCCAAGCTTCAAGTTTCCATTCAAAGAATCAAGTAAAGTTTTCTATTCTAGGTATATGGAATTTCATGAATGGGTTTCCTTTTGGCCATTGAATCCCAAAGAAACTTTAGAATTTCAAGTTTGTGATTCCTACAAGATAGAATTTTCTATGATCTTCATGGGTTTTCAAAGTAAATCAATATTCCTCATGATTTCACCTAAATTGAATTGTTTTATTCATGAATTCCATGCTTTCAATGATTATATCATGAACCCTAAGTACGCAAGTGTTTTCCTGAACAGAATTATGCTATTTTCATATGCATGTCTCAAACTGTCAAATTTTCATGAATTATGATGCTTTCAAATAAAGCATGTTTCAGTATATGTTTAGATTTTCATAATTTAAATTCTTACAGATAAAGTATCTTTCAATATATATTTAGATATCATGATTTAGATGTTTTTAAATAAAGTATATTTCAGATTATGTATAGTTATAATGATTTATGAGCTACTCAATATGTATGAGTTATGAGTATGATTTAGTAATAGCAGATTATTACTATTTCTAGATTTATGCATGTTTCTGTTGGAAGTATACTCAGCACCGTGTGAAATTTAGGGATGAAGGTTTTCATTTAGTATCTGTGGACCTTTAGTAGGAATTCCTAAGTCCCAAAACTTTGTGTCACCATACGATTTGTCTGAGATAGACATTACCTTAGTGGATCCACATTATCTCAATTATCAGGTCCCTTATGATGGCAAGTATTGGACACTCTCTTTTCGCTGTGGGAATATTACACTGAACTCTATGTAGTATCTCACATGGCTTACGTCGGTTTTAGTATCTCCCACAGTCAATATGTTTTTTAGTATTGCATGACCTTATACTTAAGTATTTTAATTTAGTATGACTCAGCTTCATGTTATTTTACTTGGTCATTGCATCAATATGTTTTCCAGATTCAATATGTTTAGATATCCTATTTATATATGCATATTCCTTATTCTCAGTACATTCAAATTATTGACTCATCCTTTCTACCTATTTTGTTTGATAATATAGGTTCTGATGCTCCATATCCAGCTCGTGGTTAGTACTATTTCTAGTCAACAGTAGCAGAGTTGGTGAATCCTCATCTCTCTGAGGACAACACTTATGATTTCTTTTCAACCATTTACTTTTACTTTTAGATGGTTGGAGTTAGCTAGGGGTTTGTCCTAGCAACTCATGGTTGTATAGGCTTTTCAGACAGTCAGTTTCGATTCCACCTATGTTATGTCTTTCAGATATTAGTCTATCTCAGTATTATGGGCTTTATTTAGACATTTCAGTTTTCTATCATTTTATGCTATTCTTAGTGTCATTCCATACCATGAAGATAGATTAGGGTAACTTGTGTCTCTAAGCACTATATCGTATCTAGGGGGTAGTCTTAGGAAGCCAATTACCTTAAAAACTCCTGACAATAAGAAAGGACCTTATGTCCAACCTATTCCTTTCAAACAACCTACTTTCAATAATGGTATACCCCGTGTATCATGAACGGGGGATGAAGTGTAAAGAATGAATGCCTTAGAAAATCATCAATGCACAGTGATAGGAAAGTTCGCTTGTGGGTGGCCAAATCTGGAAGAATTGAGGGGAATAATTCCTGGTAATGCAATATTAAAGAAGATGTTCAAATAGGTTTATTAAGAAATAGATATGTGTTAATGAGACTGGAGTGTTTTGAAGATTTTTTCAACATGATGTCTAAGCCACCATATTGCATCTCTGATAAGGAAGGGATACCCTATCCTATGAGGTCATTGATTTATGATAAAAAATTTAAAGTTGATGAGAAGACTACAATTTCTATGGCATGGATATCTTTCCCGAACTTATTATTGCCTACTTTTTTGGTAAAAGAATCCTTATTCTCGCTGGCTTTAGCTATTGGGAAAACAATTCATCTAGATATGGAAACTATCAACAATACTAGACCTAGTTGTGCTATGGTTAAAGTCAAAGTTGATCTAACAAAGTCAAATAGAGACAAACAAAATCAGGGGAAATCAAGTCTAATATATGGGTGCAACGAGCAACAGTATAATCTAACGCTTGCTTTGGTTGTCCAAAACAGTCTTACAAAATAAAGAAGATGGTTTTAGTTATAAGGAAAAGGAAGACAAAGCTATTGTGGAAAAATACAGTGTTTAGGTTCATATTAACAATGAAGAGCTTGAGGAAGTGGATGGGTTTCATTCTCCTCTAGAAAATGATAATGAAAAGGCAAATCAACAGTCCTTCAAAATAAAGAAGATGGTTTTAATGATAAGGAAAGGAAAGATAAAGTTATTGTGGAAAAACACAGTGTTTAGGTTCATATTAGCAATGAAAAGCTTGAGGAAGTGTATGGGTTTCATTCTCCTCTACAAATTGATAATGCAAAGCCAAATCAACAGTCTGGGGAGATGCTTGAATTACCAAACCATGATTTGGGGAACTAGAAAGATACAATTGAAGAACAACAATTATCCATTTGTTGTGTTGCAAAGACAAGTAAGCAATATGAGGATGTTCTTGAATTACCAAGTTCAGATGTGGTCAGTGTGAAAAAATAGGAAGGTCCACCTAAAGAATAGTGTAAGACTTTGGAACTTGGAAAGTTGAATTGGAAAGAAAAGTTGCAGAAAATGTTTGTTGGTGTAGTTATTACGGACCCACCTACGGATCATACAAGGACCTATGGGGGCAGTAGGTGGGTAGTCATGGAAACTAGGTTGAGAAAGTGGAAAACTTTAAAGTCCTAAATGAGGGTCTACGAACCAACAAGACAGTCCGTAGACAATTGTATGGGTCGTAGACCTTGGTTCATGGAAAGTGTGTTGGACTTAGAAGGATTTCTGCACCAAGGGCTCTACGAGAGGGGCCTATGGGTCGTAGAAGGTTCTAAAACCCATAGAAAGAAGTCTATGAAAATTGACTCAGAAACTAGTCCCAAGTAAACCCATATATGGATGACCAGTACATTACGTAAAGTCTTGTACGAACCATAGGTTGGTCCATAGGTGCTTTCCGACAGTTTAAGTTCAAGGTTATTTGGGTCTTTTCCTACCCTTTTAACGCCTAAACTATGTCGTTTCTAGAACATTTTAAGCTCCTATAACGGATATTACCTTTCAAATTTCCCCCATTGCCTCTCATTCACTCAAAAACCCAAAATTCCTAAATGGTCTTCTTCTCCAAATTCTCTCCAAGGATCTCAAGGAAAATTCTAGGGTTCTTCAAGATTCAAGTTCCCTTCTTAAATTCCAAGGTTTAGATTCATCAAGGTATGTGAGAAGTTTATCAATAGATTCTCCATCATCCATTGAGTCCCAAAGATTTTTCTTTTTCTCTTCTATGATTTCAACCCAAATTCTAGGGTTTTGCATGCTCCTTAATGGGTTCAATTGTTTATGAATAAATTCATTCTATTTGATCTATTATGCATGATTCGATTCAAATTACATGTTTTCAATGAATCTCAGCCCATGCCATATACCTATTTTATGATTATGAACTATGTTTTTCGATTATGCATTCATCTTGAAATTGAGGGATATCAAGGATGCTTTAGATAAAGTATCATTATGTTTTATGAACAAGATTTCTTCAAAGGGAAGTATTCTCATTATGAAAGATGATCATAATTTAGATGCTTTAAGATAAGTGTCTTTATGAATATGTTATGAAATCATGACTTTGAAAGGAGCTATTCTGTGAAATGAAGTTTATGATTGGATTTGACTTGCTAGATTTTACCTTTACAAGTGTTATGGTTATGATACAATTATGCTTATTTCCATTGGAAGTTTACTTATCTCCGAGAGAACTTTGGGATGGAGGCTTTACTGTTAGTAGAGGTGGGGTCACTAATAGTAATCCCCTTGTCCCATAACTATGAGCCCCCATGGACTTTATTCCGATTAGACATAGCTAGTGGGTCCACCTAAACTTAAGAACATGGTCCTTGCCTTGGAAATTAGGAAAATTTCTTTTTGGTGTGGAAAAAACACTGGATTCCATGTTATAACTCACATGTTCTATGTTAGTTAATGGTAAACATCCCACAAAAGATTATGGTTTTCTCAAAAGAGTTTATGACTTCCTCAAAGAAAAGGGTCTAAGTTTATGTTATGATTTTTAAATGTTGCATTGGCTTTGTCCCGTGATTTATGATTTTAACTTATCAAGATTTGATATGTTTTACTTGATCATGCATCATCATCTTTTCAAGACCTAGTATTCTTCGCATTTATGTTTATGCATGTTCCCCATATTCAGTACATTCAAAGTACTGACGCATATATCTCTTGTGCATATATTGTTTCATAATATAGGGTCCAACGGTCCTCCATCCGATCGTGGCTTGTTGGATTGGTCAGCTACTTACAGAGCTTTGGTGAGTTCTCATGGTTTGGGGACCTTGCCACCACATATGTTTTATTGTTTTTAGTCATTTAAGTTTTCAGACTTATTTCGTGAGGTAGGGCTTGTCCTAGTCACAACTATGATTAGTAGAGGCTTGTTTTCAAACTTAGTATGTTTCCGCATTTACAGTCTTTGTACCCTGATTTTGGTATCATGGTGATTGGAAGTATTGAGACTTATATTCCGCTTCATCTCTTTATTTCCATTATGTTTATCTTAGTGTCATACTTATATCAGGTGGCTTGTCTAGGGTCTCTCAGGATCCTATTTACCATGTCACGTCTAAGGGGTAATTTGGGTCGTGACAAACTTTGTATTTAGAGAATCAAGTTTTAAAAGAGTCCTAGGTGTCTGACATAGAAACAAAATATAATTCTCAAAGCTTCAACTCATCATGATACCAAAATAGAGTACAATGAATTCATAAGTGGAAACATACTATGTCTGACAACAAGTCTCTACTAATAGGTGTGTCTAGGACAAATCCTAGCTCATGAAGTAAGTCTGAAAACTTAAAGTGTAAGAAATACCTAAAGACTCATAAGATGTGTCCATGCCCTCAAATTATGAGGAATCACCAAAACTGCTAAGCAATGCACATCAATCCACTAGCCACAGCCGGATGGAAGAACATTAGATCCTATATAATAAGATAATATAGGCACAAGAGACCGTATGCTTCAATACAAGGAAAGTACTGAATATAGGGAAATGCATAAACGTAAACATGAAGCATGCTAAGTCTGAAACACGATAATGAATGAACAAGTAAAACATATCAAATTTGATAAGTTGAATTCATAAGACATAAAACAATGTCGATGCAATACTTGAGAATCTTGAAAAAACCATAAATCATAATCTTTGAGGAAATCATAAATAGTTGAGAAAACAATATTCTTTTGTGGGAGATACCGTTAATCGATAAAAACCATGTGATCTATAACAAGGAGTCCGGTGTACTACTCCCACACCGAAAAGAGAGTCTCCTACTTTCCAAGGTAATGAACATGTTCTTAAGCTTAGTTGGATCCACTAGCTATGTCTAATTAGGACCAAGTCCTCCAGGAACACTATCACGACCCAAAGTACACCCTAGATGTGACATGGGGAATAGGACCCCAAGAGGCCCTAGACAAGCCACTTGACATAAGCATGATGTAATAAAATACAAGTCAAGGGGTAAAATCAATATAAGTCTCAAATCATAAGATGTCATGAAAGATACAAACAGATTACATAGATATACGCAGAATACTAGTAAGTATGACACAAGCCTTTATATCTCCATAAGAGTGGTTGGGATGTAACCCATACACCACGTACAAGTCTGAGACTGAAAAGACAATAAAAGAAATAAAGTGTCGATGGCCTTGCCCTCGAACCATGAGGACTCACCAATTCAAGTGATCAACAACTGAGCAATCCTGATACTAACCACGTTCGGGAGAAGGAGCATCTGACCCTATATTATAAGACAGTATAGGCACAAGTATGCATTAGTACATTGAATGTACTAAGTATGGAGAAATGCATAAAAACATATCCATATGCATGATTATATGAAGAACTTTAAACATGATATGCATGACCAAGTAAAACATAGTAAAATCTTTTAAAGAATCCATGAGTCATGATCAAGGGCAAAGCATACTTAAAACATGAAGAAAGCTTTCATAAAACGTTTGAAGAAAACATAGTTTATTTGTGAGATATTAACCATTAACCGACAATAAGACCACGTGAGCTGTAACATTGAATCTTGCATGACCCTCACACCGAAATGAGAATTTTACTTTCCTAGGTAGACTCTGTCACATTCATTCATAATTTATATTGTGGATCCACTAGCTAGGTCATTTAAGACAATCCTACGAGTGCACGTAGTTTGGGACAGTGAGATTTCTTCTAGAGACCCGACCTCTACTAACAGGAGAGCCTTCATCTCAAAGTCCTCTCGGTGCTAAGTAAATCCCAACGGAAAATACATAATCATAATCATATTAAAATAATTGGAAAGGCACGCTTAAACTACCAATCCAATCATAAGTCATCATAGAGTAGCTCCTTTCAAATCACGATTTCTTAAACTTCTTCATAATAGACACTTACCTTTCTTAGCATCTAAATTGTGATTTCATGCATATGTGAGAAAAAATTTCACAAATCATTGATACTTATCTCTAAAGCATCCATAGTTCATATATCATATTTTCATAAAACCTACATAGCTTTAGTAATCATCATTCATGAGTTCATATGCATAACACATAATTCATGTTCAAAAAGTAGACATAGGCATCCGTCCATATGAAACACTTGAAAACCATGTAATTGAGTCAAATCATGCATAATAAGATTGAAAATAAACAATTGAATTATAATAAATAGGACCCATGGAGAATTTGCATGAAACCCTAATGAAATTGGGTGAAATCAATTTAGGATATTGAGATTCTTTGGGACCCAATGGATGAAAGGAATCCATTAGTGAATTCTCACATACCTTGATAATCAAAGCTCTAAGAAAGCAAGGAGAAGGAGACCTTGAAGCTTGAAACCCTAGCTCTTCACCTTAGAACTCTCTAGAGAATTTTGGAGAAGAAGACTTGAGAGATTTGAGTGAAAGAGGGGATTTAGGCTTAGTTATAAGGGCAAAAATGGTTATTTGGGTAGTTATAGGGCCAAAACGACATAGTTTAATGGTTAATTGGGTAGGAAATGACCAAAACACCCCTTAGTATGAACTGCCACAAAGCTCTACATGTTGGACCTATAGATCATAGGAATTCCTACAGTCCATCATGTCCAGTCGTAGGGTCAACTACTGGAACCCAAATCTCAGAATAATTCACATGAAACCTTTCTACAGGTCATTGACCATACTACGGTCCATAGACCCCCTTCTATATACCCAAAGTTCAAGTCCAAATTGCACTAAAATTGAATCAACTCTACGGAACCCTTCCTACAGGCAGTAGGTACTTCTACGAACCATTTTGGTGGTCTATAGGAAAAGTTCAAAAACCCATTTCCACCAAAACCCTTAGGAATCTTGCTATGAATTCCTTCTACTGATCATAGTTCGTTCTACAGTCCATAAATACACCTTAAAGAACTGATCCAGTAGTCACAAATGAAAACCTTCTCCAACCCAATTCAACGTACCAATTTCCGAGGTGTTACAATATCTTCCCCTTGGGAAGATTCTTCCTCGAATGGGACTCAAGCTAGCATGAATAGAGTATGAAGAGTGATCTAGCAAGCCAACATGAATGCAAGCCTCATCAAAATGCACATAAACAAGGAGGAATCACTACAAGATAAAACATAACATCAAAAATCAAATATTCATGAACATGCATGCATATGGAAACATGAGAATGACTACACCGCATGAATTTGAAAGAATGAACCCTGAGGAACTAATACCTCAAGCTAGAACAGGAGAGGAGGGAAAGAGATGAGAATACTTGGACATCATATCTGCTTCGCCTTTCCAAGTAACACCCTCAACTAACTGATTCCTCCACATAACTTTTACGGAAGCAACTTCTTTATTTCTCAACTTCCGGACTTGATGATCCAATATTTCAACTAGAAACTCTTCATATGTAAGACTTTTATTAACTCCCAATGTTTTCAATGAAAGTATAGACGTCAGATCTCCAACACACTTTTTCAACAAGGAGACATTGAATACTGAGTGTATCGATGTTAAATCATAAGGTAACTCTAATTCATAAGCAAACTTGCCAATACGCCTCAAAATCTAATATGGACCCACATAATTAGGACTAAGCTTCCCCTTCTTTCTGAATCTCATCACACCCTTCATGGGCAAGATTTTCAAGTAAACCCAATCATTAACATCGAATTCTAGGTCTCTCCTTCTAACAGCGGCATAAGACTTTCATCGACTTTGAGCCATTTTCAACCTTTCTAGGATGAGTTGAACCTTTTACATAGCCTCATGCGCTAACTCAGGCCTTATCAAAGTGACCTCACCAACTTCGAACCAACCAATAAGAGACCTACACCTCCTACCATAAAGAGCCTCAAATGGAGACATTTGGATACTTGAGTGATACCTATTATTGTAAGCAAACTCTATCAAAGGGAAATGATCATCCTAATTACCCTTGAAGTCGATCACACAAGCTCTCAATATATCTTCCAAAGTCTGAATAGTATGCTTGGCTTGCCCATCATTCTGAGGATAAAAAGTTCTACTAAGCTTCACTTGAGTACCAAGACACTTTTGGAACGACTGCCAAAACTGAGTACCACGATCAGAGATAATGGACAATGGAACTTCATGCAACCTTACCATTTCCCGAATATAAAGCTTGGCATATTCTTTTGCCAAAAATAAAATCTTCACAGAAAGAAAGTGAGACAACTTCGTCATTCGGTTCATAATAAACCAATTGAATCAAATTGACGATGGGTACAAGGTAAACCCGTAATGAAGACCATACTCAAGTCTTCCTATTTCCAAGTAGGAATGCTAATGTCTTGCTCCAAACAACCAGGTTTCTGATGCTCCACTTTCACTTGGTGGCAATTAGGACGCTTTGCCACAAATTCTCCAGTATCCTTCTTTATCCTATTCCACCAATAGACCTCCCGCAAATGGTAATACATCTTAGTGGATCCCAGGTGAATAGAATATTGCAAACTCTGAGCTTCTGTCAAAATGTGATTACTTAACACATCAACATTCGGAACACATAACTGACCTTGGTGTCGGAGGACACTATCTCCCCCTTAGAAGAAAGCCTCAATGGTTTTTTTTTGTAAATTGACTTCTTCAAATCAACTAATGTCGGATCAAGATTTTTCTTAGCCTTCACATATGATATAAAAGATGATTTCGAACCATTCTGAACAATCACACCACCATTGTTGGAATCAACTAAGCGAACATACAATCGGGCCAATCTATGAGCATCATGAACTAACTTTTCTTACCATCCTAAACATAAGAAAGACTACTCTCGATAGCCGACTAAGAGCATCCGCTACCACATTCGCATTATCTGGATGATAGTGGACACTCATGTCGTTATCTTTCAATAACTCAAGCTACCTTTTTTGGCAAAGATTCAAGTCCATTTGAGTGAACACATATTTAAAGTTGTTGTGGTCGGTAAACACATCTACATTCACACCATATAGGTAATGTCTCCAAATCTTTAGAGAAAACACTACCACTACTAGCTCCAAATTATAAGATGGATAATTCTTTCATGCCTCTTCAATTGCCTTAAATCATAAGCAATGAATTTCCCATGTTGCATCAAAACACAACCAAGACCAATTTTAGAAGCATCACAATAAAACATAAATCCATCTAATCCTTTCGGTAAAGTCTAATATGGGCTAAAGTGAGCCTATCCTTTACATCTTGAGAACTCTTCTCACATTCTTCTAACCATAGGAATTTCATCTTCCTTTGAGTCAATGTCATCAAAGATGAAGCAATAGATGAAAATTCATCCACAAACCATCCATAGTAACTGGCCAAACCCAAGCAACTCTCAATATTTGAGCAGATAAAGGTTTAGGACAATTCTTAACCACCTCGATCTTCTTAGGATCAAATTGATTACCGTTATCGGAGACAATATGGCTAAGGAAAGCAATGGGCCTCAACCAAAAGTCAGATTTGATAAACTTAGCATACAATTTCTGATCCTTGAGAATTTGCAATAGACTCCTTAAATGCTCAACATGCTCATTCTCACTCCATGAGTAAATCAAAATATCATCAATAAACACAATTACGAACATGTCAAAATATTTCTTGAAGACCCTATTCATCAAGTCCATCCATATCATCGGGGCATTAGTCAAACCAAATGATGTTACCAAAAACTCATAGTGATCATACCGAGTTTGAAAAGCCATTTTCGGGATGTTACTTTCACCATTACCAGCATGATAATTCAGTTACTGAACCTGAAGGAGTAATTTAGAGGAACAGCTAGTGAGGACGTTAATCTACATTTAACAAACTTTATTGGAACTTGTAAGTCAGCTGAGATTCCAGGGGTCAGCCAAATAGCAATGTGGTTGAGGTTATTCCCACTATCACTAACTGGAAAAGCAACAAATTGGTAGAACGAGTTACCTCTTGATTCGATCACTAATTGGTAAAGTTGAAAGAAGCCTTCCTGGAAAGATTTTCCCAGAAGCAAAAGAGCGGCACTTAAAAGATGAAATAGGTGCCCACAAGAAGTTGCCAAGAGAAGCACTAAATGACACATGATGGGGGTTTAGGCAGAAGCTTAAGTGATCCCCCAGCCACATCCTCATAGAAAGGCATCTGAAGCAGGTATTTTATAGGTCACTAAACTTTGTGACCAAGTCAGTGGTAGACACAATATGCAGAGGATCTTTCATGAGAAAACTGCTTCAAGAGATTGTTGTTATTATGGATGAAGTCTCAAAGAATAACAAGGAATGACATATAAGGGACTCAGACAATGGTGACCTTGGGTTTACATTTGAATTGTTAGCTGAGCAGCGAAAGAGAGAAGAGGAGCATGACTAAGACATGGCCCATATGAAAACTCAGATGGATTTGCTCACTAAACATCTACTAGTAGTTAGTCCAGAAAAGGTGAATGCAGTAGGTGTTGCAGGTAGGTATGAAGACCAGGAGTTTGACTATGATGAGGAAGCTAAATATTTGAACAACTAGGGGGTTTTCAAAATTATAACTCGGGAAACCAAGGCTATAATTCTGGAAATCAAAGTAGGAACTACCAGAGAGATGGCCAATATAAGAGATCTTGAAATAGGGACCAAGGAAGTTGGAAAAATAAAGAGGGAGTTACAAATGACTGCAGTGGTGTGTATGTGCCTCCGGGAAACAAAGACAGAATAGGTAATGGGTCTAGTAGCTCCAGGATGGAAGATATGGTGGCAAAGGAATTGCAAAGGGTGGAATCTACAGATTCAGGAGTAAAAGAGTTGAAAAATGATTTCTCCAATATGAGCCAACTGGTGGATTCACACTCAACTTCCATAAAACAATTAGAACAGCAAATGGGGCAGCTCTCAGCTTTGTTGAACCGAAGAAAGAATGAGACATTACCTAGTGATACGATACAAAACCCAAAGAAGGATGGGGATTACATGGCTATCACTACTAGGAGTGGTAAATCACTATTGGAACCGGTACCTGCGAGTATTGAGCAAAGGCAAGTGTTGAAGCAGATAACAATAACTGGGTAGAAAGTGATACAGATGAAGGAGGAGTGGTAGAGCTTGAAGCATCTGAAGAACTAGAGATTAGGTCAGAAGTAGTTGAAGGGTCAAGGAAAATTGGGGAGCCAGCAGTAGAGTTATCACATCCTTTACAACGAATCCCAGACCATCACCTCCATTCCTGCAGAGGCTTAAAAAGAAAGTTGAAGATGGTAAATTCTTAAAGTTGATCTCTATGCTTCGTCAGCTTTTGGTAAATATTCCATTGGTTGAAGCTTTGGAACAAATGCCTGGATACGCCAAGTTCATGAAAGATTTGGTTACAAAGACGAGGTTGGTAAATTTTGAAGTGGAAGGTAATTTGCACCATTGTAGCCCCATTTCTACACGATCACTTGTGTAGAAGAAAGAGGACCCTGGAGCTTTCACTATTTCATGCAAAATTGGATCATTGAATTTTGCTAAGGTATTGTGTGACTTAGGAGCCAGTATTAACCTGATATCGCTGACTATTTAAAAGAGGTTGGGTTTAGCAGATCCCAAACCAACATCCATGCGGTTGTTGATGGCAGACATGTCAATTAAATGACCTGTGGGAATTCTTTGTGATGTGCTAGTAAAAGTTGAAAATTTCATTTTTCCAGCCGATTTTGTTATTTTGGATTGTGAAGTGGATTTCGAAGCCCCCATAATTTTGGGGAGGTCCTTTTTGGCAATAGGTAGAGCATTTGTTGATGTGGAGAGTTGAGGTTTAGGCTGAATGATGAAGAAGTGAAGTCCAATGCTTGCAAATCAATGAAACAGCCATGGGATATGAGTGTGGTGTCAGTCATTGATGTACTAGAAGAAAAGGTAGCAGAAGCATTTGTTGAGGAAAGGTTGGCGGTTGAGACTTTAACCATTGTCATAATGAACTTTGATGAGAATCACCGAAGTGATTTTGCAGAGATGGCAAATGTTTTACAGAGAATGGGCTCATATAAATATGCACCTAAGAAGCTTGATCTAGACTTGAGAATTAGGTCAACTCCTCTAGCCAAGCCATCCATTGAGGAGCCACTTGTACTCGAGATGAAACGTATATATTTCTAGGTGAAAATAACACTTTGCTAGTTATTATGGCTGCAGATTTGAATGATGAGGAAGTGCAAGCACTTGTAAAAGTACTAAAGATATTCAAAAGGGCAATTGGTTGGACCATTGCTAATATCATCGGCATACCTCCTGGTATTTGCACTCATAAAATCCAGTTGGAAGAGGACTGTAGCCTGAGCATAGAGCACCAAAGGAGATTGAACCCACCTATGCAAGAGGTGGTGAAGAAGGACATCATCAAATGGTTGGATGCAGGTATGGTATATCCAATTTCTGATAGTCATTGGGTCAGCCCAGTGCAATGTGTACCTAAGGAAGGTGGAATGATAGTTGTAGTAAATTCTAAAAATGAATTGATCCTGCAAAGGCCAGTCACAGGTTGGTAGTCTACATAGACTACCAAAAGTTGAACAAATGGACCTTGAAAGACCGTTTTCCAATGTCATTCATGGACCAGATGTTAGACAGATTGGTAGGGAGAGGGTGGTATTGTTTCTTTGATGGGTACTCTGGGTACAACCAGATTTCTATCGCTCTTGAAGATCAGGAGAAAACTACTTTTACATGTCTGTATGGTATCTTCGAGTTCAAACGCATATCATTTGGATTGTGTAATGCTCCTGTTACTTTCTAGAGATGTATGATGTTCATCTTCTCAAACATGGTTGAAGACACCTTGGAGGGATTTATGGATGACTTCTGAATGGTAGGTGATACTTTTGATGATTATTTGTTAAATCTTAGCAGGGCACTACAGAGATGTGAAGACGTAAACCTGGTTCTTAACCAAGAAAAGTGCCATTTCATGGTCAAAGAAGGCATAGTTTTAGGCACAAGGTTTCTAAGAAAGGTTTGAAGGTAGAAAGGGCAAAGATTGAAGTTATTGAGAAGCTGCCCCTACCTATTTTTGTGAAAGGAATCCGTAGTTTCTTGGGACACGTGAGATTCTAACGAAGGTTTATTAATGACTTCTCCAAGATTGCACACCCTTTGTGCAAGCTATTAGAGAAAGAGATAAAGTTCACATTTGATGAGGCATGTATGAAAGCATTTGAATGCCTAAAGGAGAAGCTAATTTCGGCTCCAGTTATAATTTCCCCAGACTGGTCCGAACCATTTGAATTAATGTGTGATGCGAGTGGTATTGCTTTGGGGGTTATGCTGGGCAGAAGCGCAATAAGATCTTTCACCCAATAAACTACGTGAGTAAGGAATTGAATGGAGCTCAAAAGAATTATACTGTCACAGAGCAAGAGTTACTAGCAGTTGTGTATGCTTTTGAGAAGTTCAGAGTGTACCTTTTAGGTACAAGAGTGATAGTGCACACTAACCATGCGACATTGAGATATCTAATGGAAAAGAAAGATGCAAAGTCGAGGCTGACTAGATGGGTGATCGTGCTACAGGAATTTGACTTTGAGGTTAAAGACTGACGGGGTTGTGAGAACCAAGTGGCGGATAACTTGCCACCCATTTGCAATCTTATTCTCAAATGTACTATACCAAGTCATATGCACCTCATATAACCACGCCACGCTTTGCCACGTATATTATGCAAGAATAAGAAAAAGTATGGTATCCCATAGGACGTAACCCATACACCACATACAAGTCTGAAACAAAAAGACAACAAAATAAATAAAGCATCAATAGTCTTGTCCTATAAGCATGATGACTCACCAATCTAATGTACTCGAAAAGCAATCCAAGCTAACAACAAGCGGGAGGAGCAGCGTCGGACCCTATATTATAAGGCAATATAGGCACAAATATGCATTAGTACAATGAATGTACTAAGTATGGGGAAATACATAAAAATGTAAAGCATGATAACATGATGAGCTTAAACATGATATGCAAGACTAAGTAAAACTCAATAAGAGCCTTTAAAGAGAAATCATAAATCATATATGATATCAATGCATACTTGAAACCATTTGAGAAGCTTTCATAAAACCTATGAAGAAAACATAGTTCATTTGAGAAATATTTACCGTTAACCGACAATAACACCATGTGAGCTGTAATGTAGAATCTGTTATGGCCCTCACACCGAAAAGGGGAATCTACTTGTCGATGTAGAACTCTTCCACATTCATTCTTTGCTAAATTGGATCCACTAGCTTAGGTCATTTAAGACAATCCTACGGGGGCACACAGTTTGGGACAAGGAGATTGCTTCTAGAGACCCCATCTCTAATAATGGGAGAGCCTCCATCTCAAAGTCCTCTCAGTGCTAAGTAAATCCCAATGGAAAGATACATAATCATATTCATATCAAAATACTTGGGAAAGCACAATTAAGACTACCAATCCAATCATAAGTTCATATTAGAGTAGCTCCTTTCAAATCATGATTTTCATAAACTTCTTCATAATAGTCACTTATCTTTCTAAGCATCTAAATCATGATTTCATTCATATGTGAGAAAACCTTTCACAAATCATTAATACTTATCCTAACAACACCCATAGTTCATAAATCATCCTTTCCATAAAGTATGCATAGCATTTATAATCATAATTCTTAAGTTCATAAGCTTTGTTCATGAGTTCATAGTCAAAATCAAGTATGAAACATAGGTCCATATGAAATCAATTGAAAAACATATAATGGAATCTAATCATGCATAATACGATCAAATAACATCAATTGAATCATAATAAATAGGACCTATGAAGAATAATATGAAACCCTAGATAATTGGGTGTAATTGAATTGAAGATTTTGAGTTTCTTTTGGGACCCAATGGATAAAAGGAATCCATTGGTTAATTCCCACATACCTTGGGTAATCAAAGCCCTAGCAATGGAGACTAGAACCTTGAAGCTTGATGAAACCATAATCCTTGACTTGAGAGCTCTTGAAAGAAAATTGGAGAAGAAGATGTAACACCCCAAAAATTTCTAACTTAAGACTCGAACTATTTTTCATTTGTGTGTAAGGTCCTACCGAGTGACTCTCAATTGTTCTTAGGTATTAAGGTCAATTCTTTAGAGTGGGAATGATTTTGGATATGAATTAAAGTCACTAGAATCCCCTAGCGCAAAGTTGAGTTGAAAGCCTCCATACCGATAAAGTCTTGATGTAAGATTCTACTTGAGTCAACTTCAAACGACCATATCTCTCAGAGTATAAAGATTTATGTGGCCAATAACCTATCAAATTAAGGGTATTTGAATCTTCTTTCCAACACCACCAATTTCGCATCAATTTGAGTTCCGAGTAAATAGTTAGAATCATTTGAGTGTCGTGATATAGTGCAGTGACGAATTAGCCGACGGGAAAACATTAAAAAGGTCATTTTTGTCTTTTTACCTCTAATAAAACCCTAAATGAATTTCTTGACTAATAAAAGTCCCAAAACAATTAGATTTTCATCTCTTAATTCCCTATTCTCTTCTCTGTCAAACCCTAAGGCAAAACTCTAAGGAAAAATCAAAGCATAGGACTTCCATTCAAGATTCATTCAATCTTTTTCAAGATTCTTCTCAAGGTTGGTCCTTTTCCAAGAATTTCATTCTTTCCAACTCAAATTCCTTCATACAATTATGAATCATTAATGAAAATCATAATTCTTGGCCATAGAGGTTTCAAGAAACTAATTCAAAAATCTCAAGAAAGATTTTCTTGATCGTTCTTCTTCAAGCTAGGGTTTCAAGTCTTCCAATCAAGTTCTTCTTCAAGATTCTTCAAGAACTTTGTTCTTGCAGGTATGTAAGGCTATCATAGTGTTGGAACAGTTCGTCACACGTCCTACATCTACTTTCAAATTAGTAAAAGAGTAATCTAGGGTTGTATCCTTAGATTTGAGTATTCTTTAGATGAGTTGATGTTAAGTTCTGAGTTCATGAGTTCCAGAGTCTTTTTGAAATTGTATTCCTAATTATTGAATTGTTATATGTTATACATGAGATTCTTGAGTTGATTCGTTCATGTCTATATTTCAGCATGAAACCTATTAATTAAGTATTCTTGAGATGAGGAGTATCGTTGAGTTCTGAGTATTGAATTTTTCTATATTGTTATTGAGATCCTTGAGTTGAGTTGTTCATGTCTATATTTCAGCATGAACCCTATTTTGAATTATAAATTTTGAGAATCTTTTAAAGCAAACATTTTTGTTTTAAAATAAGTTTTTGAGAAAGTAAAGAGAAGTTCGAGAAAGAGTTTTAACCAAGATTTGAGCATGAGTATAAGGGAACTAAGTATTTCTCAAATGTTTCATTTTTACATGAAGAAAGAGAGTATTATTTTGAGAAAAGTAAAAGAGTTTTTAGAAAGATTGAGTACAGAGCAGTTACCTCTTAAAGAGGCCCTTTTAAGTAATTAGCTCAACCCAGAGAAAGTATTTTTACATTGAGCAAAGAGAAACCTTGTTTTCTAAATGAGCAATAAGTTCAGAGATATTTCAGAGCAGTTACCTCTTTAAAGAGGATAGTTTGAGCAATTATCTCAAACCAGAGAAAGATTATGTTTTATACATTTGAGCATGAGTATATATATTGTTGGGAGTATTATTGAGCACCGATATGGGGATGAGTTCAGACAACTCAAAATTCTCATAAGCCATGTCTTGCCAACATGAGTACAGGATCATACTTTTTAGATGAATCCTTATTTCTTAATGGATCCACTTAGTTGAGATGTTCTATACCCGAACACGGTATAAGACAGTTCTGGCAGCGTGGGCGAGACGTTGTATCATCACGTAGCTCATAGTGATGGTTGTCAGTTAGAGAATCTCCCAAATAAGAGTAAAAAGTATTTTATTGTATTTCTATATACATCCTTGAGTTAACATATTGTATTTATGAAGCTTTAAATATTTTCATCACTTATTATTGCTTTATATTGAGTTGAGTTTTTGGTAAGTATTCTTTCAGCCCTATCAATTTAATTATTTATCCATTCAGCTATAATACATATTCGTACATTCAATGTACTGATGTCATTCAACATGCATCTTTTAATGATCCAAATACAGGTACTTAGGATCCTCAACAAGAGTCCGTTGAGATAACTTCATCCGCTCGTCAACTGTTGAGTGAGGCATCCTTGCTTCCGGAGGACTCCAGTTTTGTGAGTTATTAGTATTAGAGTTTTTAGGAGTCGTGGGTCATATCCCGACACTCATCTTTATACATTAGAGGCTTCATAGATAGACATTTTTGGAGAGTCTTTCAATTTTAGATGTTTTATTTAAAACCTATGTTCATACTTAGTTATTTAGAGAGTTTTAAGATTTAAAGAATTTGTTGATTTAGCATTTCTTTCAGTTTGATGCTTGTGTGTGCTTGAGTTAGTCTTCTTCTTGTAGTCAGCTAGGATAAGGGTTCGCTTGGGGACTAGCAATGATTCTTGAGTACCGGCCACGTCAAAGGTGAAGGCTCGGGTGGTGACAGAAGATTTGAGAGATTTTGAAGATTTAGAGTGAATGAAAGAAATTAGGCTTAGTTGAAGGGTAGAAACGGTTATATGGGTAGTTATAGGGCAAACAATATGTAGTTTATGGAGTAGTTGGGTAGAAAAAAACCAAAACACCTGTAATAGAAATCTGCCGAAGGACCCAACGACTTTGACCTACGGTCTATAGGAACTTCTATGGACCTTCCTAGTCAGTCCTAGAATCACTTACTAGGACCAAAGTTCTAAACTATTTCCACATAACCCTTTTACGAGTAATCACCTTTTCTACAGTCCATAGACCTCTTTTGTTGAACCCAACTTTAAGCCCAAAATTTCACTAAGGCTGGATAACTTTTACGAATACACTGTACTACCCATAGAACACTCTACAACCCATCAAACCCTCTCATCGACTTATGGTCCAAAACCATTTCTCTGAATAAACTCTATGGATCAGTCCCGCGACCTGTGGAATACCCTACGATTCATCTTGTTCATCCGTAGACCATCATCAGAGACATGAAATTTTTCAAATTTTCAAAACCCCTCCTAGGAGTGCCTTCTAAGGCCTATTAATCCTTCTACAAACCATAGATAGGCCATGTAGACCCTGCATCAGTTAACCCAAAATCTGCAACTCCTTTCCAAACTCAACTTCCATTTTTTGAGGTGTTACAATATCTCTCCCTTGGAAACATTTGTCCTCGAATAGGACTCAAGCTAGAATGAATAGAGTATGAAGAGAAACTAACAACCCAACATGAATGAAAATCTCATAAAAATGCACATAAAAGGGGAGAAATCACTCCAAGATAAATCATAACATCAAAATCAAGTTTTCATAAACATACATGCATTTGGAAACATGAAAATGACTAAAACGCAAGAATCTGAAAGAATGAACCATGAGGAATTCAATACCTCAAGCTAGAATAGAAATGGAGGAAAAGAGATGAGGATACTTGGACATCATATCAGCTTTGGCCTCCCAAGTAGCACCCTCAACAAATTAATTCCTCTAAAGAACTTTTACGGAAGCAACTTCTTTATTTCTCAACTTTCAAACTTAACGGTCTAAAATCTCTACCAGAACCTCTTCATATGAAAGACTCTCCTTAACTCCCAAACTTTCCAATGGCACTATGGACGTCAGATCTCCAACACACCTTTTCAACAAAGAGACATGGAATACTGGATCTACTGATGCTAGGCGGTAGGTAACTCCAACTCATAAGCAACTTTCCTAATATGCCTCAAAATTTGATATGGACCCACATAAATGGGACTAAGCTTCCCTTTCTTTTCGAATCTCACACCCTTCATAGGTAAGATTTTCAAGTAAAATCAATCATCCACGTCACATTCAAGCTCTCTTCTTCTAACATCGGCATAAGACTTTTGTCAACTTTGAGCCATTTTCAACCTCTCTCAAATAAGTCAAACCTTTTCCATAGCCTTATGCACCAACTCAGGCCCTATCAAAGTGATCTTACCAACTTTAAACTAACCAATAGAAGGCCTACACCTCCTTCCATAAAGAGCCTCAAATGGAGCCATTTGAATACTTGAGTGATATCTATTATTATAAGCAAACTCGATCATAGGAAAATGATCATCCCAATTACCCTTGAAATCAATCACACAAGCTCTCAACATATCTTTCAAAGTCTAAATAGTACGCTCGGCTTGTCCATCGGTCTGAGGATGAAAAGTCGTGCTAAGCTTCACTTGAGTACTAAGAGCTTCATGAAATGACCTCAAAAACTGAGATGTAAATGGAGTACCACAATCAGAGATACTAGATAAGGGAACTCCATGCAACCTTATCATTTCCCAAATATAAAGCTTGGCATACTCTTCGGCTGTAAATGAAGTCTTTACGAGGAGAAAATGAGCCGATTTCATCATTTGGTCCACAATGACCCAAATTAAATCAAACTGACGGTGGGTATGAGGTAAACTCGTAATGAAGTCCGTATTCAAATCTTCCCACTTCCACGTAGGAATGCTAATGTCTTGAGCAAAACCACCCGGTTCCTGATGCTCAACTTTCACTTGTTGACAATTAGGACACTTATCCACATATTCTGCAATATCCTTTTTCATCCCATTCTACCAATATACTTTGCGCAAACCGTGGTATATCTTGGTAGCTCTTGGGGAATAGGATACTGAGAACTGCGAGATTCTGTCAAAATCTGATTCCTCAACTTGTTAACATTCGGAACACATAACTAACCTTAGTATCAGAGGACACCGTCTCCCCCTTAGGAGAAACCTCAATGGATTTTTTGGAAATCGACTTCTTCAAACCAACCATAACCAGATCAAGATCTTTCTTAGCCTTCACTTCCAAAACGAGAGATGATTTTGAATTATTCTAATCAATCAACCCACCCTTATTGGAATCAACTCAGCGAACACTCAATTGGGACAATCTATGAACATCACAAACTAGCTCTTTCTTACAATCCTCGACATGAGCAACACTTCCCATTGATATTAGACTAAAAGCATCCTCCACTACATTTGCCTTACCCAGATGATAAAGGACACTCATGTCATAATCCTTCAATAATTCAAGCCATCTCCTTTGGCAAAGATTCAAATCCTTTTGGGTGAATATTTACTTCAAGCTCTTGTGGTCGGTAAACACATCAAAATGAACACCATATAGGTAATGCCTCCAAATCTTTATAGCAAACACTACTACCGCTAACTCCAAATCATGAGTCGGATAATTCTTTTCATGTACTTTTAATTGCGTTGAAGCATAAGTGATGACTTTCACATATTGCATAAAACACAACAGAGACAAATTTGAGACTCATCACAATGAACCACGAAACCATTTGATCCTTTTGGTAATGTGAATATAGGGGCTGAAGTGAGTCTATCCTTTAACTCTTAGAAACTCTTCTCACAAACTTCTGACCATAGGAATTTCAGGAGAAGCAATAAAGGAAAATCTTTGCACAAACCTTCTATAGTAACCAGCCAAACCCAAGAAATCTGAATATGTGAAGTAGACAAAGGTCTATGGAAAATTTTTAACCGCCTCGATCTTTATAGGTTCAACTTAAATACCTTCACCGAAGACAATATTGCCAAGGAAAGCTACGGACCTCAACCAAAACTCACATTTGCTAAACATAGTATACAAGTCCCGATCCTTGAGAATTTGCAACACAATCCTCAAATGCTTAATAAGTTTATCCTCACTCTGAGAGTAAATCAAGATATCATCAATAAACACAATCACGAACATGTCGAAATATTGTTTGAAGATCCTATTCATCAAGTCCATGAACGCTGTAGGGGCATTGGTCAAACCAAAAGACATTACCAAAAACAAATAATGACCTTACCGAGTTCAAAAAGTCATCTTCGGAATATGATCTTCCTATACCCTCAATTGGTGATAACCTAACCGAAGGTCAATCTTAGTGAAGAAACTCACACCTTGGAGTTGCTAAAACAAATCAACAATCCTTGGGGCCGAATACTTATTCTTTTATTGTAATCTTATTCAATAGCTGATAGTCAATGCACATTCGGAGGAAACCATCCTTCTTTCGCACAAACAATACCAGAGCACCCCATGGTGAGATACTTGATCTAATCAAACCCTTGTCGAATAAGTCTTTCAGTTGCTCTGTTAATTTCTTAAGTTCTGCTGGAGTCATATGATAAGGAAGAATATAGATAGGCTGCGTATCTGAGAGAAGGTTAGTACCGAAGTCTATGTCCCCTTTGGATGGTATACTAGGAAGACCATCAGGAAACACTTCTAGAAACTTATTTACTATCGAAATAGACACAAGAGTAGGGGTTTCGAAATCCATATCCTTAACACGAACAAGATGATAAATTCAACCCTTAAAAATCATTTTTCTAGCCTTTAGGCAAGATATGAACTGACCTTTAGGAGCATAATTTCCCCATTTCCATTTTAAGATAGGTTTGTTTTGGAACTTGGAATGTGACCAATCGGGTCCTACAATCTATGGAAGCATAACAAGAATGAAGTCAATCCATCCCAATAATAACATCAAAATCTAACATATCAAGCTCTACAAGACCAACATGAGTGACTCTATGAGAAACATAAATAGGACAATTTCTATAGACTCGTTTTGAAATGAGAGAATTACCTACCGACGTAGAGACTAAAAAAGGTTCTAAAAGAATATCAGGACAGACATTAAATCTCATAGCCACATAAGGATTCATAAAATACAATGTAGCTTCTGGATCAAGCAAAGCATGTACATCAAATTGAAATACTTTCAACATACCGATCACAACATCCGTATAACCCTTATGATCATGTCGAGTCTAAAGAGTATAAAACCTATTTTGATGAAGAGCACCCAAACCAAAACCACTAGGTTAAGCTTGCCTACCATCCCTTTCCTTGGTGGCAAGCAACGGACAATCTTTCAACTTGTGACAATTCTAGCCATAACCAAAGCAACTATCCATACCAGTGAAACATTTTCCTGAGTTACTCTTGCCACACATTTGGCAAGCGGAAATAGAAGATCCACTACCACCACCTTCTTCATGCTTAGGGTTAGACACCCTATCTTTGTTAAACTTTGGAGCCTAAATAATGAAGAACCTTAATCGTAGAACTTTTGCCTGGATTTTGAACGACCATGTCCACCAGACTTAGAATAAGAAAAGTCACCATCACCAGTCGTTGCCCTTTTTGACTCCCTAAACTTTTCTTTTATATTTTCCTCTTCAATGTATTGGGCATGTATCATCAAATGAGAGATGTCCATCTCCTTAATCAACATGGCAGTATGACACTCCTTGACCACCATTTCTGACACACCCGACACAAACTTATTCATTCTTACCCTAGAGTCGGCAACCATAGTCGAAGCATACATAGCCAATTGAGTAAACATCAAAGCATACTCCTTCACACTCATATTTTCTTGATGAAGATTAATAAACTCAAGAACATTTGCCTCTCTTATCTCAAGAGGAAAGAAACGATCAAGAAAAGTCCCTTTGAATTTCTTCCAATCAAGAGGACTTGCATCAATAACCCTCTCTTCCTTCCATTGGTTGAACCAAGCTTGAGCAACACCCTTGAGTTGGTAAGCGGCAAATTTTTCCTTTTCCAATGGTGACACTCCCATTACCTCCACTATCTTATAAATCTCATGAACAAACTCTTGAGGATCCTCATAAACTTTTTACCCATTAAACTCCGCGGGATTTATCCTAGTGAAGTCCCTCACTCTTATCGCCACCATGCCTATATTTTGGTTCATGGGTAAAATGGCCTATCTATTAGCTTGGGTTGTCATAGCTTGAGCTAATACTTGGAAAGTAGCTCAGGATTTAACAAGAGACACTTGGTCAGCCAAAGAATCGACCGGCACTTGAGGAACCTCAGGTTCCCCATCATTAGTCACATTCCTTCTTGCTTTAGCTCTTCGAGGAGGCATACCTTAAAAAGTATCACACAAGAGATAGGAGAAAGACCTTTATAGAGATAAACTTTATGGAACGACTTTATAGTGGTGAAAGAAGTAAACTTTCCTAAACGCATTGTAGCCTCCTATTCATAAATTTGATGCACTTCACACTCATGAACAAGACTCTACTCGACGCGGCTTGTCAGCCAACCTAGGACCTTTTTCTAAAATCGGATTCTCTAAATACCAAGTTTGTCACGATTCAAAGTACACCCTAGATGTGACATGGCAAATAGAATCTCGAGATTCCCTAGACAAGACACTTTACATTAGCATGACGTAACATAAATACCATAGAAGAGATAATACGCAACATAACTCTCATATCATGAAAGGAGTCTGAACATAAGTGCATAATACAAATTTTTGTCTAAATAGCCTTACTGACATCATAAGAGTGGTTGAGATGTAACACATACACCACGTACAAGGCTGAAATGAAAAGACAACAAAAGTAATAAAGCATCAATGGTCTTGTCCTCGAAGCATGAGGACTCACCAATCCAATGTACAAGAAAAACAATCCAAGCTAACCACAAGCGGGAGGAGGAGCATCGAACCCTATATTATAAGACACGATAGGCACAAATATGCATTAGTACAAGGAATGTACTAAGCATGGGGAAATGCATAAAAATGTAAAACATGATAACATGATATGCAAGACCAAGTAAAACGTAATGAGAGCCTTTAAAGAGAAACCATAAATCATATACAAGGTCAATGCATTCTTGAAACCATTTGAGAAGCTTTCATAAAACCTTTAAAGAAAACATAGTTCATTTGTGGGATATTTAACATTAACCGATAATATGACCATGTCAACTATAACATGGAATTCGGTATGACCCTCACACAGAAAAAGGGAATCTACTTGCCAAGGTAGAAATCCATCACATTCATTCTTTGCTAAAGTGGATCCACTAGCTTAGGTCATTTAAGACAATCCTACAGGGGCACGTAGTTTGGGACAAGGAGATTGCCTATAGAGACTTGGTCTCTACTAATGGGAGAGCCTCCATCTCAAAGTCCTCTCTGTGCTAAGTAAATCCCAATGAAAAAAGACATAATCATATTCATATCAAAATACTTGGAAAGGCATAATTAAAACTACCAATCCAATCTTAAGTTTGTATTAGAGTAGCTCCTTTAAAACCATGATTTTCATAAACTTCTTCACAATAGACACTTACATTTCTAAGCATCGAAATCATGATTTCATTCATATGTGAGATACCTGTAATACCCCGAACTCAAAAGGGTGGGAAAATTTCAGATTTTCTGGGTTATAGCCAGCAATGACGGAAGCCACCTACGGATCATAGGTTGACATACGGCCCGTAGGTGGGAACCGTAGGTGGCAGGCCAAAGTCTTCAAAATGACAAGTTTCAAAACCTCAACGACAGCCTGCCGGGACGGCCCGTCATCCAGTGTACGAGCCATAGATGGGTCTCGTAGGTCCCCTCCAGACTTAGTAAAATTCTTAAGCCTTAAGTTCAGATCTACGGGTGCCATGTAGGGTCCGTCGATGGACCCACGAGCCATACGTGGTGACCCGTCGTTAGGGGTCCAAGTGGGAAAACTCTCTGAATCTATCTATGGAGGAACAGGACGGTCCGTAGGTTGACTTACGGACCGTAAGTCCAACCGTAGATAGGGTCCGATAGTTATTTTTCCAGGGTTTTTATGTCTTTTCCCAATTCTTTTAAGTCTTTTAAATTATGACTTTGACCCTAAATTGACCCACTATAAAAGTGTTTTATCCCAAATTTCCCTTCATTATTCTCATTCTCAAATTCCCTAACTTCCCAAATATTTCTCTCTCTAGAAAAGTTCTCTCAATTCTCAAGGAAGAAGAAAGGCTAGGATCCTCCAATAAAGGACATTGATTTCTAGAAAATTCTTGTGGGCTTTGTTGAGGTATGTTAGCATTCACCATTTGGAGCCCTTTCCTCCAATGGGTCCCTAGTTTTCTTAAATTTTCAAGGTTCAATTTCTCCAAATTGAGTTAGGGTTTTTGATCAATTCTTATGGGCTCTTCAATTATGATTCCAATTGTTGATTTTATGATTCGTAGTGCACGATCTAGCGTGATAAAGTAACTTAGTGCATGATTTAGCGTGATTTATATGATTTGATGTAGAAATTGTATGAACCCATGCATGAGCCATGATTCCAAGTTATGAATTCATGATGAAGTATGATCCATGCATTCATGAGCTTATGTAATTGATGAAAATATGCATGATTCTAGTTTATTGCATGATTCTAAGATGAATTGACATGTACGCATACTAGATCATGATATATGAATATATGAATAGCTTGCATAAGAGATGCATGTATATGAATAGCTTGCATAAGAGATGCATGTTTCATGAAAATTATTCTTATAATTGCTAGGGTGCATATAGATGATGGCATCCATGAGTTGTGAAAAGGTTTTCTTCACAATAAGCAAAGAATATGAATGTGAAAGGTTTTCTCACATAAATTACGGTTCATATGATTGAAAGGCTTTCTCACCTATGAATCGATTAGGAGCTATTCTAATGACGTAAGCTTGGGCAAGCCCATGGTCCCATGGTAGTTGAAATGTTTTGATATGATCTTAGCTTTGATTTGGTAACCCTAGATGTACCTCTTCCTTGGTTAAAATATGAATAAGCTTAATTGACTATTCCTTGGGATTTTACTTAGCACTGAGCGGGCTGTTGGGATGAAGACTTCCATTTAGCGTCCGTGGGCCTTTAGTAGCAATCCCTAAGTCCCATCACTACGTACCTCATAGGTTTTGTCTCCGATAGACACATAGCTAGTGGATCCACGTAAGCTACAGATTTATGGTCCTTACCTTGGCAAGTAGGACACCCCTTCTAGTGATGTGGGGTAGACATCACTCCCCTTTTCGGTGTGAGGCAAACACTGGATTCCATGTTATAGCTCGCATGATCTATGTCGGTTGAATGTAAAATCCCATAATAAAGAACTAGGGTACTAGAAGTATCTCACAAGACTTATGATATGACTAGCTTGCATTGACCATGTTTGTGCATTGAGTTTCTAACCCTTTTGTCACATGATTTAGTTTGGTCATTGATTTCTAACAAATTCTTGTGGGCTTTGTTGTGGTATGTTAGCATTCACCATTTGGAGCCCTTTCCTCCAATGGGTCCCTAGTTTTCTTAAATTTTCAAGGTTCAATTTCTCCAAATTGAGTTAGGGTTTTTGAACAATTCTAATGGGCTCTTCAATTATGATTCCAATTGTTGATTTTATGATTCGTAGTGCACGATCTAGAGTGATGAAGTAACTTAGTGCACGATTTAGCATGATTTGTATGATTTGATCTAGAAATTGTATGAACTCATGCATGACCCATGATTCCTAGTTATGAATTCATGATGAAGTATGATCCATGCATTCATGAACTTATGTAATTGATGAAAAAATGCATGATTCTAAGATGAATTTACATGTACCCATACTAGATCATGATTTATGAATAGCTTGCATAAGAGATGCATGTTTCATGAGAATTATGCTTCTAATTTCTAGGGTGCATATAGATGATGGCATCCATAAGTTGTGAAAAGGTTTTCTTCACAATAAGCAAAGAATATGAATGTGAAAGGTTTTCTCACATAAACTAGGGTTCATATGGTTGAAAGGCTTTCTCACCTATGAATCGATTAGGAGCTAATCTAATGACGTAAGCTTGGGCAAGCCCATGGTTGTTGAAACATCTTGATATGATCTTAGCTTGTATTTGGTAACCCTAGATGTACCTCTTCCTTGGTTAAAATATGAATAAGCTTAATTGTCTATTCCTTGGGATTTTACTTAGCACCGAGCAGGCTATTGGGATAAAGGCTTCTGTTTAGCGTCTGTGGGCCTTTAGTAGCAATCCCTAGGTCCCATAACTACGTGCCTCATAGGTTTTGTCTCAGATAGACACATAGCTAGTGGATCCACGTAAGCTACATATTTATGGTCCTTACCTTGGTAAGAAGGACACCACTTTTAGTGATGTGGGGTAGACATCACTCCCCTTTTCAGTGTGGGGCAGACATTGGATTCCATGATACAGCTCGCATGGTCTATGTCGATTGAATGTAAAAATCCCATAAAAAAGAACTAGGGTACTACAAGTATCTCACAAGACTTATGATATGAGTAGCTTGCATTGAGTTTCTAACCCTTTTGTCACATGATTTAGTTTTGTCATTGCATATTCATGATGATATCTCACTAGCATGATTTCCTATATGAAAGCATCCCATTGGCATGATTTATGTGATTATATGCATTTGCTAAATACATAGTACTTCCATGTACTAATGCATACCCTTGCGTACATTCTCTTATAATGTAGGGTTAGAGAGTCATCCTTCACACTCTCGTGGTTAGTTGCTTTTCGAGTTTGAGCTATCAGCTTTGGTGAGTCCTCATGCTTTGGGGACTAAGAGACTTTCTTGCTTTTCTTTACTTTCAATTTTAGACTTGTATATGATGTACGGGTTACGTCCTGATCATTCTATTGTATTAGATGGCTTTTGAGACATAGTCAAGATTTCCACTTGTAAACTCTTACTTTTATGAGATTGCCTATTATATTCCTCATTTTTGTCTTAACATTATGTATATGTATGCTAAGTGGCTTGTGTAGGGTCTCTCGGGATCCTATGTGCCATGTCACACCTAGGGGGTACTTTGGGTCGTGACAAACTTGGTATTTAGAGCACAAGGTTTAGAAAGGTCCTAGGATGTCTCAAAGCCACGTCTAGTAGAATCTTGTTCACAAGTGTGAAGTGCGCCACTTTTCTGAATAAGAGGCTACAAAGATGTTAGGAAATTCCACTTCTTTCATATTCTAAAATCGTGCTTTAGAGTTTAACTCTATACGTTCCACTCCTAATCCATGTCCTACGCTCTTCAGGATATGGCACCTAGAATAGCTTTTGTAAGGAGGAACGCAAATGAGAATGCGGGGAAAGAGGCTAACCAAGTTCCGGCCTCTCCTTTGGCCGAAGAGATTACTAATGCGGAGTTTTGAGCCACTTCCATGCATTGGCCCAAGCCATGACGGCCCAAGCCAATAGAGAAATTATGGTCCCCATGAATCAACATGTGGGTACGGCAGTGGCAAGGGTGAGATATTTCACGAGGATGAACCCTCTGGAATTCCATGGCTCCAAGGTGGAGGAGGACCCACAAGAGTTCATTGAAGAGGTTTACAAGATTTTGATGATCATGGGAGTCACGCCGAAAGAGAAAGCAGAGTTAGCCGCTTACCAATTGAAGGGTGTGGCCCAAGTGTGGTTTAACCAATGGAAAAGTGAAAGGGCTAGAGATGAGGGTCCTCTTGAATGGGAGAAATTTAAGGAAGTTTTTCTTGATCAATTTTTTCCTCTTGAGATAAGAGAGGCTAAGGTCCTCGAGTTCATTAATTTGAAGTAAAGTGGTATGAATGTCAAAGAATATGCATTGAAGTTCACTAAATTTTCAAAATATGTGCCTTCCTTGATGGCCGATTCAAGGGCAAAAGTGAGTAAGTTTGTTTCGGGGGTATCCGACTTGGTAGTCAAGGAGTGTAGGACTGCCATGCTTATTAAAGAAATGGATATTTTGAGGTTGATGGTACATGCATAACAAATCAAAGAGGAGAAGCTAAAGGAGAGGTCCAAAGTGGCAAAGAGGGCTAGGACTGGTGATGGTGACTTCTCAAACCAAAGGACCAGAGTACATGACCGTTCTAAGTTTCGGCAAAGGTTTTCGAGCCAAAGGTCTTCAAATGCTCCTATGCCTAAGTTTGACAAGAATAGGGTGTCTAATCCTAAGCCTCAAGGAGGCAATGGTGGTGGTGATAGGACTCCGATTCCCCAAGTCAAAAGTGTGGGAGGAAGCATGAGGGGAGATGCTTAGCCGGATCGGATGGTTGCTTCACTTGTGGGAAGAGTGGTCACAAAATGAGGAATTGTCCGATGAATTTTACAAAGGGGAAAGATGGTAAACAAGGTGCTCCTAGGTGTTCGGGTTCTAGTGCTCCCAAGCAAAACCAATTCTATGCACTCCAAACTCTCCAAGAGCAAGAAGGTTCACCTGATGTGGTTACGGGTATGTTGAAAGTCTTCCATCTTGATGTGTATGCCTTACTTGATCCAGGTGCTACTTTATCTTTTGTGACACCATATGTGGCTATGAGATTTGTTATTGCCCTGGATGTGTTGATAGACCCCTTTTGTGTCTCTACTCCTATTGGTGATTCTATTGTGGCTAAAAGAGTTTATAGAAAGTGTCCCATTTCCCTGTTTCATAGAGTCACCTATGTTGATCTCGTAGAGCTAGATATGATAGACTTTGATGTCATTCTTGGGATGGATTGGCTTCATTCATGTTATGCCTCGGTAGATTGAAAAACCCCAGTGGTGAAGTTTCGGTTTCCTAATGAGCCCGTCCTAGAGTGGGAAGGGGGAAATTATATGCCTAAAGGCCAGTTTGTTTCTTGTCTTAAAGATAGAAAGATGATCTCCAAGGGTTGCATTTATCATCTTATTCGGGTTAGGGATATAGATTTTGAAACCCCTAGCCTTGAGTCGGTTCCCGTGGTAAATGAGTTCCCGGATGTGTTTCCCGATGATCTACCCGGTGTTCCTCTCGGAAGGGAAATAGACTTTGGTATTGACCTTCTCCCCGATACGCAACTCATCTCTATTCCTTCTTACCTTATGGCTCCGGAAGAACTTAAGGAATTGAAGGAGCAATTATGGGATTTGTTGGATAAGGGTTTCATCGGACCAAGTATTTCTCCATGGGGTGCTCCGATGTTGTTTGTTCGTAAGAAGGATGGCTCTCTCCGTATGTGTATTGATTACCAGCAATTGAATAAGGTTACCATTAAGAATAAGTATTCGATTTCGAGGATAGATGATTTGTTTTACCAACTTCAAGGTGGTAGTTTCTTCTCTAAGATTGATCTCCGGTCGGGTTATCACCAATTGAGGGTGAGAGATTGTGATATTCCAAAGACGGCTTATCGGACTAGGTATGGCCATTATGAGTTTGTAGTTATGTCCTTTGGATTGACTAATGCTCCGGCGGCCTTTATGGATTTGATGAATAGGGTGTTTAGACAATACCTTGATGTGTTCGTGATTGTATTCATTGATGATATTTTGATTTGCTTCCGAAGTAAGGAAGAGCATGCCGATCATTTGAGGATTGTATTGCAAACTCTTAGGGATCGTGAGTTATATGCTAAGTTCAATAAATGTGAGTTTTGGTTGAGATCTATGGCTTTCCTTGGTCACATTATGTCCAGTAAAGGTATTGAGGTAGATCCTAAGAAGACTGATGTGGTTAGAAATTGTCCTAGACCTCTATCTCCTTCGGATATTCACAGTTTTTTCGGACTGGCCAAATACTATAGGAGGTTTGTGGAAGGGTTTTCTTGTATTGCCTCTCCATTGACCTCGTTGACTCAAAAGAAGACTTAGTTTGTATGGTCGGAGGCTTGTGCAAAGACCTTTCAAGAATTGAATGATAGACTCACTTTCGCTCCAATATTGACATTGCAAAAAGGTTCTGATGGCTTCATGGTTTACTGTGATGCTTCAAGGGTTGTCTTAGGGTGTGTTCTTATGCAAAATGGGAAGGTGATTGCTTATGCTTCAAGGAAACTTAAGGTTCATGAAAAGAATTACCCTACCCACGATTTGGAACTCGCGGCGGTTGTCTTTGCACTAAAGATTTGGAGGCACTATTTGTATGGTGTCCATTTTGATGTATTTACAGACCACAAAAGTTTGCAATATGTGCTCAAGCAGAAGGATCTAAATATTCGACAACGTAGATGGCTAAAGCTCTTAAAGGACTATGACATGAGTGTCCTCTATCACCCGGGCAAAGCTAACGTGGTGGCCGATGCCTTGATTCGATTGTCGATGAATAGTGTTGCACATAGTAAAGATGACAAGAAGGAATTGGTTCGAGATTTTCATAGACTAGCTCGGCTAGGTCTTCGGTTGGTTGACTCTAATAAGGGAGGTGTGATTGTCCAAAATGGGTCAGAATCATCCTTTGTAGTGGACGTTAAGGCCAAGCAAGCGCTTGATCCAATACTAGTTGAGTTGAAAGAAGCGGTTCTAAAGAAGGGAAATGAGGCTTTCTCCCAAGGGGGAGATGGTGTCCTTAAATATCAAGGTCGTTTGTGTGTGCCTAATATTGATGGCCTAAGAGAGTAAATTCTAGGAGAAGCTCATAGTTCCCGATACTCTATTCATCCGGGAGCTACCAAGATGTACCGTGATTTGCGGGAAGTCTATTGGTGGAATGGAATGAAGAAAGATATCGCGAAATTCATGGCTAAGTGCCCAAATTATCAACAAGTTAAAGTTGAACATCAAAGGCCGGGAGGCTTATCCCAAGATATAGCCATTCCTACTTGGAAGTGGGAAGATGTTAATATGGACTTCATAGTGGGTTTACCCCGTACTCACCGGCAGCATGATTCAATATGGGTTATAGTAGATCGTATGACTAAGTCGGCTCACTTCATTCCCATCAAGGTGTCCTTTTCGGTGGAAGATTATGCTAAGTTGTACATTAGGGAGATGGTTAGGTTGCATGGAGTGCCCCTATCCATTATCTCTGATAGAGGTATCCAATTCACTTCAAAATTTTGGAAGTCTTTCTAAAAGGGTCTTGGTACTAAGGTTAAGCTTAGCACGGCTTTTCATCCCCAAACCGATGGGCAGGCGGAGCATACTATCCAAACCTTAGAGGATATGCTAAGAGCACGTGTGATTGATTGCAAGGGTGATTGGGATTATCATTTGCCTTTGATTGAGTTTGCCTACAATAATAGTTACCACGCAAGTATTGGTATGGCTCCATTTGAGGATCTCTATGGTAGGAGATGTAGGTCTCCTAAATGATGGTTTGAAGTGGGTGAAGTTGCTTTGATGGGTCCTGAATTAGTGCACGGCTTATTCAAGAAAGATTGAAAATAGCTCAAAGTTGACAAAAGTCCTATGCCGATGTTAGGAGAAGGGTTCTTGAGTTTGAGGTTGATGATTGGGTCTATTTGAAAATTTCGCCCATGCAGGGTGTCATGAGGTTTGGTAATAAAGGGAAGCTTAGTCCCTGGTTTGTAGTCCCATATAAGATTCAGAGACGCATTGGCAAGGTTGCTTATGAGCTTGAGTTGCCCATTGAGTTAGCATCGGTACATCCGGTTTTCCATCTTAACTAGCATTTGATCATTTCTTACTTGTTAAGCTCTCCTTAAATCTATCGGGGCATAGCATCTCCTCGAACGGGCCATTCCTCCTACTTCATCTACTTCTTCATTCCCTTCTTTCCCCTTGTATGTCATGACGATAGGCTTATAATTCCAAGGGACAGTCCTGGAGTTATTCATTGGAAGTTATGACATTGGCGTAATAATCACAGGAGCAATAGAGTCCCCTTGCACGATCAGGATAGGCTTTCTTGGCCCTCTTGGAACAATCAATTTTGTTTCTCTCTGACTTGCCCAAACCTCTCCAAATTCTCATTTCATAGTCAAGATGAGTGTGTTTGATGAGAATAACTTTTTCAACGTCTTTTCTGCCTCTGAAGGCACAACTTTTGTCAAATCAACAACATTCGTCGAACTCTCTATGCCAATTTCAACCTTAATGATAGGCTTGTATGGGACCACAAATTCTTCACTATCATTTATCATCTCTAACATGTTTGTTTCAGTATGCATTGGCAATGGGTTTTGATTGATGTTTGGTCCATTCGGGCTTTCAACTATAATTCAATGAGTATCGATCAAATCTTGGATTGCCCTTTTCCAAGTACCAACATCTCTCTATGTTGTGCCCTAGGGAATCAAAACAATATGCACATCTTTGGGAATAATCTAGATTTCTTGGGGGAGGATTCGAGATCCTTCTTTTAATAGGACTCAAAACAGTCAAGGCCCTTAATTTTTTGAACATGCTAGCATATGATTCTCCAATAGGAGTGAACTTATCCTTAGCTACATTTCCCTTCTTGTACTCTTGCCTAGAACGAAAAGCGAATCTAACGGTATTTTGGTGAATTTGTGGGGATGGTGGATGATTTTGAGGAGTTGGTGCATGCCATTGTTGTGGTGTTTGGGAAGGAAAATAGTGTAGTGTATAGTTATCTTAGACATAGGTCCGAGGTCTTGATACAATGGTAGCTACATCTTCCTTTCTTTTCTTCCCTCCAAGACTTCCGGAGCCATTTTGAAGCACTTGCATTGTGGCTTTTAAGGCAGCTTGGCTTACAATCTTTCTAAAATTAATGCCACTTTCCACCATTTCCCCAACCTTAATAACATCAGCGAAGGTTTTTCCAACAGCAGAAAGCAAGTAATGGAAGTAGTCAGATTCTTGCGCTAGGAGAAAGATGTTGATCATCTCCGACTACTTCATTGGGGGCTTAACCCTAGCAGCTTGCTATTTCCACTAAATAGCATATTCACGAAAAGTTTCAGTGGTATTTTTCTTCATCATAGCAAGTGAGGTGTGGTCTGGAACGATGTCAATGTTGTATTGGAATTGTTGCATGAAACATTAAGCCAAATCATCCCATGTATGCTAGTTGGTGAGATATTCATATTCAGATATTTGCAGATTGAAGATGGCGGATCTTGTCCATTCATCAAAACTTCATAAATTTCAGCCATTTGTTGTTTCAACATTCTTACTTCCTCTACTGACACTGATTCTTGTGAAACTATCTAATTTTGGACTTCATCATTGTTTGACTCTGTTCCATCTTTACGGGTCATTTTCTCTTTCTCCTTTCCCTTTGATCTTGTATAGTATGGATGAGATGCCAGCTTAACCACAAACCAACCACATTTAAGCTTTCTTTATTCAAATCAAAACAAACGTGTTAGGACTTAGTTTCTTTGCAAATGTTAATAACACATTGTATGTCATGCACCTAAATTATTTCCATTTCTATAATGAGTTGCAAAAAGTTTTTATATTTCATCCCAGCTTTTAAGTAAATTCATTTAAGTAACCACTTTCATTTTATTTGTTCACATATCTTCATTTGTTTGGTAATCTTGAAAATATCTCGATCGGACCCGTTGAGGGTTGCCTATGTATCATGTGAACATGAATCAGATCATTACATAGTTCATGGAAGGAAAGTGTTTGAAAAGGAAAGAACAACATTTATTTAACCAGAAGAAAACATCATTCAAATCTAAAATATTCTTAAAACAAATGACCAAAATAAAAAACATATAAATACTTAAAACTACAACAGACTCTACAAAATAGAAATAAAAGAAATAACAATAATAATAAAACAGGCCCTCTTAAGGATTTTTGGATCATCAATTGCCTCCCAGGCTCGAATAGACTTTGAACAAGGCTTTCGACAGATGTAGGGCTAGTGCACGGGCCTGTCGACCCAGAATCTCATCATTCCGATGGAGATAACAACAATAGGCATCAATTCAGCTCTCTGTAAGTTGAACCACTTGTCATTTGGCCTCCTCAATATTTTCATGGCAATTTCGCAACTAATCTTGATTAGTATCGACCGCGTGATTCAAATTCTCTTCTTGTGCCTGAAGCTCTTCGATTTGGTCGTGAAGTTCGCCTCGCTCTCCCATCCATTAGTTTCTTTCGGTCACAACTTCTGCTTGATAAGATGTAAAATGCTTTTCTATATCCCTCTCTCGTTCCATTGAATCTTTTAACTGATTCTTCAACCTAGATTGTGTGTACATTAATAGGGCCTTTTTCTTTTTTTAAAACCATCCTCTTGTTGCCCCATAGCGCTTGTGACAATGCCTAAATCCTCATGTAAAGTTTGAATGGTAGAATGATGTTCTCTATCAATCCTTTGCTAAACAAACCTTCCTCTAGCTTCAGATTTTGCATCATGCTGGGCCAACTCTTTTCTAACATTCTTTAGGTCATTAGTTAGGACATCCATAGTAAAACCTATAATTTCCTTCAACATCGAGTTAAGCTTGCTTGATTCTAACATTAACCTCCACTTCTCAATCTATGGCTCCCTTTGCTGACCTTTTAGGCATAACCTTAAGTGGGGTTTGATCATGAAATCAACCTAAGTATGACTGGTCAACCTCACCCTTGTCTCGATCCTTCACCCTACAGTAGGGATTTGAGAGTATACACCCTCCCCAAATCTTAAGTATTTCTAAATTTCCAAGAGAGATGTTGGGGCTAAACTCATACCTAAATTCCTACATATCTTCAACCCGAGGCAAAAATTGGCGTCGACCAAATTGTCTCATGACTCTCACTAGTGGTGTATAAGGCTGGACACCTCGAAGACCCATTAAGACGATAAACATTTGAAAGGAAGACATGCATATCACCTTTTCTGATGGAAACCAATGATAATTCCACACAATCTTTTTGATAGTTAGATCATTGAGGTATTTCTTCCAAGCATCAATACCCTATGGGAAAACTTGATTTTTAACCATTTCCTTATGGCCCCCAATGTAGTCATCCCAATACACTTTGAAGTCTACTGTGTAGGGTGATAAAGAATGTGCTCCATCATCCACATATGCAGCAAAATATTACACCCCTCAAAATAATCTTCTCCATTCTTGCACCTTGTCAAAGCGTAGTAAATGTCTTCCAAAACCATCGGTACGAGGGTGATATTGGGCTTCTTCTTAAAAGCTTGAATAATTGCGGCCAAATTTAGGTCGATATTCCCTCCCCTTTTGGGAACACCATAATTCCCAAGAAAGCCACTACAAAGGCTTCATAATTGTGCTCTTCCCAAGTCTTGTGGAACCCACCATTGCGGAGTTGATTACCATACAAATCGAATCCATCTTGTCGGCCATACCTTTTGTAAAGAAAGTCTAGATGAACCCAATCGTTATTAAGACAACCCATCTCTATTTTATTGATGTGCAATAGTTCCAGAAATCTTCCAACAGCAATATGGTTAGGTATCATAGGTTCTCGTTTGGGAAGGCCCTTGCCCCTACCCATAATGTAACACCTCAGATTTCAAAAAGGGAAAGACTACATAAATTGCAGCTACTGGTTCAGGTCTACGAGACTAGTCTACGGTTCGTAGAACTTTCTACGGGTTGTAGACCAGTCTCGCAGAAAGGGGGAAAATAATTTTTGAAAATCAAGTTTCAGTATCTTGTCTATGGTTGAACAGGATGGCTCGTCAAATGATTTACGAGTCGTAGATAGGTCTCATAAGTAGGTCTCAGACTTTGTGAAATTTTAAGGTCAAGTTAGTTTCTACGGCTGGTGTCTACAGACCGTAGGAAGGCCTACGAGTCGTAGACAGGTCCCATCAAAGATTGGTCCAAGTTGAGAGTTTATGAACTTTTCTAAGGTTGATCAGGACGGTCCGTAGAAATTCATACGGAACGTAGGTCCAAATCGTAGGAAGTTCTAACAGTTATTTTTAAGGGGCTTTTGGGTCCTTTCCTAAATGTTTTAAGCCTATGCTATGTCTTTTTGACCCTCATCCTAAGCCCTATATAAAGCCTTTAAATCCTAAATCTACCCATTTTATACCCATTCTCCTATTTTCCCAAAACCTAACCAAATTCACTCTCCCAATTCCCTCTCAACCTAAGGAAGAAGAAGAAGCTAGGGTTTGCTCCAAGGTCTTCAATTCTCCATTCATCTTGGGCTTTGAGTAGCAAGGTATGTGGGTATTCACTCATGGAGTTCATTCCTCCATGGGTCCCCAAGGTTTTCAATTTCTCTATTAAATTTCAATTGATCAAGTTAGGGTTTTATTCAATCTTTATGGGTTCTTTTCAAATTATGATTTTACGGATTAATCTCTATCTTCTAAGGCATGAATTGAACTAATTACATGATTTTGAGTTGAATTCACATGAACCCATGCATGGTCCATGATTTTATATTATGAACCCATGATGAAGCTTATGAATTATGAAATAAGAATTTATGAAGATATGCATGCTTTTATGAAATTGATGTAAATGATTTGAGGATACTTTAAGAGGAAAGTATGAATGTAATCGTGAAAGGTTTTCTCACATGCTACTGTGATCATGATTGTGAAAGGTATTTCTCACATATGGATTCACATTGGTGAAAGGTTTTCTCATCTATGTTGAATTATGTTTAAGGAGCTATTATATGCTTTGATTAAAAAAACATGGATTGGTATTGATCATTGCCTTTTCTATGTTATAATGATATTTGACTTTTATCTATTCCATTGGGATTTAGACTTAGCACCGAGAGAACTTTGAGGTGGAGGCTCAAATAAAGTAGTCTCTAGTAGGAACCTCCAGTTTCAAACTACGTCCCCCCGTAGGTTTGCCTTAAATTGCCTAGCTAGTGGATCCACTTTAGCAAAAGATTATGTGTACAGGTTCTACCTTGGCAAGTATAATCAGTGTAAGGGATATACCGGATTCCATGATATAGCTCTCATGGTCTTATTATCAGTTAAAGCTAATGTCCCACAAAAAATGAGTATATTTCTTCAAAGCTTTCTTATGTCTCTTGTTTTAACTGCATTGACAATGTCTTATGATTTATACGTTGTTACTTCTTTAAGCTTTCAAATGTACAAATGTGTCATGCCTTACATATTATGTACTAATGCATACTTGTGCCTACATTGTTTCATTAATGTAGGGTCCGGCGCTCCGACCTCTCACACTCGTGGCTAGTTGATCATCCTATTGGATCCAAAAGTTGGTGAGTCCTCACGTTCCGAGGACCGAGACACATTTACTTGCTTTATGTCTTTCTAGTTTTTGGATGATGTACGTGGTGTATGGGTTACGTCCCAACCACTCTTTTTGATGTTTTAGATGGCTTGTGTAGACTATGTTAGACTTTCGCTTTTGTCAAACTCCTTTGTAAGTTGATATTGTTACTTTTGAGCTCTTTATTTCTATTATCTTGTATGATGTATGCTAAGTGGCTAGTGTAGGCCCTTTTTGGGGTTCTATACGTCATGTTACACCTAGGTTATACTTTGGGTCGTGACACATAAATGCTCTTATTTCTTCCAAAGTTGGGGTGAGTTCGAAGTCAGCAAAATGGAAGACATTATTCAACGGGTCCCAAAAAGAGACTAAAGCTTCTATCACATCCCTTTGAGGCTCAACATACAGGAATAATTGTAAAAATCTCAAACTTTTAGACACCACCCCTTTTCCATAATTTCCCATAGCATCATACTATTTTCGCAGATATAATGGAGCCTTACCTAGCACGATGAACTGGGGTGACTAGTCATCTCTAGGCCTTTTGTCTCCTCTCCTTGTTGAACTCATATTGTCCCTATATAATGATGAAAAATTAGAATTTATTGGGCTCCATTTGCGTAGCAAAATTTAACACCTTGAATATTATGATCTCCTTTGTTCTTGAAAAATAAATGAGAAAAAAAACAAACAAAAACTGGACCTTGATTATAAGATAATTTATATATTATTTTGTAAGAAATAAAATAAAATTGACACAACATAAATTGTTAGGGCCATTTCTGAAATTTCTTAGAGTGAAGGCAAAGTTCGTGTGGTGCTGGAACTAGAGTCACTAGTGACGATTGATTCACCCAAACAGAAATAAAAAATTGGAACATGATATGTTGACAAAAAATTATTTTATAAAAATAGGTTCTATGATGTTCGTGAAAAAATGTTCAAAAATGTCTTGATAAAAAGAAGTGACGCAAAAGTCATGAAATCTAAGTAAATAACAAATCATTTTTGTTTTAAACCCCCCTTTTTTATTAAAAACAAGAAGTTAAGCTTTTTTATTTTTATTATAACAAAACAAATCACTCTCTTTTTAAAAAAAACAAAACTTTATAAAGTCTAAAACTCTCCTTTTTTTGAAGGAAGAGAGAAACAATCTTTTAGAATAAGAAAAACGTTTTTTTAAATAAGCACAGATTGACTCTTAGAAAAGGAAGAGTAATTGATAAAGTTTAAAATATAATTTATGACTCTCTTTTTAAAAAAAAAATTAATTCATCTTAAAAACCGTTCAACATTTGTAATGACTCGGTCGGTCATTTTTGGTATTTTTATGAAAATTACCATTTTTCTCCTCCCGATAACAACCCCCGAGTTGTTTCTTGATTGAGTTTTTGAAGTTGGTTTCAAACTTTGAGTTAAAAGTTGGGATTTTTTATAATTTTGAGTTTGAAAGGCTTAAGTTGCTTTAAAGTAGTTTTCGAAGTCTTTTGGAGTTTCGAGTGTTGGAATAGAATTCCGAAGATTCCGTTAGTTCTAAATTGTGGAATCTAATCCGTGAGAGTTTTCAGTTTCTTATTCCAAGTTTTTTTGAGGTTTTGAGGTCCTAAGTTATGAAGCTGTAGAATTTTAGCCTTTGGGATTGACTTTGGTCAACATTCGGAGTTCAAATGCTCAGATCTAGATTTCGAGAGTTTCATTGGTTTTGGAAGGTAATTTTAGGCCTAGGTGAGGTCTTGGTTGATTTTTTGAGAGGTCCCGAGCTTGTTTTAGCCCTTTTAGGCATGAGTTAGTTTCTTGTGGTTTTCGCAGATGTCAAGTCAACGAGACCTCGGATTCGTATTTTGACAGTTACATTGAGTCCAGAATGTAGAGTATAATTGAATCACATATCTAGTTTGTGTGTACGGGTGTTCCGAATGAATTTCGAGAGTTGATTTGATGTTTCGAAAGTTGGTTGTTTTCTGGTTTCTGGTGCATGACCATTTTTGGTCATAGCGATAGCGAGGCTCCCTCGTCGCGATCACATAGCTTTGATCTGAGATGCATCACGATTATGTGGGATTGGCCGCGATCGTTATGGTCAATTTTTAATGAGTTGACTGTTTTAGTCATCGCAATCGCGTGACTCTGGGTTACGACCGCAATGAGAACCTAAGACCTTGGCAGAATGTTTTCCTAAAAAATTGGGGTTTCAACCCCATTTCACCATTTTTTGAGTTTTGAGAGCCTTAGGGTGGCGATTTGGATAAATGTTTTGAGGGAAATAATTTGAGTAACGCTTCTTAACTCTAAATCTTCAATTACCCATTATTATTTATGGATTTATGTGTTCAAATCAAGCTTTTGAAATGAGAAATTTGAGTTATCTTCAAGAACTCAAGGAAATTAGTAAAATGGTGATTTTGAAGTGGTTTTGATCCCCTTTTTCAAAGTGATTTTCACTAATGAGTTCCTAAAGTCTTGACTAATGTTTTCAAGTATTGTTTTCCGGATTCAAACCTCTATTTTTGATATTGGGTTTGAGTTGCTTGACCCATTCCTTTACATAATTGATGTGGGAAGTATTGTTTCCGATAAGTGATTTGAATATTTGATTATTTTAGATTATTCGGCTTTGGAAGTGATTCGGAAAGGGAAGACTCAACTTTTGGAGTGATTGTTCATTGATTTGAGGCAAGTGGATTCCTAAACCACGTATTCTAGTTGAATTCGTATGCTTCCATCGTTGATTGTGTGTTGGGAGTAATGGGGATGAGGTGAAGGGTTTAAATTGTTCACTTGTTATATCCAAATACATAATAAGGGGATTGAAATGAAAAAGGCTATCAGTTTATCATGATTATGTGAATTGCCTAGTTGTACCCCTCGTTGATTGATTGATGAAATGCTTGAAAACATGAATGTGGACTTGAATTGTGTAAATTATTTTATCTTCTATGTGGTGTGATATTACTTGTGTGTGCATTGATTGTTGAACACTGTGATGAGACATGGGATAGCTTGTGATGCCAGGGTATTTTCGGATTAGATATTAATATGAGGCGAGGTCATCTCCATCTAGAGATTGATATGTGCCAAGGTCATTTCTGGCTAGTGATTGATATGAGCCAAGGTCATTTCCGGCTAGTGATTGATATGAGCCGACGTCATTTCCGGCTAGTGATTGATATGAGCCGAGTTCATTTCTAGCTAGTGATTGATATGAGCGGAGGTTATTTCCAGCTAGTGATTGATATGAGCCGAGGTCATTTCCGGCTAGTGTTGTAATTGATTAATTTGATGCTTATGACTGACTTGTGAAATGTGAATGATATGTGTGATATTTGTGAATAAACTACTTGATACTTGAGATTGACTTAATGTTTCTTGTTGATGTTTGAATTGTGATTGTTGGACTGTGAATATTGGGCCTGTGAGTCGTGTATTGTAGAATTGCTAGGTTGGGCTGATTTCTATGTAGGTTGTAGTTTGAGAAGGTTCGGTTGGAATGTAAGGGGTATTCAATTTCTAGCTAGTTGCTTTGTTTAGTGGGTTGCTTGCTGGGTACCGTGTTGTTGGTACTCACCCATTGCTTCTACACTTGTGTAGGATCTGAGCCCGGACCCGTGTGATCTTCTTCTTCTTCACCTCTTCGGATTTCAAGGCTTGTCAAGGACTGAAAAGGTAGTTGCTTTTCACTTTGGTGCATCCTCTTTTTCCTTTTTCTTTAATCTTTGTTTTACTTAAGAAACAAGGACTGAAGCTTGTATTTATCTTTCAATTCTATATTTACTTTAAAGGCTTGTACACGTGACAACCAGATTTTGGAGTTATGTTTAGAATGAATAAGTTTTCCGCCTTTGTCTTATTCTTGCTTTACGATTTTCCATTTTTCTTTTGTTTTCGTTGGGTTGAGGCTGACTTGTCTTGGGGGAAAAAAAAAAGTGCCATCACGGATATTTTTGGGTCGTGACAAATGGCATCAGAGCCCCAGGTTCATAGGTCTCACATGTTTACAAGTCAAGTCTAAGTAGAGTCTCGAGGATCAGTATAGAGACGTCTTTACTTATCTTCGAGAGGCTACGAAGACTGTTAGGAAACTTCCTTTTGTTCATTCTTCCTTATCGTGCGTGGTTGCCTTCATTTTGTTGAGTTGTCGCATGTTGTTTTGGCAGATGCAAAGGCTAGAGCCTCTGTTTCCAGTGGTAGAGGGGAGGCAGTCCCCGAGGCAGTTACTCAGACCCCAGCTAGAGGTAGAGGTAAGGCCCGAGCTAGAGGTCGTGCTCGTGGAGTAGCACCGGCTAGAGGTCGTGCCTGTGGAGCGGCACCAACTAGAGGCACAGGTAGAGAGGTTTCTCCTGAGCCACAGTTTGAGGTTGTTGAGGACCCGGTTCCTCCTGAGTTGGAAGCTTCTTTGTTTCAAAAGACTTTGATGAGGATGCTTAGTGTGATGGATAATATTCCTCAGAGTGGTGTTATGGGTACACCACATAGTTCTCATACTGGGTGAGGAGCACAGAATCTAGATCAGCAGTAGGCTACGGGTATTCAGGATCATGTGGGTCAGCCACCAGTGGTTCCGGCACAGGTTGTGGATGTTCAGGTTGCTCATGAAGTTATTCCGACAACAGTTGAGCAGCAGTGCTATGAGAGGTTTCAAAAGATAAAACCACCCCATGTTCAAGGTGGTAAGAGCAAGGATGATCATGAATTCTTGACCTTGTGCCATGACATGCTTGAATCAATGGGCATGGTGGATGCTCGAGGTGTTTATTTTGTTGCTCTTCAACTGTGTGGACGCGCCAGAGAGTGGTGGAGGACTTTTGGGAGGTCTAGACCAGTTGGGTCTCCTCCGATGGAGTGGGATGTGTTCTCTAGTACTTTCCAGGACCGTTTCATTCCTTGGAACGTGAGGGAGGAGAGACGACTTAGGTTTGAGGACTTGAGATGTCTGTGACTGAGTATGAGGCCCGTTTCTGTGAGTTTCTATGACTATTATTCCTGATAAGGTAGAGAGAGTTCGTAGGTTTGTGAGAGGGTTATCTTTCTCTACCAGGTCGTATGTGTTTCAAGCAGCCAGAGAGGGGGCTTCCTTCAAGTCCATTGTGAGCACCGCCAAGGAGGCAGAGTTGATGCTTTCAGAGGAGTTTGGAGAGCCTAAAAGGGCCCGTTCTTCTGGTCAATTTTTGGTGCCTCATTTGGAGGCAAGGGTAGTCATAAAGGTGGTAGTTCCTTTCAGCGTCATAGGCTGGTTCATGCATCTATGCCAACAGCTGAGAGTGGGTAGTCAGCTCAAGGATCTTATGGTTCTGGCCGAGGTGGCCATGGTAGCTCATCTGGTTCACAGCAGTAGTTATTCATGTCGAGCGCTTGCTTTGGTGTGGGGATCCAGGCATATGATTTGCCAGTACCCTTTATAGACTCACTCAGGACCCCAGCATACTTATTCAGCTACTCCAGCTAGAGATTAAGTGCCTCCGACCAGGGGTCGAGGCAGAGGTTAATCCGAAAAAGGCAATAGGACTTTGGGTAGAGGTGCAACAGCTCCGCAAGGTGGAGGTAGAAGATCTACTTAGACTGCAGGTGGACGGGATGGCCAGTGTTATGCTTTTCCAGGGAGACATGAGACTGAGACTTCTGATGCTGTGATCACAAGTATTGTCCCAGTTTGCCATCGACCTTCATCTGTATTGTTTGATCCAGGATCTACTTTCTCATATGTGTCTACATATTTTGCTATTGGGTTTGATATGATGTCTTATTGCATGCATGTGTCTATTCATGTTTCTATACCAGTGGGTGAATCCTTAGTGATGGATCGAGTGTATCGATCCTATCTTTTTTCCTTGGCTAGGTATGAGACTTGGGTAGACTTGATCATTTTGGGGATGGTAGACTTTGATGTTATTTTGGGTATGGATTGGCTCCCCCCGCATCATGCGATTCTTGATTGTTTTGCTAAGACTGTGACCTTAGCGATGCCAGGTGTCCCGAGAGTTGAGTAAACGGGTGCTAGTGGTTGTTACCCTAGCAAAGTTATCTCTTTCATTTGAGCTCAGAGATTGGTTGATAGAGGGTGTTTGTCCTATTTGGCTTTCATTCGGTATACTATTGTTGAGCCACGTTCCATGGATTTCATGCCCATGGTTAGAGAGTTTTCAAATGTGTTCTCTACTGATCTTCCAGGTGTTCCTCCGGATAGAGATATTGATTTTGCCATTGACTTGGAGCCGAGCACCAAGCCCATCTCTATTCCTCCTTATCGGATGGCTCCAGCTAAGTTGAAGGAATTAAAGGACCACTTACAGGATTTGTTGAGCAAGGGGATCACTCACCCTAGTGTTTCTATGTGTGGTGCCCCTGTGTTCTTTGTGAGAAAGAAGGATGGATCCATGAGGATGTGCATTGACTATCGGCAGTTGAACATAGTGACAGTGAAGAACAAGTATCCTCTTCCTTGTATTAATGATTTGTTTGATCAGCTTCAGGGTGCATCTCTATTTTCTAAGATTGACTTGAGGTTCGGTTATCATCATCTAAAGATTAGGGTTTTGGATATCCCTAAGATAGCTTCAGGACTCGTTATGGTCACTATGAGTTTCTTATGATATCCTTCAATTTGACTAACGCCCCTGCAGTGTTCATGGAGTTGATGAACGGAGTGTTCCGACCGTATTTGGACTCCTTTGTGACAGTCTTCATTTATGACATCTTGGTTTATTCCAAGACTGAGGAGGATCACGATCGCCATTTGAGGATTGTGCTTCAGAGATTGAGGGAAGAGAAGTTTTATGCCAAGTTCTCGAAGTGTGAGTTTTTGCTTGATTCAGCTGCATTTCTAAGACATGTGGTGTCCAAGGAGGGTATTAGGGTGGAACCAGCCAAGATTAAGGCAGTTAGAGTTTGGACTAGGCCTACTTCAGTCACTGAGATTTGGAGTTTCGTGGGACTTATTGTTACTACAGATGATTTGTTCAGAGTCTCTCTACTATTGCATCTCCTTTGACCAGATTGACTTAATAGAGTGTGAGCTTCCAATGGTCTGATGAGTGTGAGGAGAGTTTTCAAAGGCTCAAGACCTTGTTGACTTCAGCTCCTGTTTTAACTTTACCCGAGAAAGGTGTAGACTTCACTATTTATTGTAATTCTTCTGGAGTTAGGTTAGGGAGTGTTCTGATGCAGAAAGGTAGGGTGATTGTCAATGCTTCTAGACAGTTAAAGACCCATGAGAAGAACTATCCTACCCATGATCTTGAGTTGGCAGTTGTAGTGTTTGAGCTTAAGCTATGGCGGCATTATTTGTATAGGGTGCATTGTTAGGTCTTCACTGACCATCGAAGTCTTCAGTAAATCTTCAGTCAGAGGGATCTGAACTTCAGGCAGCGTAGATGGCTTGAGCTACTGAAGGACTATGACATTACTATCTTGTATCATCCAGGGAAGGCCAATGTGGTGGCCGATGCTTTCATTAGGAAGACTTCTAGTATAGGAAGTCCTGCAGCTATCAATGTTGAGAAGAGACCATTGGTTAGAGATGTTCATAGGTTAGCTAATAGTCTCATTCGATTACAGATTTCTTAGGAGACAGGTGGTTTGATTGCTTTTCTTGAGGTCCGCTTTTCCTTAGTTGAGCAGATCTGTGAGCACCAGTTTGATGACGGGAAATTGTGTCTCATTCAAGAAAAAGTTTTGAGAGGGGAAGCCAAGGAGGTTGTCCTTGATTCTGATGGTGTCCTGAGGATTAGAGGTAGGATTTGTGTGCCCAAGATGGGCGAGTTGATTAGATTAATTCTTGTGAAGGCCCATTGTTCTTGATATTCTATTCATCCGGGAACGGCGAAGATGTATCATGATCTGGGCCAGCATTATTGGTGATGTGACATGAACACCCAAACCAAACTCGCCCATCCTTTTGGGCACAGGGATGCGAGAACCAATCCGAGTAATCAACTGCTCTATTTAAATAGACTATTCTTGTCGTTTAGTAGCATTCGAATGGTTTATCTTGGAAATCAAATTCCTGAGGATTGGCAAGAGCGGTATTGTAGACTTTGTTTCTATGTGTTTGACTTGCCAACAAGTCAAGTGTGAGAATTAGCGGCTCGGAGGTGTGTCTCAGAGGATGCCTATTCCTACTTGGAAGTGGAAACGGATCACTATGGATTTTGTTGTGGGTTTACCTACCACCGTGGGTGGTTATGACTCCATTTAGGTTGTGGTTGATAGGTTGACCAAGTATGCCCACTTCATCTCGGTTCAAGTGAAGTATACAGTGAAGAAGTTAGCCGAGCTTAATATCAGTCAGATTGTTCAACTGCATGGAGTTCTAATTTCAATTATTTCTGATCGAGGTTCCTTGTTCACTTCCCATTTCTGGAAGGCTTTGCAACATGGTTGGGGTACTCAGTTAGATATGAGTACATATTTTCATCCTCAGATAAATGGTCAGTCCGAGTGAACGATTCAAGTGATGGAGGACATGATCCGCGCTTGTGTGATTGATTTTGGGCTAGACGGAATTAGAATTTTCCCTTAGCAGAATTTCCTACAACAACAGTTATCATTCCAGTATTCAGATGGCCCCTTTTGAGGCATTGTATGGCAGACAGTGTAGATTTCCGATTGGTTGGTTTGATTCAGCTGAGATGGATTCATTAGATACAGACTTGCTTAGAGGCGCTATGGAGCAGGTTCGTATTATTTAGGTTAGATTATTGATAGCCCAGAGTCGACAGAAGAGCTATAAAGATTAGAGAGTTCGTGCCCTTGTGTTAACGGAGGGTGATCATGTTTGGCTTCGAGTGTCAGCCATGAAGGGTGTGATGAGGTTCGATAAGAAGGGCAAGCTTAGCCCTAGATTCATTGGACCTTTTGAGATTTTGAGCCGAGTGGGAGACGTGGCCTATAGGTTGACCTTGACACCTAGCTTGTCAGATGTTCATCCTATGTTTCATGTCTCCATGCTTTGGAAGTACGTGCCGGATGAGTCCCATGTATTTTCCCTTGATTCAGTTGAGTTGGATCCAGATTTGTCTTTTGAGAAGGAGCCTATAGCCATCTTGGATAGGCAGGTCTAAAAGCTTAGGACCAAGGAGATCACTTCAGTGAAGGTGCAGTGGAAGCATCGTTCAGTTGGTGAGGTGACTTGGGAGACAAAATTGGATATGCGTGCTAGATATCCTCATCTCTTCGAGGCTTTAGGTACTTTCTTTGCTTTATGTTCAAGGACGAACATAGCTTTTAGTGTTGTATAATGTAATGACCCGATTGGACATTTTTTGTGTTTTTGTAACTATTTTTCCCCTCCCGATAACGACCCCCAAGTAGTTTCTTGATTGAGTTTTGAAAGTTGGTTCCAAACTTTGAGTTAAAAGTTGAGATTTTTGGTAATTTTGAGTTTGAAAGGCTTAAGTTGCTTAAAAGGGGTTTCCAAAGTCTTTTGGAGTTTCGATTGTTGGAATGGAATTCCGACGATTCCATTAGTTGCGAATGTGGAATCTAATTCGTGAGAGTTGTCGATTTTTGATTCTGAGTCTTTTTGAGGATTTGAGGTCCTAAATTGTGAAACTATGGAATTTTAGCCTTTGGGATTGACTTTGGTCAACATTCGGAGTTCGGATGCTCGGACTCTACCGTTGGGATTGACTTTGCTAAGACTGTCACCTTAGCGATGCCTGGTGTTCCGAGGGTAGAGTGGAAGGGTACTAGTGGTTCTTACCTTAGTAAGGTTATCTCTTACATCCGATCCTAGAGGTTGATTGATAGGGGTTGTTTGTCCTATTTGGCTTGTCACCTTCTATGGGGTCCATTCCCGTGATTCAAGAGTTTACTGATGTGTTCCTTACTGATCTTCCTAGTGTCCCTCCGGATAGGGACATTGATTTTTCTATTGACTTGGAGTCGAACACTAAGCCCATCTCTATTGCCCCGTATCGTATGGCTCCGGCTAAGTTGAACGAGTTGAAGGATCAGTTGTAGGACTTGTTGAGCAAAGGGTTTATTCGTCCGAGTGTGTAACCTTGGGGCGCACCTGTCCTTTTTTTAAAGAAGAAAGATGGTTCGATGAGGATGTGTATTGACTATAGGCAGTTGAACAAGGTGACTATCAAAAACAAGTATCCTCTTCCTCGCATTGATGATTTGTTTGATCAGCTTCAGGGTGCGACGTGGTTTTCTAAGATTGATTTGAGGTCCGGCTATCATCAGTTGAAGATTAGTCCATCGGATATTCCTAAGACAGCTTTTTGGACTCGTTATGGCCACTATGAGTTCTTGGTGATTTTTTTTAGGCTGACTAACGCCCCTGCGGCGTTTATGGAGTTGATGAACAGAGTATTCCGTCAGTACTTGGATTCCTTAGTGATCGTGTTCATCGATGACATTTTGATATATTCTAGGACCATGTTCGTCACTTGAGGTTGGTGCTTCAGAGATTGAGAGAGTAGAAATTGTATGCCAAGTTCTCCAAGTGTGAGTTTTGTCTTGATTCTGTGACATTCTTGAGATACGTGGTGTCCAAGGATGGTATTAGGGTTGATCCGTCCAAGATTGAGGCAGTTAAGGGTTGCACGAGACCTACCTCTCCTACCAAGATTTGGAGTTTCGTGGGGTTGGCAGGCTACTACAGACGGTTTGTGGAAAGTTTCTCTACTATTGCAGTGCCGTTGACAAGATTGACTCAGAAGACCGTGGATTTTCATTATTTCGATGAGTGTGAGGCGAGCTTTTGAAAGCTCAAGACTTTGTTGACTTCGGCCCCTGTATTGACTTTGTTCGAGGAGGGTGTGGGTTTTACCGTATATTGTGATGCCTCTGGAGTTGGTTTGGGAGGTGTCTTGATGCAAAAAAGGAAGGTTATTGCCTATGCTTCTAGACAGTTGAAGGCAGATGAGAAGAACTATCCTACCCATGACCTAGAGCTTGCTGCGGTGGTATTTGTACTTAAGTTGTGGCGACACTACTTGAATGACGTTCATTGTTTGGTTTTCACCGATCATTGGAGTCTTCAGTACATTTTCAGTCAAAGGGATCTGAACTTGAGATAGCGCAGGTGGCTTGAGTTACTGAAGGACTATGATATGACCATTTTGTACCATCCCGGGAAGGCCAATATGGTGGCTGATGCTTTAGTAGGAAGACTCCTAGTATAGGGAGTCTCGCCGTGATAAGTGTTGATATGAGACCCTTGGCTAGAGATGTTTAGAGGTTAGCCAACAGCTTTGTTCGATTGCGGGTTTTTGAGGAGGGTAGGATGCCCATTGTTCTAGATATTCTATCCATTTGGGAGCGGTGAAGATGTATCATGATCTGAGTAATCATTACTGGTGATGTGGTATGAAGAGGGATATTGCAGACTTTGTGTCTAGATGTTTGACCTGTCAACAGGTCAAGTGTGAGCACCAGCAGCCCGGAGGTGTGTCTCAGAGGATGCCCATTCCTACTTGGAAGTGGGAGTAGAATAATATGGAGTTTTTGTGGGTCTACCTACCACCGTGGGTGGTTATGATTCTATTTGGGTGTTCATTGATAGGCTGACCAAGTCTGCTCATTTAATCCTAGTTCAGGTGAAGTATACGGCGGAGAAGTTGGCCCAGCTCTACATCGGTCAGATTGTTAGACTTCATGGGGTACCGATATCTTTAGTCTCGAATCGAGGTTCATTGTTCACTTCGCACATCTGGAGGGCTTTACAGCATGGTTTGGGTACTCAGTTAGATATGAGTATAGCCTTTCACCCTCAGACAAATGTTCAGTTCGAGCGGACGATTCAGGTGCTTGAGGACATGCTCTGTGCCTGCATGATTGATTTTGGTGCTAGGTGGGATCAGCATTTTCCCCTAGCGGAGATTGCCTACAACAAAAGCTATCATTCCAGCATTCAGATGGCCCCATTTGAGGCGTTGTATGGAAGACGGTGTAGATCACCGATTGGATGGTTTGACTCTTTGGAGATGGATTCCTTAGACACTGACTTGCTTAGGGATGCCATGGAGCAGGTTCTCTTGATTCAGAGTAGGTTGTTGACATCTTAGAGTCGATAGAAGAGTTATGCCGATCAGAGAGTCCAAGACTTGGTATTCATGGTGGGCGATCATATTTGGCTCCAAGTGTCGCCAATGAAGGGTGTTATATGGTTCGAAAAGAAGGGCAAGCTTAGTCCTAGATTCATTGGTCCTTTTGAGATTCTGGACCGAGTGGGAGAGGTGGCCTATAAGTTGTCCTTCCCACGTACCTTATCAGTTGTGCATCATGTGTTTCATGTTTCTATGCTTTGGAAGTACATCCCGGACGAGTCTCATGTGATTACACTCGATTCAGTGGAGTTGGGTCAAGATTTGACTTATGAGGAGGAGCCTACAGCTATTCTAGATAGGCAGGTCCGTAAGCTTAGGACCAAGGATATTGCTTCAGTGAAGGTGCAGTGGGGACATCGTTCAGCTGGAGAGGCTACTTGGGAGTCCGAGTCTGACATGCGTGCCAGATATCCTCAGCTTTTCGAGGCTTCAGGTACATTCTCTTACTTTATGTTTGAGGACAAACATGGTTTTTAGTGGTGGATGATGTAATGACCCTGAACTGAAGGTCATTTTGGGTAATTTTTGCAAAATAACCGTTTTATCCCTACCAAGAGTTGCCTCGAGTCATATTTGATCAGTATTCGAAGTTGGTTTTGTGAATTTCCTTGTCAAGTTAAGATTTTTGGTAAGTTTTGAGTTTTGGAAGATTAAGTTGTCAAAAGGTGATATTTGAGGTCATTCGGAGTTTCGAGGTTCGGAATGGAATTATGTCGATTTCATCAACTCCGGAATGTTGAAATTGGTCTAGGAGAGTTGACGAAATCATATTTGGAGCTATATCGTGGATTTGAGGCCTTAAGTTGGAAATTATTGAGGTTTTGATGATAGAGTTGACTTTGGTCAACATTCAGTGATCGGATGCTCGAAATTGAATTTCGATGACTCCATTAGATTCGGGGGATGATTATTGGCCTAGGAGTGGTCTTGGTTGAATTTTTAGAGGTCCTGAGGTTGATTTGGTATTTTGAGGCTTAAAGTTAGTTTCGTTGTGACCTATCGGGTTCCGGGTCAAGAAGACCTCAAATTTGAATTCTGATGGTTTCATTGAGTCCAAAACGTCGAATTTAGTGGGGTAGTATGTTTGATTTATGTGCACGGGGTTCTGACTTATTTGCGTTCGCGAAAGCTTGTCCGTGATTGCGGAAGGCTGCTGGGTTGGCCTTCACATTCGCGGAAGCTTGACCACATTCGCGGAGGGCCTTGACCCTTGACCTCCACGTTCGCGTGGGTCCTGCCACATTCAGTACTTTAATTTTTCATCGGTGAAAGATTGGTGGATATATAAACTTACTAGCTATATGTATCAGAGAATATCACGCATATACAATGAATTAATTGAAAGGTGTACAAGCTGTCTTGCATCCACCGTTATTAAAGAATAATGATAAGTTGGCAAACCAAACAATAAAGCTTACAAAACTTTATAGAAGTTGTGAAATATGAAGCATTAGATTCACTATAGAGACTGCCATAAAATTATAGTTAGTAGTTTTATTTTTTCTTTATATTGATATATGTTGGAGATATTTGAAAATAAGAAAACATATCTCCACATGGGAAGACTAAAATAGTAGCTACTGATAAAGTCATAAAAAAATTTTATATGAGATGATTATGTAATTAATGTTAGTACATAAAATATACTTGCCTTTTAGATTAACTTCGATATATTGATAATATAAAATAATGTCTTACACTATCACCTTAAAATACAAAAAAAAAAACATTCTACTATAATAGACCCATAAGAATATACAATCTCATCGTTCCTACAACAACAATACTAACCTAGGTCGTGGTGGCAGTGGTGGTCGCTTTAATTCCAGAAATTATTCTACCTATAGTGAACCTTGGCAATCCACTGACCAGCGACAAAAGTGTCAAATTTGTAATGGCCATAACCACACTGCCTAACGTTACAACCAAAACACGAATCCGGTAGCTTATTTATCACATTCAACTCCAACTGCAGCATCTCAACAATGGTTCCCTGACACTTGAGTGACGCACCACATCAGCCCTGATCTTGTCAACTCGGCAAGTTGCACAAATTGTCTTTACCTTTGAGCATTAATAAAAGTTCTACTATCTTACAATTGTTATATTTTGATTTTTGGGGTTCCACACCCATTCTTTCATCTCAAGGACACAAATATTTTCTAGTATTTGTTGATGATTACACAAGCTATTGTTGGTGGTTTCCTCTTTCTCAAAAATCTGATGTGTTGCCAATATTTAATCAGTTTCGCACCCTTATTGGAAGACAATTTAATACCAAAATTAAAGCTATCCAATCCAACTGGGGCAGGGAATTTCGATACCTATCACTTGTCCTTGCTCAACTTGGCATCGCTCATTAAGTCTCTTGCCCTCATACTCACGAGCAACAAGGCAGAGTTGAACGAAAGCATCGCATGTAGTCGAAACCGGCCTCAGCCTTCTTTCTCATAGATCGGTTTCCTTTCGCTTTTGGCAATACGCACTTGAGTCTGTTGTTTTCTTAATTAATCGTCTTCATTTAGTCACAACTCATAGTCTCTCACCATATGAACTAGTCCATCATTCCAAACACGATTATTCTTTTCTTAAGGTCTTATGATGTCTATGCTTTCCTTACCTCCAACCTTACAACAAACAGAAGTTTGATTTCCGAAGCAAACAACCTAGTGGACACGTCTATGTTGCCCGTGATATTCGCTTTGATGAACAAAATTTTCCATTCGCCAAGCCGTCCATCCTTGGCCCTGTACCGAATAAGTTTCCGTCTACCACGCCTTGGGCTTCCCTTCCAGTTTATATGCCTCCATATAGAGTCATTCATCAATCTTATTCTATCAGATCTCTTCCTCCTTTGCTGCCCCATCCTACTCAGTCACCTTCACCGTCACTAGCTCATCCTAACATTAATTTAGGAGACCCTTCTTCTCACACTTTAAGTCCCGAACACACTACCAGTCCAACTCCCATAGCTACTCGTATACCTTCTTTGGATGCTCCAATCCACAACCAACTTCCCTCTAAGGTGTTCCCAACACCTCTTCCGGCTGCTTTACCTCTAGTTGTCTACTTAAGTAGCAACAACATGCTCCCAGAATCTTTCCCTAGTATGCCTCCACCATTTTGTACTGATAAGCTCATAGCCCCTCCTCAACGCTCACATCATATGGTTCTTTGGAATAATCCCCCGTCCTCAAACTTGGCACTACCTCAAATGTATTACCCCCCTCCCACATGTAAGCCATCATGTTTTACTGAAGCTTCAAAACATAAAGAGTGGCGGGCTGCTATGGCATCTGAAATGGATGCATTATTGCAGAATGGCACCTGGTTTTTGGTTCCGTATGATTCCTCACTGAATATTCTTGGGTGCAAGTGGGTATTTCAAGTACAAGAAATTCTTCAGGTGCGATAGAGCGCTACAAGGCTCGCTTAGTTGCAAAGGGATTTCACCAACTGGAGGGCCATGACCACTACGAAACATTTAGGCCTATTGTTAAGTCAGCTACCATTCGCATGTTCTCACCTTGGCAGCATTGCACAACTGGGTTTTGCGTCAATTAGATGTGCAAAATGCTTTTCTTCATGTTGAACTACTAGAAGAAGTCTTTATATCACAATCTTCCAGCTTCATACATCCTCAATATCCGAATCACATTTGCAAGCTTAAGAAATCCATCTACGGCCTCAAACAGGCACCTCAGCCATGGTACGTGCGCCTTCTTAAGCTCTTCCTTATTATTCGGTTCACTACTTCAAAATCATATATATCTTTATTTTTTATCAAGCTCACGGTGTAGTGGCTTATATCTTGGTCTACGCATATGATATTATAGTCACTGGAAACAATTCATCCTTTCTGGAAAGCATCATCTCCAAAGATGGTGCAGAATTTTCAATTCTTGACCTTGGTCCCTTGAGTTTTTTCCTTGGTATTCAAGTGTCTCGTGGATCTTCTGGAATCACCTTCTCTCAGTACATTACATCTCTTTTTTAAAAAATGCTAGTATGCAGAATTGTAAACCACTTTCAACTCTTATGGAAGTGAACTCAAAGCTACATATTGGTGACAGTCCCTTTTTCCATGATTCTACGTTATATCGAAAAATTGTCGGAGCCTTACAATATGTCACACTTACTCGTCCCGACATTGCCTTTGTCGTCAACAAGGCCTGCCAATTTATGCATAATCCCACAATAAATCAATGACCTGAAAACTGCAGTCAAACTGAAAATGCAAGCAAACCAGATCACGTCATTCTGATTATCTACTTTTAAAGTTCCGTAACATACTATACATGTAATATATACTAACTATAGATTGTTTAGCAAACTTAATTAAATTGTGAATGTAATTCCATGAAGACTTGGACCTTGGATATCAAAATTAATGGATCTTTTATTTTATCAAAACAGTTTCACGAAAAAAGCACATACATCATATTTCTGATCATTTATTCAGAAATATGGTAATGCTTCTGTTTATTTTATACTAAAATGAATCTGAAAATCATTGTTGTAACCTATTTCCAGCTCCAGTCATCAAAATTAAAATATTCTTCTTGTTTCGACACTAGTGGTTTTCCTTTTTCAGCATCTCTTCTTTTTCTTTCTTTTTCTTTCTTTTTCTTTATCTTCTTCATTTTCATCATTTTGGCGTTTTCTTTTTGGTCTCCATTTCGATCCAATTCCTCTGTTTTTCCCTCCTCTGCTTCTTCCATTTTTTCATCTGATTCTTGATTTCCATTCTATCCATCAATCTCCATTTGCACTTCTTATTCTTATACTTCATTTTCAGGAACTGGTTTTACCATTTTGTTTCGCAAAGAGAATCAAAACAGAAAGAGAAAAGGAGTAAAGATTTTAACACTAGTTTCAAATATGAAGTCACTAAAGAAGATGGTTCAATGATCTTAATACCTTCAACATAGAATAAAAGCGATTATATCAAACTAAAGTTGAAAGTGAAACAATTTCAAAATGATCTCTGAAAATTAAACTACATCAAGATGATCTGATTATTGGTGAACTGAAAAATACACTAACTTTAGGTGACCTGAAAACTACAGTCGAACCGAAAATGCAAGCAAAACACATCACAATGATCTGATTATCTACTTTAAATATTTGGTAACATACTATGCAAGCAAATCACATATGAAACAGTTCTGCAAAAATAGCACATACATCTCACAAATCAATTTTCTGATCTTTAAGTCAGAAATATAGTAATTCTTCTATAAAGTTTATACTAAAATGAATCTGAAAACTAGTATCGTAACCTATTACCAGCTCTAGTTATCAAAATCAAATTCTCTTCCTTTATTTTCTTCTTCATAATCCTCAAATGGTCGTCCTTGTTTATACATTGGTTGTTTTCCTTGCTTAATAGCTCGTCTTCTTCTTTCTTTTTCTTCTTCTTCTTCCTCTTTGTTGCGATTCTCTTGTTCATTTTCAACAATTTCTCGGTTTGGATTTTCATTTGTTTCTCCTAGTTAATTCCCTCCCGCTTGTTCCTCTGTTTCTTCCATTTTTTTATCAGATTCTTGATTTCTATTATGTCCATCAAACTCCTTTTGCCCTACCTCTGGTTCATTTTCATCAATTTCTCCATTTGGATTTTCATCTGTTTCTCCTAATTCATTCCCTCCAGCTTTTTCCTCTGTTTCTTCCATTATTTGATTTCCATTGTGTCCATGAAGCTCCTTTTTCCCTTGATCTTCTTCTTCATCAGTACGTCCATTTCCAGGAACTCCTTCTCCGGTGAAACTTCTTTTTTTTTTTGCATAGAGAATCAAAGCAGAAAAAAAATGAGTAACGACTGAAGAAGATGGGCAACCGCCTTTATATAATAATTTGTGAAAAGACTGTCTATTGAAGAAAAAAATACTGTTTTAACCTCTAATTCAAAATGAGGGTTCTACTTTTACCTCTTTTTTTTTCAATTTCATTGCAAAACTAATGGCAAAAGATTATTTTATGTATGTTTGAGGGGGTTTTTTTGGGTTCATGTGAACTCTTGGCAAAAAGATGCATAGATGTTTCCTTACGTATATGTGGGAGGTTGGCTATGAATGGTTTCAAGAGAGGAAGAGGCCAACCGAAGAAGTATTGAGGTGAGATAATTAAACATGACATGACACAACTTCAACTTATAATTATATTATTGTACTCTATATGATAAATAATATAAGCATTAACTTTCCACCTTTTACATTCCCAAGCCGTAATATTTAGTGTGGTGAAACTATCCGTTCATCCCTATAAATACACAAACTTAAACATCAATCACTCCATCCATTTGAATTTTTTTTCACTTTACACTCATATATATTCATTGTTGTTCTACCAAATTTTGTTATGGTTCAAGCTGATCACTTTCTTACGGCAGTCTTAATGATGTAATGTTGTTAAACTTCAACTCAAGAGTTTTATCAAAAAAGGCAATTGAGATTTATTTAGATTTTTGGGAGCTTTTCTATTGTAATTGAGAGTTATCCTTTCGGCAAAAGCTATCTTTGTTATTTGATTAAATAATACTCGTGTATTAATTGAGATTTATTTCTTGGCACTTGGTAGCGTACATTTTTTATGGTATAAGTGGTTGAGTTTAAAAGTAATTAGAACCTTTATATTAAGCATTGTATATGATTACTCCAAAAGAAAAAAAAATTACTGTCTTAAGTATTAGAAAAGGTACACAATTAAAAATAGGAAAAATTACCTATATACATACCTTTATTTTTCATAATTTTCATTATTCCCTACCATTCCAAAATCCCTTATTTTTCCCCAATTCTCAAGTCAGCCGAATACATAAGTATCCCAGCCTTAACCCACATTTCCCCTTCCTTTTTTCGCTCCTTTAATCTCTCCCTAATTTCACTCCACAATCTTATCAGTAACAATTTGAATTTCAAAAGGATTCTCTCTCCAGTCAATCAAATTCAAACCACTAAATAGGTACTTTTCATATTCTCGATTGTCATTTATTTTAATTTTTTTGTTTTTACCCTTTTTTCCTGATGCATATGGATCATGCTCATTCATTTAGTATGGGTATTACCCAACTAAACTCTCGAAATAGATTCAAAAAAATCACGGTCCATTATTAACGAAGAACTCGAGTGTGGAGAAGTCAAAGTCGAAGAAGGATGCACCTTCGACTTCTAAAGTTATTGTGGAAAAAAACCCCTCAAAAAGAGGTAAAAAAAGCTGGATCTGTATTATCTCATCCAACTCTACCTATGGTACAAATTTTTAATTTATATACTTCATTTTGATTTTTAATCTAGCCTTTGATAGTTGTTTCAATATTCTGATACAAGTAGTCTCTATTTTATGTAATGTATCTCTGTTGAAAATGCTTCCCAAAAAGAGGAGGGAAAAGTCTAATCTGGCAGTACATGCCCTTCACAAGTTATCTGATACATTAGTATCATTTTAAATGATGTATCAGTCAAAACTTGTATTAGTTAGTGTGTATCTGATACATTAGTATCATGTTAAATGGTGTATCAGTAAAAACTTATATTAGTCAGTGTGTATTAGATACATTATATCCAGTTTTAATAAGTATCAAATACAAAAGTTTGACTACTGATAAGCCTAAACAAGTGATATAGTCTGTAAGTATTAATATGATTTTGTTTTGAATTATAATGTATCTTCTTTATTTTTATAATGTATATTCTGCATTTTGAAGGGACTGTGGATTGTTTGTAGTTGCATTTGCTGAGTTCCTTAGTAATGAAATCCATATTCCATCCAATGGTTTCTGATCATAGTACATCCATACACGATATGCAGCCTTATTATGAAAATACGGTACTGAAATGGCCAAGGCAGAATACGTTAGTGAAAATGAGGATCCACCAAAGCCTAAGAGTCAATTCACAGCACCAGCTCAAGAGGATTTGGTTAATGTTGAATAAAGATTATCTATCAGTTGTTAGACATCTTTTTAGAGTGTTATGGTTTTTAAGATACATTAACTCTAGTTTTAGAGTGTTTGTTTTTATTGTTTTGAGATAATTCTACTCAAGTTTTAGAGTGTTTCTCTAAAAACTTGTTTATTTTAATTTTAAATCTCATTATATTTAGTTGTTATTTACAATATGGATTGTCTTATACATTTGTCTTATATAATCTGATACAAAAATGTCATAAAATTAAGTATCAGATTCATTCATGTATGCACACACAAAATTCTTTTTTCTCAGTAGTTCTAGTTAGTTGATGATACATTTGACACCTAACCAATGCAATGTACTTGATAACTTGATTGCTGATTCATTTATGTATATACTTGATAACTTAGTTGTAGTTAGTTGTTGATTCATTCATGTTGATACATTGGACACTTAGTTGTAGTTAGTTGCTGATTCATTCATGTATCTAATTGATAACTTAATTCTTATTTATTGTGATACATTTATAGATACACTTTATTTCAGCTTACATACACCTTTTTTTCACAATCTTATTATATCAGATACATTATTATCAACTACGAAATGATACATTATATAAAAAAAGTATCTGAAACATATTGAGTGGTACCATATTCACAAACATAATGTCTGGTACATTATTATCAACTACAGAATGATACATTCTATAAAAAAAGGTATATGAAATCTAATATGTGGTTGAAATGAACACAAAGTTGAAAAGATTAACATGTCAATTTATTGTATCAAAATTTCATCATCGAATAGTAAATTGTATTGTATATCAATGTAATAGTGGAAAATCCAAAAACTGAAAATATCTAATCTCAAAATAATGTATCTTAAACATAACAGTAATCCCAAAAAAGATTTTGTTAATCTTTTTTGGGAAAGAAAGTACAAGTTCTTCGGTTGTGACCTTCTTGTCCACAACATCCACAACAATTTGTGTTTGTGCTTATCTTTTCATCTGAATTTTTTTTCCTTCTTTTCCTTGGTTGTCCAGGCATCCTTTTGTACCTAGGTGGAAAGACAATTTCTTCCAAAACAAAAAAAAGTTTAATATACATGCTAAAGTGGATAATAGATACATTAAATCAATATATTCTCTTCCACACCGATACATTTTTTAAAAAAAATTCATATACTGATACAATTAAAAAAGAAATTCACATGTATCTGATACGTTATAGTAACAACACACTAACTCACCGCTATAAAAACTCATTACATATACGTCAAACTAGTAATGTATCAAGTTGTAACCAGTAATGTATCATGACTTACATATCCATATACAATAATGATAATTTTACAACTTACATAACATGTATATGATACATTATACTAAACACACCATAAATCTCAAATCACAAAATCAGGGCAAAGCTTATCATTATATAATGTACCAGTAAAAAATATGTAATGTATCAACTTACAATTACTAATGTATGTTTACCAATTTATACATACAGAAAATCAAAAAAATAGATGAATTGATTACACAACACATTATTACAAATCACATCCTTTTTTTTATCAGATCTTTTAACTCGAAAATTAAAATTATGCTCTATTTTGTATTTTGCGATTACAGCCACCAAAGTTGCTTTATCCTTGTACAGTTGCTTCACCTTCACTTCTGCACTCTTTGTATCAACTATGTAATTGGTGACATCTAATTCAGGTATATAATATGAATCATCAATTTTTTATTCAACCAAGTTAAGAGCATGAGCGTCCTTTTCAGCATCTTCAACATAGACAATTGCACCGGTTGATACATCAAAGCTTTGTATCTCTACATTAGTTTTATCTGTTGTATCAATACAGAGTGGATACATAGCAAATCCAACCTCGTGTTTCTTTACCTCGACGTACATCCTTACTCCCATATCATTCCTAATAATCAATGGAGAGGAATTACCTTCTACAGTGTATCAGATCTCTATTTTTTTCCTTGATACATCAATATTCAATTGAGCTGCAATTACCGAAACTAAGTTCATGGATGAAATATATTCCAAAACAACGATTCCTTCACTTTTGTATCGTTCATACCTAACCTCACTTTCCCAAATTTCTAAATGTCTCAGCAAAATCTAAGTATTCATTATGTATCTTTTCAAATGTTCGGCTAATGAATGAAACAGAGAACACGAAGAATAGGTAGCGAAGAACAGGGGAGAAGAATTTTGAAATTTGAAATTCGAATTATGAATTTACCAGAATTTGTTATGCTAGGTCAATTAATAATTATAGTAAGATAAAAATGATTTGCGTAATTTAGGGGATCTCAACTTGATTTTCAATTTTCCCCCCTTAATATGTGCTACAGTTGGATACATGATGTATCAACAATAATGTATCTGGTCACTTTGTTATGTATCTAGATTCCCTAAAAAATATGAGATTTATGTAATTAGAAAAAGAGTAGGGATAGAAGGTAATTTCACCCTTAGACTATGTGATTTATGTAAGTTATACTTTAAAATAAGACTTTTATTTTTTTTGTTACAGTAACTAAGAGTCTATTTGGCATTGCTGCTAAAAACTGTTTATTTCTAGAAGTGTTTTTTTAAAATAGCTTTTCTGAAAAGTACTTTTCAAAAAAAGCATTTTGTGTTTGGCAAATTCATTTGAAAAGTGTTTTTGATAAGCAATTTGTGTTTGGCTAATTTTTAAAAAAAAAGTGTTTTTGAGAGTCAAATTACGAAAAAGGGCAAGTATCAATGTGCTTTTAATATTAAGATTATTTTATAGAAAGAAACTTTTTAAATATCTAATGTAGAACTTTAATTAAAATTTTATTTTAATTAAAAGTAAAATGTACATATTCAAATATTTAATCAATCTTATACATAGATAAATAAATAAAATATTAATATTAACATGATGATTTAAATATAATTGAAAATATACAGCAAAATAAATTTAAAAATCATTCCACAAATTAAATCACTACATACAAAAACTTACCACAAAAATGAATAAAGTTCTTCATACATCACAAAAAATTTCAATGATTTTCTTCCTAATTTTATCACGCAATATTTGCATAGTAATAGAAGATCTTTAATTATTATTTTTTAATTATTTTTTAAAAAATTACAAAAGTATTGTTGAAAAATATTGAGAAGAACAATCTTTCTGTTATTTGTTACCTATTTTTTTTTGGATTCAATCTTTAGCTATTATCTTCTTTTTTTTGTCATAATCCTCTAAAGTTAAAAAAAAATTAAAATAAAATAGTACATTAATTAAGAAAAGAAATTTTGTATTTGTTACTTTTTTGTGAGGGCTGAAATCTTTAATTGTTACTCTTTTTTTAAAATCATTCAAAAATATTGTTGTTACCTATTTCTAATAATACATAAAATAATATATAAAATATAAAATATAAAATATAAATAATAATATATAAACAAAAAAGTAAAATAAAAAGTTTATCATATAAAAATAAAAAATAAAATTCTTAAATGAAACTTATGAGATATGCTAATTAATTAATAAGGGATATATTGGTAAATACATATATAAGGGACATTTTAGTCTTCAAAAAAATAATTACTTGCTTCTGCATTTTTTAAGAAGCAGAAATTTTTAGCTTCTTCCCAACAGAAGAAAAATTGCTTCTGCTTCTATTTAAAAACATTTTTAAAGGTTTGCCAAACACTTGATTTTTTTTTTAAAATGTTTTTTTCTCAAAAAAAAAAACATTTTTGACCTCCCAACAGCAGTTCAAACAGGCTCTAATATTCTTATTATAAGAACTAACAAATATATGTATTGAACTTGTATCGAGGAATGTTTTGCCGACTGCTGATAGCCACTTCCTTACTTTCTTCTTCATATTTCTTTCCAATTTTTATTTTATCATATGATTTGCTACCTATATTGTGAATTGTGTTTCCTTTTTCTTTTCCATATTCTACATTTGATGATGAATCTTGGAGTTAAAATTTCTTATTTATTTTTTAAAAAAAATAATAAGTTAATCTTTCAATTATTTATAGGTTATTATATTTTAACAGTCATCATTATGTCACGACCCAAAACCGGGCATGATGGCACTTGTCCTATCCCACCAGGACAAGTCAGCCTAAAACCCAACAAGCGAAAATAACTGAAATAAAGAAGAGAAAATAACCAAGCGGAAGTCTATCAACTTAAACAAAACCAACCCAAGACTGGTTGTCACATGTACAAGCCGCTAATACAGAAGTTCGATAAATAAGTACAAGTCTCAACATTCTTTGTGTCTCAAATAGAACAAAGTATAGAAAAGGATCTAGAAGTGTCGCCAACATCGAACAGCTACCTCTCAAGTATCCACGGAAGCCTCGGAAGAAAAGACAGAGAGATCAAATCAAAGTCCGGGCTCGCAACCTACACAGATGTAGAAGCAAGGATGAGTACCAAAACCACGGTACCCAACAAGTCAACCAATAAAACAAGATCAACCTAACTAAACTCACGAACCCCTTTCCTTCCAACTGAACCTCCACAACTACAACCTGCACAGAAAATCAGCACAACCTATTCTACAAAGTTTATATCGCACATAGATCAACAACAGTCCACCAATATCAACAATAGAACACATAAGCATCGAATATATCAAATATAATTTCACGGTATATAAACACAACTCCACAATGTCAAGAAAAGGACAATGAAATGCAATGCAATGTCAAGTAGCATGATGCATGTCTGTCCTTCGATACACATCCGCTGAATCTCAGACCGGAACCCATGGGGGCCACACATGGACCATGTATTCGCCGGAACCATTTTTCATCGGCATAATCATCACTCGCCGGAACCATTTCCCATCGGCATAAATCATCACTCGCCGGAACCATTTCCCATCGGCTTAAATCATCACTAACCGGAATCATTTCCCATCGTCATAATCATCAAAGTGTCTCATCATAGTGTTTCAGAACCAATGCACACAAGCATGTTCACACAAATAATGAGAGAATGATAGTGTTCACAGTCACAACGCAATTCATATCAATGCAAATCACGTCACACTATCAACAATATATCAACATCATCAATTACATCATTTACAACAAGATCAATTGCCTAGTCTCTGATTCACTACTCCTTTCATCACAAATAGGATAAATTGCTAAGCAAGATATTCAAGTCTAATCCCATAGTTCAAAATAGGCAAAAGACATATTCATCAATTTCACGATTTCATCAAGGCTTTCATGGCACTGTACCAATCACCACACAACACACAAGGTCACTACAATTCCACATGTTTCACAACATTAGCACATAAGCCTTTTTATTACCCATCGATCAATTTAGATTGATTTCATACAAGATTTCATCTCATACCTCAATCCCATTACTCCCCAACTCATACAAGGAATAAATTTGAAATTTAACGAGGTTCACAAAGTTTTAAAGGTCCACTTGCCTTAATCAAAACACGCTCAATCCACAACCGGAGCTTTTCCTTTCCGAGAGCAATTCAAAGCACCACAATCTACTCAAAATATGAACTACGATCACAATCCGGAGCTAACAATGCCAAAAACACGAAATTCGAAAAGAAAAGGTAAAACAATCCCAAACTCCGATTTCGAAAACGTAACTTGAATCCGAAATTTCTTACATGAAAGGGTCCCTCAAGGCATTAGCAACCCAATAGACAAAACCATTTGAAAACGGAGTTGAAATCAGTCCACCATTCCCTTTTTATCAAAAATTTGGAGTTCTATCAAAACCCCCAAAATCTCAATTCAAAAACCCAATTTTCAAATCAAAATCAAGCTTAAATCAATGGGTAATCAAAGCCAAGAGTTAAAATCACTTATCCACATTGATTCACAAGAAAAGTCTCTTCAAAAATCTCCCAAGAGAGCTCCAAAAAGATGAAATGGAGAAAATGGGACATTTCTCGACTTAACATTGTTCATGCAAAAATAACCCTCTGCAAACGCAGCTCACTTAGCCCGCGAATGCGGAGGTCAAGGGGACTATTCTCCGCGAACGCGCCCTCACCCCGCGAACGAGGTGACCAGGACAAAAACCCTCCGCGAACGTGCCATTGCCTCCGTGAACGCGGAGATCAAAACCAGGGCCCTCCGTGAACGCGGGCAACATCCCTCCGCGAATGCGGAGGCCAAGGTACCTGGAACCAAATAGCAGCAAAATAGTAATTTCACAAGTCTCAGAATAGACCCTCGGGATTCGTTCGAAACCCCGTGCACACAAACCAGATATGCAACCCCACTAAATTCGACGTTCTGGACTCAATGGAACCGTCAGAATTTGGATTTGAGGTCTCCTTGATCCGAAACCCGATAAAACGCAACAAAACTAACTCAAGCTTCAAAATCTCAAAACAAACACGGGACCTCTAAAAATTCAACCAAGGCCACCCCTAGACCTAAAGCCATCCCTCGAATCCAACAGAGTCGTCGGAATCCACATCCGAGCATCCGATCTCCGAATGTTGACAAAAGTCAATCCTATGATCAAAATTTCACAATTTTCCAACTTAAGACCTTAAATCCACGATACAGCCCCAAAATTGATTCCGTCAACTCTCCTAGACCAATTTCCACATTCCGAAATCGATGGAATTCCCATCCGAGTCCCGAAACTCCGAAAGACCTCAAAAATCACATTTTTACCACTTAAAACTTTAGAATTCAAAATTTCCAAAAACCACAACTTAACAAGAATTTCCGCAAAACTAACATCGGATATCATCCAAACATAACTCGGGGCAACTCTCGGGAGGGGGTAAAACAGTCGTTTAACAAAAATTACCAAAATTGACCTTCAGGGTTATTACACATTATTATTCCAAGTTTTTAACCTTCTATTTCTTATGATGAGAAGCCCAAAAGTCAAATATCATAATAACTCCAACCTTTCATAGTTTTAACATGTTGAAAGAATAAGTTTAGAGTGACTATACACCTCTCCTATTTCTTTTTCCTTTCACTGACGTCTTATTTGCATTTAAATTGCCATTATTTTTATTAATGATTATTATTTTTTGTGCTTATGAGTTATAAAAAAATTTTACAATATAATCTTCATCATCTCTTCTTCCTCGTCATCTTTAGTTTCAGGTTCTTAATGAAACATAATAAATGGTAGCTCATTCATTCATATTTTTAGGTTTCATGGTTGTACTGCAATTATATAATATTTTCATATGCAGTATTGTATTTTTCTTTTTATGCTATGCGATAATTACTATACAATCATCTCCCTTTTTTAATTTTTTCATTTTTTTATTTTTTTATTTATTATATGCAAACATATAATATGTCACAATACGATTTCTCGAGTCGTGATGACACCTACTATAAACCACCAGTAGGTAAGTCAACCTATAATTCAGAACAACAAGTAATGGATATAAGGGTAGAAACAACACGGAAGTAGTAACTTAACAACTGAAATAAAACAAAAGCGGAAGCAAACCAAAAGATATATACAATAGATCCCTCCCAGAACCTAGAAATCACAAGTATAGAGCTAACTAAAATAAAAGAGTACAAGTCCCAAAAGTGGACCTAAATGCAAAGATGGTCTCAAAATACAAAAGACTAACTATACAAAATACTGAAGGAGACAGGTAAGTCTAGGACGCCAAGTGCTCACCCTCACCTCCAATCAAAAGTTGCAACAAGCTCGAACGATCAACGGTGGTAGCTGGTGCTCGGACCTGCATCATGAAACAGATGCAGCGTGTAGCATGAGTACCAAAACAATAGGGACTCAGTAGGCATCATAGGCCGACTAAGTAAGAAAAGTAAAAGAAATATGAAATGATAGAATCTAGACACAAACAGAGGTCGAAAAGGGATTAAAAGAAAAGCATACGAGCGTACTAAAATATAAGGAACTAAGTACAGCTAAACTAAACTGTAATGTCCCATTTCTTGAAAAATTACTTTTAAGTGTGAACTGATCATTTTTCCTTCCCCTCAGCATTTCATGCTTATTTTGTGTTGTAGAAATGATTAGTGTGGTCCCCGATGCGATCGGGTGAGATTTTGGTGGATTTGAGCCTTTTGAGTTGAGTTATATAGAAATGGTTAACTTGGGTCAACATTTTGTGATCTAAGCGTCGGATGGGGATTCTATTTGTTTTATTGAGTTCGAAACGTCGAGTATGGTCTATTAGGGTGGTTGGTTAGAGTCCCGAGACCTTAGGTTGTGATTTGGATATTTAGGTAATATTAGAGTTAGTGTCATCAAGATGATTAATCGGTTAGGTAGTTAAACTAACGGTTGTTAGCATAGTGGTTATGTACACAACTATCAAAGTCTGTTAAAGACAACTGGCAGAGTAGGTAGTTAGCATTTCCTAATCTATATATATTGTATGATGTATGGTGATGAAAGTTATGATCAATAAATCACAAATTCCCGAATTGTATCTTCTCCAAATCAGGTACTCTGAATACTATTGCCATTGATGAACAATTGTAGTTAAGTTCATAGATTAGATTTCAGCATGGTATCAGAGTCATAGATCCGGAGAGTTCTTCCTCATTTCAGCTAAATTGAAGCATTCGCATAAGCTCCATTTCAAGCACAACAATGGCTGGAGAGAAAATTGAGAAAATTAAGAAAATCATCTTCTTCATCTAGGTCCATCATATGCACCAGGATCAGTTCTAGTTCAAGTGAAGCTTACTGGATCTGAAAACTACGGTCTATCGAGCAGATCGATGCGTATTGCTTTACATGGCAAAAGGAAGCTTGGATTTGTGACTGGTAGTTGCACAAAGGCATCCTACGACGCTGCATTTCATGAGCAATGGGAAACATGTAACGCAATTGTCCTTTCATGAATCATGAACACAGAAGACCTTTTTACTGGAATTTTCTGTGCCTCAAATACACATCTCGTTTGGAAGATCTGAAGGAGAGCTTTGACAAGGTTAATCGAGTACGAATCTGGAAATTACACAAGGAAATTACGACATTGATGCAAAGTACTGACTCTGTCTCTGCTTATTTTGCGAAATTGAAAGAATTGTGGCATGAATACTATGTGCTAGTGCCATCTCCAAATTGTGGATGTGAGAAATCGATGGACTATATCCAGCATCTCAACCAACAGAGGTTTCTTCACTTCCTTAGTGGACTCAAAGAGTTATATGACCAAGCGAGAAGGCAAATCCTCATGAAGTCCACTGCTCCAACACTTGGTCAGGCTTATGTTATGATCATACAGGATGAAAGTCAACAGGTTGTTGCGGCTAGTTTGGTAGCCAAAAGTGCTGAAATTAATGTGGCAAGCATGGCAGCCAATGCTGAGAAAATTGAGCCTATGGCAATGCAAATTGGACATGGCAGAGGATTTAAAGGCAAGAAGTGTGAGCATTGTCGAATGAAGGGACACACAAAAGAGACTTGCTATAAGATTGTTGGTTATCCACCTGATTTTCAGTCCAGAAGATCCTACGATAATGGTCATTATGGCAATGGGAACTCTGGCAACTCATATGGATGGAGGAGGAATGCAGGCATTACTGAAGGATGGAGAAGACCATCAGTTGTGAACAATGCAGGTGTTGCCTCATCATCTTGAGCCTTCAGAAATGGTGGCCAACCTGAGAAGCAGGCACAGTACTTCAATCCTTTTTCTGATGAACAATACATGCAGATCTTAAGTCTGTTGAACAAGGAACTAGAAGTGCACCAGGTCAATATGGCAGGTATGGCTAGTATTGCAACTTGTCTAATGTCTCAGTTACCACAGAATGAATGGATTATTGATTCCGGGGCAACACATCACATTATTACAAACTTGAAATCCTTGCAACATAGTGTTCATATAGATGCATCTAGAAGGGAGAAAGTGCATTTACCTACATGAGATATGAATGACATTTCTCACACTGGCAATGCTAGATTATTTGACAATGATACTGTCAAGGGTGTGTTATATGTTCCTGAGTTTAGATGCAACCTATTATCAGTGGCAAAAGTGACTAAAGAGTTCTCTTGTTGTCACCTTTTATCCTGATTTTTGTGTTTTTCAGGACCTTTATACTGGCAGGGTGAAAGGGATTGGTAGAGAGCAAGGTGGAGTGTATGTGATGGATGGAGACTCAGGTGGAAGTA